>JBBHAA010000162.1:3575000-4175000 GCA_037953035.1 Aquarana catesbeiana | reverse complement strand
CATAATCAACATATAGAAACACAATTATATGCATATTCATATCAGAAATAGGTTTAATATATTTCTATGTATGTTTAACGACAATATTCCACCCATAATCCCCATGTAGAAAAATAATTATATGCATATTCTTATCAGAAACTGGTTAAATAGGTTCCTATGTATATTAATAAACAACATTCTACCCCTAATCCCCATTTAGAAAATTAATTATATGCATATTCATAACAGAAATAGGTTTAATATGATGCTATGTATATTTATAAATAATATTCCACCCATTATACCCATTTAGAAAAACAATGATATGCCTAATCTTATCAGAAATGGGTTAAATGGGTTCCTATGTCTATTTTTAATCCACATTCCACCTATAATCCCCATGTAAATAAATAATTATATGCATATTCTTACCAGAAATAGGTTAAATATGTTACTATATATATTTATAAACAATATTCCACCCATAATTCCAATATAGAAAAATAATTGTATGCATATTCTTATCAGAATTGGGTTAAATAGGTTCCTATGTGTATTCATTAACAATATTCCACACATAATCCCCATGTAGAAAAATAATTATATGCATATTCTTATCAAAAATGGGTTAAATAGGCTCCTATGTATATTTATAAATATTATTCCACCCACAATCCCAATACAGAAAAAACTGTATATGCATATTCTTATAAGAAATTGGTTATATAGGTTACTATGTATATTTATAAACAATCCACCCATAATCCCCATATAGAAAAATAATTGTATGCATATTCTTATCAGAATTGATTTAAATAGGTTCCTATGTATTTTTATTTACAAGATTCCACACATAATCCCCACGAAGAAACATAATTATAAGCATATTCTTTTCAGAAATAGGTTAAATAGGTTCCTATGTATATTTATAAACAATAGTCCACCCTTTCTACCCATGTAGAAAATAATTATATGCATATTCATATCAGAAATAGGTTTAATATATTCCTAGGTATATTTATTAACACTATTCTACCCATAATCCCCATGTAGAAAAATAATTATATGCATATTCATATCAGAAATGGGTTAAATAGGTTCCTATGTATGTTTATAAACAATGTTCCACCCATTATCCCAATTTTGAAAAATTATTATACGCATATTCTTATCAGAAATGGTTAAATAGGTTCCTATGTATATTTATAATCCATATTATACCCATAGTCCCTAGGTAGAAAATAATTATATGCTTATTCTTATAAGAAATGGGTTAAATAGGTCCCTATCTATATTTATAAACATTATTCCATCCATAATCCCTATATAGAAAAATAATTATATGCATATTCTTATCAGAAATGGGTTAAATAGGTTCCTATGTATATTTATAAACATTATTCCACCCATAATCCCCATGTAGAAAATTAATTATATGTGTATTCATATCAGAAATACGTTTAATATGTTGCTATGTATATTCATAAACAATATTCCACCCATTATCACCATGTAGAAAAATAATTATATGCATATTCTTATCAGAAATGGGTTAAATAGGTTCTTATGTCTATTTAAAAACAATAGTCCTCCCATAATTCCCATATACAAAAATAATTATATGCATATCCTTATCGGAAATGATTTAAATATGTTCCTATGTATATTTATAATCCACATTCCACCTATAATCCCCATATAAAAAAATAATTATATGCATATCCTTATCGGAAATGATTTAAATATGTTCCCATGTATATTTATAATCCACATTCCACCTATAATCCCCATATAAAAAAATAATTATATGCATATTCTTATCAGAAATGGGTTAAATAGGATCCTATGTATATTCATAAACAATATTAAACCCATAATTCCCATATAGAAAAATAATTGTATGCATATTCTTATCAGAAATGGGTTAAATAGGTTACAATGTATATTTATAAACAATATTCATCCCATAATCCCCATGTAAAAAAATAATTATATGAATATTCTTATCAGAAATGGGTTAAATAGATTCCATGTATATTTATAAACAATTTTCCACCCATAATCCCCATGTAGAAAAATAATTATATGCATATTTTTATCAGAAATGGGTTAAATACGTCCCTATGTATATTTAGAAACAATATTCCACCCATAATTCCCATATAGAAAAAAACTGTTTACATATTCTTATCAGAAATGGGTTAAATAGGTTCCTATGTATATTTATAATACATATTCCACCCATAGTCCCTAAATAGAAAATAATTATATGCATATTCTTATAAGAAATGGGTTAAATAGGTTCCTGTGTATATTTATCAAAAATATTCCACCCATAATCAACATATAGAAACACAATTATATGCATATTCATATCAGAAATAGGTTTAATATATTCCTATGTATGTTTAACGACAATATTCCACCCATAATCCCCATGTAGAAAAATAATTATATGCATATTCTTATCAGAAATTGGTTAAATAGGTTCCTATGTATATTAATAAACAACATTCCACCCATAATCCCCATGAAGAAAATTAATTATATGCATATTCATATCAGAAATAGGTTTAATATGATGCTATTTATATTTATAAATAATATTCCACCCATTATCCCCATTTAGAAAAATAATTATATGTCTAATCTTATCAGAAATGGGTTAAATAGGTTCATATGTCTATTTATAATCCACATTCCACCTATAATCCCCATGTAAAAAAATAATTATATGCATATTCTTATCAGAAATAGGTTAAATATGTTACTATGTATATTTTTAAACAATATTCCTCCCATAATTCCAATATAGAAAAATAATTGTATGCATATTCTTATCAGAATTGGGTTAAATAGGTTCCTATGTATATTTTTTAACAATATTCCACACATAATCCCCATGTAAAAAAATAATTATATGCATATTCTTATCAGAAATGGGTTAAATAGGTTCCTATGTATATTTATGAATATTATTCCACCCACAATTCCAATACAGAAAAAAATGTATATGCATATTCTTATAAGAAATTGGTTAAATAGGTTACTATGTATATTTATAAACAATATTCCACCCATAATCCCCATATAGAAAAATAATTGTATGCATATTCTTATCAGAATTGGGTTAAATATGTTCCTATGTATATCTATTCACAAGATTCCACACATAATCCCCATGGAGAAACATAATTATATGCATATTCTTATCAGAAATGGGATAATAGGTTCCTATGTATATTTATAAACAATATTCCACCCTTTCTACCCATGTAGAAAATAATTATATGCATATTCATATCAGAAATAGGTTTAATATATTCCTAGGTATATTTATTAACACTATTCTACCCATAATCCCCATGTAGAAAAATAATTATATGCATATTCATATCAGAAATGGGTTAAATAGGTTCCTATGTATGTTTATAAACAATGTTCCACCCATTATCCCAATTTTGAAAAATTATTATACGCATATTCTTATCAGAAATGGTTAAATAGGTTCCTATGTATATTTATAATCCATATTCCACCCATAGTCCCTAGGTAGATAATAATTATATGCTTATTCTTATAAGAAATGGGTTAAATAGGTCCCTATGTATATTTATAAACATTATTCCACCCATAATCCCTATATAGAAAAATAATTATATGCATGTTCTTATCAGAAATGGGTTAAATAGGTTACAATGTAAATTTATAAACACTATTCCACCCATGATCCCCATGTAGAAAAATAACTATATGCATATTCTTATCAGAAATGTAACCCATGCCTAGGTTACTAGGCATATTTATTAACAATATTCCACCCATAATGCCCATGTAGAAAAATAAATATTGGTATATTATTATCAGAAATGGGTTAAATAGGTTACAATGTATATTTATAAACAATATTCATCCCATAATCCCCATGTAAAATAATAATTATATGAATATTCTTATCAGAAATGGGTTAAATAGATTCCATGTATATTTATAAACAATTTTCCACCCATAATCCCCATGTAGAAAAATAATTATATGCATATTTTTATCAGAAATGGGTTAAATAGCTCCCTATGTATATTTAGAAACAATATTCCACCCATAATTCCCATATAGAAAAAAATTGTTTACATATTCTTATCAGAAATGGGTTAAATAGGTTCCTATGTATATTTATAATCCATATTCCACCCATAATCCCTATGTAGAAAAATAATTATATGCATATTCTTATCAGAAATGGGTTAAATAGGTTCCTGTGTATATTTATCAAAAATATTCCACCCATAATCAACATATAGAAACACAATTATATGCATATTCATATCAGAAATAGGTTTAATATATTCCTATGTATGTTTAACGACAATATTCCACCCATAATCCCCATGAAGAAAATTAATTATATGCATATTCATATCAGAAATAGGTTTAATATGATGCTATTTATATTTATAAATAATATTCCACCCATTATCCCCATTTAGAAAAATAATTATATGCCTAATCTTATCAGAAATGGGTTAAATAGGTTCATATGTCTATTTATAATCCACATTCCACCTATAATCCCCATGTAAAAAAATAATTATATGCATATTCTTATCAGAAATAGGTTAAATATGTTACTATGTATATTTTTAAACAATATTCCTCCCATAATTCCAATATAGAAAAATAATTGTATGCATATTCTTATCAGAATTGGGTTAAATAGGTTCCTATGTATATTTTTTAACAATATTCCACACATAATCCCCATGTAAAAAAATAATTATATGCATATTCTTATCAGAAATGGGTTAAATAGGTTCCTATGTATATTTATGAATATTATTCCACCCACAATTCCAATACAGAAAAAAATGTATATGCATATTCTTATAAGAAATTGGTTAAATAGGTTACTATGTATATTTATAAACAATATTCCACCCATAATCCCCATATAGAAAAATAATTGTATGCATATTCTTATCAGAATTGGGTTAAATATGTTCCTATGTATATCTATTCACAAGATTCCACACATAATCCCCATGGAGAAACATAATTATATGCATATTCTTATCAGAAATGGGATAATAGGTTCCTATGTATATTTATAAACAATATTCCACCCTTTCTACCCATGTAGAAAATAATTATATGCATATTCATATCAGAAATAGGTTTAATATACTCCTAGGTATATTTATTAACACTATTCTACCCATAATCCCCATGTTGAAAAATTATTATATGCATATTCATATCAGAAATGGGTTAAATAGGTTCCTATGTATGTTTATAAACAATGTTCCACCCATTATCCCAATTTTGAAAAATTATTATACGCATATTCTTATCAGAAATGGTTAAATGTATATTTATAATCCATATTCCACCCATAATTCCCATATAGAAAAACAATTGTTTACATATTCTTATCAGAAATGGGTTAAATAGGTTCCTATGTATATTTATAATCCATATTCCACCCATAAACCCTATGTAGAAAAATAATTATATGCATATTCTTATCAGAAATGGGTTAAATAGGTTCCTGTGTATATTTATAAAAAATATTCCACCCATAATCAACATATAGAAACACAATTATATGCATATTCATAACAGAAATAGGTTTAATATATTCCTATGTATGTTTAACGACAATATTCCACCCATAATCCCCATGTAGAAAAATAATTATATGCATATTCTTATCAGAAACTGGTTAAATAGGTTCCTATGTATATTAATAAACAACATTCTTCCCCTAATCGCCATGTAGAAAATTAATTATATGCATATTCATAACAGAAATAGGTTTAATATGATGCTATGTATATTTATAAATAATATTCCACCCATTATACCCATTTAGAAAAACAATTATATGCCTAATCTTATCAGAAATGGGTTAAATGGGTTCCTATGTCTATTTTTAATCCACATTCCACCTATAATATCCATGTAAATAAATAATTATATGCATATTCTTACCAGAAATAGGTTAAAAATGTTACTATATATATTTATAAACAATATTCCACCCATAATCCCCATGTAGAAAAATAATTATATGCATATTTTTATCAGAAATGGGTTAAATAGGTCCCTATGTATATTTAGAAACAATATTCCACCCATAATTCCCATATAGAAAAAAACTGTTTACATATTCTTATCAGAAATGGGTTAAATAGGTTCCTATGTATATTTATAATACATATTCCACCCATAGTCCCTAGGTAGAAAATAATTATATGCATATTCTTATAAGAAATTGGTTAAATAGGTTACTATGTATATTTATAAACAATATTCCACCCATAATCCCCATATAGAAAAATAATTGTATGCATATTCTTATCAGAATTGGGTTAAATATGTTCCTATGTATATCTATTCACAAGATTCCACACATAATCGCCATGGAGAAACATAATTATATGCATATTCTTATCAGAAATGGGATAATAGGTTCCTATGTATATATATAAACAATATTCCACCCTTTCTACCCATGTAGAAAATAATTATATGCATATTCATATCAGAAATAGGTTTAATATACTCCTAGCTATATTTATTAACACTATTCTACCCATAATCCCCATGTTGAAAAATTATTATATGCATATTCTTATCAGAAATGGTTAAATAGGTTCACATGTATATTTATAAACAATATTCCACCCATATTCCCTATATAGAAAAATAATTATATGCATATTCTTATCAGAAATGGGTTAAATAGGTTCCTATGTATATTTATAATCCATATTCCACCCATAGTCCCTAGGTAGAAAATAATTATATGCATATTCTTATAAGAAATGGGTTAAATAGGTCCCTATGTATATTTATAAACAATATTCCACCCATAATTCCCATATAGAAAAACAATTGTTTACATATTCTTATCAGAAATGGGTTAAATAGGTTCCTATGTATATTTATAATCCATATTCCACCCATAATCCCTATGTAGAAAAATAATTATATGCATATTCTTATCAGAAATGGGTTAAATAGGTTCCTGTGTATATTTATAAAAAATATTCCACCCATAATCAACATATAGAAACACAATTATATGCATATTCATATCAGAAATAGGTTTAATATATTTCTATGTATGTTTAACGACAATATTCCACCCATAATCCCCATGTAGAAAAATAATTATATGCATATTCTTATCAGAAACTGGTTAAATAGGTTCCTATGTATATTAATAAACAACATTCTACCCCTAATCCCCATGTAGAAAATTAATTATATGCATATTCATAACAGAAATAGGTTTAATATGATGCTATGTATATTTATAAATAATATTCCACCCATTATACCCATTTAGAAAAACAATGATATGCCTAATCTTATCAGAAATGGGTTAAATGGGTTCCTATGTCTATTTTTAATCCACATTCCACCTATAATCCCCATGTAAATAAATAATTATATGCATATTCTTACCAGAAATAGGTTAAAAATGTTACTATATATATTTATAAACAATATTCCACCCATAATTCCAATATAGAAAAATAATTGTATGCATATTCTTATCAGAATTGGGTTAAATAGGTTCCTATGTGTATTCATTAACAATATTCCACACATAATCCCCATGTAGAAAAGTAATCATATGCATATTCTTATCAGAAATTGGTTAAATAGGTTCCTATGCATGTTTATGAACAATATTCCACCCATAATCCCTATGTTGAAAAATTATTATATGCATATTCTTATCAGAAATGGTTAACTAGTTTCCCATGTATATTTATAATCAATATTCCACCCACAATCCCCATGTAGAAAAATAATAATATGCATATTCATATCAGAAATGGGTTAAATAGGTTCCTATATATATTTATAAACAATATTCCACCCATAAATCCCATATAGAAAAACAATTGTTTACATATTCTTATCAGAAATTGGTTAAATAGGTTCCTATGTATATTTATAATCCATATTCCACCCATAATCAACATATAGTGCATATTCTTATAAGAAATTGGTTAAATAGGTCCCTATGTATATTTATAAACAATATTCCACCCATAATTCCCATATAGAAAAACAATTGTTTACATATTCTTATAAGAAATGGGTTAAATAGGTCCCTATGTATATTTATAATCCATATTCCACCCACAATCCCTATGTAGAAAAATAATTATATGCATATTCTTATCAGAAATGGGTTAGAGAGGTTCCTGTATATATTTATAAAAAATATTCCACCCATAATCAACATATAGAAACACAATTATATGCATATTCATATCAGAAATAGGTTTAATATGTTCACAAGATTCCACACATAATCACCATGGAGAAAAATATTTATATGCATATTCTTATCAGAAATGGGTTAAATTGGTTCCTATGTATATTTATAAACAATTTTCCACCCTTTCTACCCACGTAGAAAATAATTATATGCATATTCATATCACAAATAGGTTTAATATACTCCTAGGTATATTTATTAACACTATTCTACCCATAATCCCCATGTAGAAAAATAATCGTATGCATATTCAGATCAGAAATGGGTTAAATAGGTTCATATGTATGTTTATAAACAATATTCCACCCATAATCCCCATGTTGGAAAATTATTATATGCATATTCTTATCAGAAATTGTTAAATAGGTTCCCATGTATATTTATAAACAATATTCCACCCATAATCCCCATGTAGAAAAATAATAATATGCATATTCATATCAGAAAAGGGTTAAATAGGTTCCTATGTATATTTATAAACAATTTTCCACCCTTTCTACCCACGTAGAAAATAATTATATGCATATTCATATCACAAATAGGTTTAATATACTCCTAGGTATATTTATTAACACTATTCTACCCATAATCCCCATGTAGAAAAATAATCGTATGCATATTCAGATCAGAAATGGGTTAAATAGGTTCCTATGTATGTTTATAAACAATATTCCACCCATAATTCCCATGTTGGAAAATTATTATATGCATATTCTTATCAGAAATGTATATTTATAAACAATATTCCACCCATAGTCCCTAGGTTGAAAAATAATTATATGCATATTCTTATCAGAAATGGGTTAAAGAACTCCCTATGTATATTTATAAACAATATTCCACCCATAATTCCCATATAGAAAAACAATTGTTTACATATTCTTATCAGAAATGGGTTAAATAGGTTCCTATGTATATTTATTCACAAGATTCCACCCATAATCAACATATAGAAACACAATTATATGCATATTCATATCAGAAATAGGTTTAATATGTTCACAAGATTCCACACATAATCACCATAGAGAAAAATATTTTTATGCATATTCTTATCAGAAATTTATTAAATTGTTCCTATGTATTATTTATAAACAATTTTCCACCCTTTCTACCCATGTAGAAAATAATTATATGCATATTCATATCAGAAATAGGTTTAATATATTCCTAGGTATATTTATTAACACTATTCTACCCATAATCCCCATGTAGAAAAATAATTATAAGCATATTCTTATCAGAAATTGGTTAAATAGGATCCTTTGTATATAAATAAACACATTCTACCCGTAATCCCCATGTAGAAAAATAGTTATTTGCATATTCATAACAGAAATAGGTTTAATATGATGCTATGTATATTTATAAATAATATTCCACCCATTATCCCCATGTAGAAAAATAATTATACGCATATTTTTATCAGAAATGGGTTAAATAGGTTCCTATGTATATTTATAAGCAATATTCCACCCATAATCCCTGTGTTAGATTTAATATGTTGCTATGCATGTTTAATTACAATATTCAATTCATAATCCCCAATGTAGAAAAATAATTATATGCATATTCTTATCAGAAATTGGTTAAATAGGTTGGTATATTTATAAACACATTTCCACCCTTAATCCCCATGTAGAAAAATAATTATATGCATATTCTTATCAGAAATAGGTTTAATGTTTTGCGATCTATATTTATAAACAATATTCCAGCCATAATCCCCAATGTAGAAAAATAATTATACGCATATTTTTATCAGAAATGGGTTAAGAGGGTTAAATGTATATACTGTTTATAAAAACAGTATTCCGCCCATAATAATTGATCAATAGTTTGGTGTCAGTGGGAGGAATAGAAAGCAGTCATTAGTGTCTGTCGGGGTCACGATGACGATTAGTCACAAGTTCCTTAAACCAATGAAGTGTCTTTATTCCTTAAAATGACACCAATGATGAGGACTACACCCATCATTCCACCCACTAGTGACCCTCATTAGTGTCAGTTGAAGGAAGAGTGATCGATCATTGGCGTCAGTGTAAGGAATTGTGACCTATTATTAGTGTCCAACCTTTATCTTAGCTATTCCGACATGCTGTCTTAATAAAGACCTGCAACTTTACCTTTAACAATATATGGTATCCTGACTTCATTTAACACGCTTATGTAGACTCACGTTAAGGCGACTATTCCTAAACCTTAATCTTACTGTAAACATAACATGTGTTTTCAGGACTTTTTTTTGCTATTTTTTGCAGCCCATGTAAACGGTCTAACTGGTAACCTCTGCGACTATTAAGAATAATATCTATCCCTGAAAAGAGAGTAAACTATGTATCAATTTTGCATTCTACCAACGATCACTTGCTGTACTTATTTCAGAATTATTGAACTAGTTCGAATCCAAGTCAAAGAGATCTCTGAAAAAGATGAACTCCACAATATCTTTTTTATGTTATTTTTAATCTTTTTTATATTTTTTTGCAATGATCAGTTAATTAATATCATTGCTATTTGTACTAGATTGAAGCAAAAAATTCTCAGTCGATGAAAGAAAAGTACCCCATCATTGTTTCAGTGAAACATCTTTAGATGATTAGCTGATTGATTGATCATCCAATTAAAAAAGTAATAAAAAGCAAAAATAGGGTTTACCTTAGATGTCAGATATTGTGGAGTTTTAGCATAGCATAGCACATCTCTCAGGCGGTTTGAATTAGTTTCGAACCAGTAGCTGTTGCACGGTAAGTTCAGGTTATTGCACTTGCAACTATCGAAAGATTAGCTGATTTTAATTGAGTGATTATTGCATTTAAAGAGTAATAAAAAGCAGAAATTCGGTTTACCTTAGATGTCAGATATTGCGGGTTTTAGCATAGCATAGCTATGACAAACGGTTTGAAATAGTTAAATAATTCGTAAATTAGCACAGTAAGGAGACGTTTTCATAGCTTAGTTTAACAGTATACTTTAATATATAATTGAATTATGTTCAAAATAAAATGTTCAATGGATGAGTGATAGTTTCATTATAAATTTCATATATTTCGTTGTATTGCAAACCATTTTACCGTTGAGCATGCTGAACATTCCCTGTGCTTAAATATAGCTATCTGCTATATTTAGAATAATGCAACTATCTTTACATCTAAAGTATGCTGCTTCACTTATTGTTTACTTGAGTGAAGGTAACGATATTAGAAATCGAATAGAAACCGACATTGTGCTCTATATCGTCTTAATTAGGGTACTGGAAACTATTTATCGGAAAATAGCCCTGCAACTTTATCTCAATGCGAGATGTCATCCACACTTTATGAATGTAGAATTACGTTAATGCGACTAAACGGATGTAAACTTACACCTTAACCGTCTCACACACATATTTTCGTTTTATCAACTCTTTGCGACTCTTGTCTTATCAGGACATTTTTGCTATATTTAGGGTAATGCAACCATGTAAACTGCTATAACCTGACACTCTGCGACTTTAAGAATCATATTAAGGGATGTAAACGTGTATTGCATTCTACCAACGATGTTGTGTTTTTCAAAAGTGTAATCCGTAGATGGGCCAGATTTCGAGTAATGCAACAAATTCTGAGCCAGGGAGAGAGAAATAGTACCCCCATTTTTGGTGCCAGTGGGATCATTGGTTTAAGTGAAAGGAACAGTAAAAAATCATTGGAGTTGGAGGAATAGTAATGCATGACTAGTAGGAACTTGGTGTTCGATAAAAGCACACAATATTTAGCAGTGCTTTAAGAAAACCAGTGCGAATTTTTATATTTTTAGAGATAAAATAAGATAGAGATAAATTAAAGATAAAATGTCATTGAGATCAGATTGTTTGATAATTGCTGCCTCACCCGTAAGACTCAAGCAGCAGCAGAATTTAATTTGGCAGTTAACGAAGACTGGGGAATTGCTGAAATACTGTAAATTTGTCAAGATAGCACTACATTAAACAATCTCTTTCCCTGGTAAGGAAAATGTCAGGGTACATGGATATATCTGTATATATAGCGAATAAACCCTGAAAATAGTGAGTTGTTTATATTGGTTTCGTGACAACATCAAGAAGAGTGAGACTTTATACATAGTACAACAACATATCTACTGAGATATTTGTCACAAAAAAGTTGCAATACACGTTCCAAAACTATAACAACAGAAAGTCGGCAAATGTCAATTCCTGCATAACACAAAATATCCTTTACGCTAAATAAAGCAGGAAGAGAAGATAATTGTTGGACGGTAAATTTAAGTTTATTATACTTGCAACTAAAGAAAGCTGTCAGGTTTATATAGATAGCTGATATTAATTGAATTGTAATTGCATTACATCTTTAAGAGAAATACAAAGCAGAAATACGGTTTAGATGTAAAATATTGAGGAGTTTAAGCATAAGCATAGCTATGTCAGACGGTTTGACTTGGATAAGAATATTTCTTATTAGCACCGTGAAACAAACCCCGTTGGTTTTGAGATACTTTAAGGATACTTTAAAAGTGTTTATAGCTTAACTTGAGAGTTTTCATAGCTTGGTTAATATAAATAGAATTATGTTCAAATTAACAATATCCACATTGAGCCAGATTTCAATGGCTGAGTATATTAGAAACGAATAGAAACCTAGCTGATATTGTGCTCTATTTCGTGTATTTCTATTTCTCTTTGCTACTATCAATTCGACAATATAAACCGTGAGCCCTGCAAATTTATCTCAAACCTGGCTCACGGTTATACTGACCTTTAGTTGCAACACACTCACGTAGGATGTAAACCTCAATGTTACATCTTAATGTAAATCAATTGTTATCAGGACTTTTTTTTTCTATATTTAGGGTAATTCAACCATGTAAACAGTTTAAATGCTAACCTGAACAGACTGCGACTATCTCTTACTGTCTTATACTGTTACAATTAATAAGGATTCTAAAATAGTACCCTATTGTTGGTCTGACACATCATTGGTGTCAGTGGAAGGAACAATGACTCATTATTGTTGTCAGTGTCAAAAGAACAACCGCGTTGTGGAAGTCCTCATCATTGTTTCAGTTTAAGGAATATTTGAATTATCATTTTTGGAAAGAATAAAGACAACATCATTGCTCTCAGTGGGGATACATCCTCGGTGTCAGTGGGAGGAAAAGGGACCCATCATTGGCGTCGGTGTGAAAATAATAACACATTTTTGTGTTAGTGGGAGGATTAGTAAGCCATCATTTTTGTTAGTGGACCTTATTAACTGGTGTCAGTTAATAAGTCATTTAATAGCCAGTCAATAGTCAGTTAATAAGTCAGTTAATAGCGACATATTAAACCTATTTGTGATATGAATATGCATACAATTATTTTTCTACATGGGGATTATGGATGGAATATTGTTTATAAATATACATATGAACCTATTTAACCTATTTCTGATAAGAATATGCATATAATTATTTTTCTGCAAAGGGATTATAGGTGGAATATTGTTTATAAATATACATAGGAACCTATATAACCCATTTCTGATAAGAATATGCATATAATTATGTTTCTCCATGGAGATTATGTGTAGAATCTTGTGAATAAATATACATAGGAACCTATTTAACCCATTTCTGATATGAATATGCATATTATTATTTTTCTACATGGGGATTATGGGTGGAACATTGTTTATAAACATACATAGGAACCTAATTTAACCCATTTCTGATATGAATATGCATGATATGAATTATTTTTCTACATGGGGATTATGGGTAGAATAGTGTTAATAAATATACCTAGGAGTATATTAAACCAATTTCTGATATGAATATGCATATAAATATTTTCTACATGGGTAGAAAGCGTGGAATATTGTTTATAAATATACATAGGAACCTATTTAACCCATTTCTGATAAGAATATGTATATAATTATTTTTCTACATGGGGATTATGGGTAGAATAGTTTTAATAAATATACCTAGCAATATATTAAACCTATTTCTGATATGAATATGCATATAATTATTTTCTACATGGGTAGAAAGGGTGGAATAGTTTTAATAAATATACATAGGAACCAATTTAACCCATTTCTGATAAGAATATGCATATAAATATTTTTCTCCATGGTGATTATGTGTGGAATCTTGTGAACATATTAAACCTATTTCTGATATGAATATGCATATAATTGTGTTTCCATATGTTGATTATGGGTGGAATATTTTTTCTAAATATACACAGGAACCTATCTAACCCATTTCTGATAAGAATATGTATATAATTATTTTTCTACATAGGGATTGTGGGTGGAATATGGATTATAAATATACATAGGAACCTATTTAACCCATTTCTGATAAGAATATGCATATAATTATTTTTCTATATAGGGAATATGGGTGGAATATTGTTTATAAATATACATAGGAACCTATTTAACCCATTTCTGATAAGAATATGCATATAATTAGGTTTCTCCATGGGGATTATGTGTGGAATCTTGTGAATAAATATACATAGGAACCTATTTAACCCATTTCTGATAAGAATATGTAAACAATTGTTTTTCTATATGGGAATTATGGGTGGAATATTGTTTATAAATATACATAGGGACCTATTTAACCAATTTCTTTTAAGAATATAAGCATATAATTATTTTCTACCTAGGGACTATGGGTGGAATATGGATTATAAATATACATAGGAACCTATTTAACCCATTTCTGATAAGAATAAGCATATAATTATTTTTCTATATAGGGAATATGGGTGGAATATTGTTTATAAATATACATAGGAACCTATTTAACCCATTTCTGATATGAATATGCACATTATTATTTTTCTACATGGGGATTATGGGTGGAATATTAATTATAAATATACATGGGAACCTATTTAACCATTTCTGATAAGAATATGCATATAATAATTTTTCAACATGGGGATTATGGGTGGAATATTGTTTATAAACATACATAGGAACCTATTTAACCCATTTTTGATATGAATATGCATATGATTATTTTTCTACAATTGGATTATGGGTAGAATAGTGTTAATAAATGCACCTAGGAGTATATTAAACCTATTTCTGATATGAATATGCATATAATTATTTTCTACATGGGTAGAAAGAGTGGAATCTTGTGAATAAATATACACAGGAACCTATTTAACCCAATTCTGATAAGAATATGCATACAATTATTTTTCTATATTGGAATTATGGGTGGAATATTGTTTATAAATATACATAGTAACATATTTAACCTATTTCTGATAAGAATATGCATATAATTATTTTTTTACATGGGGATTATAGGTGGAATGTGGATTATAAATAGACATAGGAACCTATTTAGCCCATTACTGATAAGATTAGGCATATACATATTTTTCTAAATGGGGATAATGGGTGGAAAATTATTTATAAATATACATAGCATCATATTAAACCTATTTCTGATATGAATATGCATATAATTAATTTTCTACATGGGGATTATGGGTGGAATATTGTCGTTAAACATACATAGGAATATATTAAACCTGTTTCTGATATGAATATGCATATAATTGTGTTTCTATATGTTGATTATGGGTGGAATATTTTTTATAAATATACACAGAAACCTATTTAACCCATTTCTGATAAGAATATCCATATTTTTATTTTTCTACATTGGGATTATGGGTGGAATATGGATTATAAATATACATAGGAAACTATTTAACTCATTTCTGATAAGAATATGAAAACAATTGTTTTTCTGTATGGGAATTATGGGTGGAATATTGTTTATAAATATACATAGGGACCTATTTAACCTATTTCTGATAAGAATATGCATCTAATTATGCATATAATTAGTTTCCTACATGGGGATTATGGGTGGAATATTGTTTATAAATATACATAGGAACCTATTTAACCCATTTCTGATAAGAATATGCATATAATTATGTTTCTCGATGGGGATTATGTGTGGAATCTTGTGAATAAATATACATAGGAACCTATTCAACCCAATTTTGATAAGAATATACATACAATTATTTTTCCATATGGGGATTATGGGTGGATTGTTTATAAATATACATAGTAACCTATTTAACCCATTTATTATAAGAATATGCATATACAGTTTTTTCTGAATTGGGGTTGTGGGTGGATTATTGTTAATGAATATACATAGGAACCTATTTAACCCAATTCTGATAAGAATATGCATACAATTATTTTTCTATATTGGAATTATGGATGGAATATTGTTTATAAATATACATAGTAACATTTTTAACCTATTTCTGGTAAGAATATGCATATAATTATTTATTTACATGGGGATTATAGATGGAATGTGGATTAAAAATAGACATAGGAACCTATTTAACCCATTTCTGATAAGATTAGGCATATAATTATTTTTCTAAATGGGGATAATGGGTGGAATATTATTTATAAATATACATAGCATCATATTAAACCTATTTCTGTTATGAATATGCATATAATTAATTTTCTACATGGGGATTACGGGTAGAATGTTGTTTATTGATATACATAGGAACCTATTTAACCAATTTCTGATAAGAATATGCATATGACTATTATTCTACATGGAGATTATGGGTGGAATATTGTCGTTAAACATACATAGGAATATATTAAACCTGTTTCTGATATGAATATGCATATAATTGTGTTTCTATATGTTGATTATGGGTGGAATATTTTTTATAAATATACACAGAAACCTAGTTAACCCATTTCTGATAAGAATATGCATATTATTATTTTTCTACATTGGGATTATGGGTGGAATATGGATTATAAATATACATAGGAACCTATTTAACCCATTTCTGATAAGAATATGTAAACAATTGTTTTTCTATATGGGAATTATGGGTGGAATATTGTTTATAAATATACATAGGGAACTATTTAACCCATTTCTTATAAGAATATGCATATAATTTTTTTCTACCTAGGGACTATGGGTGGAATATGGATTATAAATATACATAGGAACCTATTTAACCCATTTCTGATATGAATATGCATATTATTATTTTTCTACATGGGGATTATGCGTGGAATATTGTTTAGAAATATACATGAAAACCTATTTAACCATTTCTGATAAGAATATGCATATAATAATTTTTCAACATGGGGATTATGGGTAGAATAGTGTTAATAAATATACCTAGGAGTATATTAAACCTATTTCTGATATGAATATGCATATAATTATTTTCTACATGGGTAGAAAGGGTGAAATATTGTTTATAAATATACATAGGATCCTATTTAACCCATTTCTGATAAGAATATGCATATAATCATGTTTCTCCATGGGGATTATGTGTGGAATCTTGTTAATAAATATACATAGGAACCTATTTAACCCAATTCTGATAAGAATATGCATACAATTATTTTTCTATATGGGGATTATGGGTGGAATATTGTTTATAAATATTCATAGTAACCTATTTAACCAATTTCTTATAAGAATATGCATATACATTTTTTTCTGTATTGGGATTGTGGGTGGAATAATATTTATAAATATACATAGTAACCTATTTAACCCAATTCTGATAAGAATATGCATATAATTATTTTTCTACAGGGGGATTATGGGTGGAATATTGTCGTTAAACATACATAGGAATATATTAAACCTATTTCTGATGTGAATATGCATATAATTGTGTTTCTATATGTTGATTATGGGTGGAATATGGATTATAAATATACATAGGAACCTATTTAACCCATTTCTGATAAGAATATGTAAACAATTGTTTTTCTATATGGGAATTATGGGTGGATTATTGTTTATAAATATACATAGGGACCTATTTAACCCATTTCTTATAAGAATATGCATATAATTATTTTCTACCTAGGGACTATGGGTGGAATATTGTTTATAAATATACATAGGAACCTATTTATAACCCATTTCTGATATGAATATGCATATTATTATTTTTCTACATGGGGATTGTGGGTGGAATATTGATTATAAATATACATGGGAAACTATTTAACCATTTCTGATAAGAATATGCATATAATAATTTTTCAACATGGGGATTATGGGTGGAATATTGTTCATAAACATACATAGGAACCTATTTAACCAATTTCTGATATGAATATGCATATGATTATTTTTCTACATGGGGATTATGGGTAGAATAGTGTTAATAAATATACCTTGGAGTATAATTAAACCTATTTCTGATATGAATATGCATATAATTATTTTCTACATTGGTAGAAAGGGTGGAATATTGTTTATAAATATACATAGGAACCTATTATCCCATTTCTGATAAGAATATGCATATAATTATGTTTCTCCATGGGGATTGTGTGTGGAATCTTTTGAATAAATATACATAGGAACATATTTAACCCAATTCTGATAAGAATATGCATACAATTATTTTTCTATATGGGGATTATGGGTGGAATATTGTTTATAAATATACATAGTAACCTATTTAACCAATATCTTATAAGAATATGCATATATATTTTTTTCTGTATTGGGATTGTGGGTGGAATAATATTTATAAATATACATAAGAACCTATTTAACCCAATTCTGATAAGAATATGCATACAATTATTTTTCTATATTGGAATTATGGGAGGAATATTGTTTAAAAATATATATAGTAACATATTTAACCTATTTCTGATAAGAACATGCATATAATTATTTTTTTACATGGGGATTATAGGTGGAATGTGAATTATAAATAGGCATAGGAACCTATTTAACCCATTTCTGATAAGATTAGGCATATAATTATTTTTCAAAATGGGGATAATGGGTGGAATATTATTTATAAATATACATAGGAACCTATTTAACCCATTTCTGATAAGAAAATGTAAACAATTTTTTTCTATATGGGAATTATGGGTGGAATATTGTTTCTAAATATACATAGGGACCTATTTAACCCATTTCTGATAAAAATATGCATATAATTATTTTTCTACATGGGGATTATGGGTGGAAAATTGCTTATAAATATACATGGAATCTATTTAACCCATTTCTGATAAGAATATGCATATAATTATTTTTTTACATGGGGATTATGGGATGAATATTGTTTATAAATATACATTGTAACCTATTTAACACATTTTTGATAATAATATACCAATATTTATTTTTCTACATGGGCATTATGGGTGGAATTTTGTTAATAAATATACCTAGTAACCTATTTAACCCATTTCTGATAAGAATATGCATATAGTTATTTTTCTACATGGGGATTATGGGTGGAATAGTGTTTATAAATTTACATTGTAACCTATTTAACCCATTTCTGATAAGAACATGCATATAATTGTTTTTCTATATGGGGATTATGGGTGGAATATTGTTTATAAATATACTTGGAACCTAGTTAACAAGTTTCTTATAAGAATATGTATACAATTATTTTTCTATATGGGAATTATGGGTTTAATATTGTTTATGAATATACATAGGATCCTATTTAACCCATTTCTGATAATAATATGCATATCATTATTTTTCTATATAGGGATTATGGGTGGAATATTGTTTATAAATATACATAGGGACCTATGTAACCCACTTCTTATAAGTATATGCATACAATTATTTTTCTATATGGAAATTATGGGTTTAATATTGTTTATGAATATACATAGATTCCTATTTAACCCATTTCTGATAAGAATATGCATATAATTATTTTTTTATATAGGGATTATGGGTGGAATATTGTTTATAAATATACATAGGGACCTATTTAACCCATTTCTTATAAGAATATGCATATAATTATTTTCTACCTAGGGACTATGGGTGGAATATGGATTATAAATATACATAGGAACCTATTTAACCCATTTCTGATAAGAATATGCAAACAATTGTTTTTCTATATGGGAATTATGGGTGGAATATTGTTTATAAATATACATAGTAACATATTTAACCCATTTCTGATAAGAATATGCATATAATTATTTTTCTATATGGGGATTATGGGTTGGATATTGTTTATAAATATACATAGGATCCTATTTAACCCATTTCTGATATGAATATGCATATAATTATTTTTCTACATGGGGATTATGGGTAGAGTAGTGTTAATAAATATACCTAGGAATATATTAAACCTATTTCTGATATGAATATGCATATTATTATATTCTATATGTGTAGAAAGGGTGGAAAATTGTTTATAAATATACATAGGAATCTATTTAACCCATTTCTGATAAGAACATGCATATAATTATGTTTCTCCATGGGGATTATGTGTGGAATCTTGTGAATAAATATACATAGGAACCGATTTACCCCAATTCTGATGAGAATATGCATACAATTATTTTTCTATATGGGGATTATGGGTGGAATATTGTTTATAAATATACATAGTAACCTATTTAACCAATTTCTTTTAAGAATATGCATATACATTTTTTTCTGTGTTGGGATTGTGGGTGGAATAATATTTATAAATATACATAGGAACCTATTTAACCCATTTCTGATAAGAATATGCATATAATTATTTTTCTATATTGGAATTATGGGTGGAATATTGTCTATAAATATACATAGTAACATATTTAACCTATTTCTGATAGAAATATGCATATAATTTTTTTTTACATGGGGATTATAGGTGGAATGTGGATTATAAATAGACATAGGAACCTATTTAAGCCATTTCTGATAAGATTAGGCATATAATTATTTTTCTAAATGGAGATAATGGGTGGAATATTATTTAGAAATTTACATAGCATCATATTAAACCTATTTCTGATATGAATATGCATATAATTAATTTTCTACATGGGGATTATGGGTGGAATGTTGTTTATTAATATACACAGAAACATATTTAACCAATTTCTGATAAGAATATGCATATAATTATTTTTCTACATGGGGATTATGGGTGGAATATTGTCGTTAAACATACATAGGAATATATTAAACCTATTTCTGATATTAATATGCATATAATTGTGTTTCTATATGTTGATTATGGGTGGAATATTTTTGATAAATATACACAGGAACCTATTTAACCCATTTCTGATAAGAATATGCATATAATTATTTTTCTACATAGGGATTATGGGTGGAATATGGATTATAAATATACATAGGAAACTATTTAACCCATTTCTGATAAGAATATGTAAACAATTTTTTTCTATATGGGAATTATGGGTGGAATATTGTTTATAAATATACACAAGGACCTATTTAACTCATTTCTGATAAGAATATGTATATAATAATTTTTCGACATGGGGATTATGGGTGGAATATTGTTTATAAATATACATGGAACCTAGTTAACCCATTTCTGATAAGAATATGCATACAATAATTTTTCTATATGGGAATTATGGGTTTAATATTATTTATGAATATACATAGGATCCTATTTAACAATTTTCTGATAAGAATATGCATATAATTATTTTTTTACATGGGTATTATGTGTGGAGTATTGTTAATTAATAACCTATACCTATTTAACCAAATTCTGATAAGAATATGCATACAATTATTTTTCTATATTGGAATTATGGGTGGAATATTGTTTATAAATATACATAGTAACATATTTAACCTATTTCTGATAAGAATATGCATATAATTATTTTTTTACATGGGGATTAAAGGTAAAATGTGGATTATAAATAGACATAGCAACCTATTTAACCCATTTCTGATAAGATTAGGCATATAAGTATTTTTCTAAATGGTGATAATGGGTGGAATATTATTTATAAATATACATCATATTAAACCCATTTCTGATATATATGCATATAATTATTTTTCTACATTGGGATTATGGGTGGAATATGGATTATTATATTTATAAACAATATTCCACCCGTAATCCAGATGTAGAAAAATAATGATGTCCATATTCATATCAGAAATAGGTATAATATGTTGCAATGTTTAATTATAAACAAAATTCCATCTATAATGCCATGTAGAAAAATAATTATATGCATATTCATATCACAAATGGGTTTAATATGTTGCTATGTATATTTATATACAATATTACTCCCATAATTCCTATGTAGAAAAAAATTAAATGCATATTCCTATCAGAAATTGATTAAATAGGTTCCAATTTATATTTATAAACAAGATTCCACCCATTATCCACATATAGAAAAATAATTATATGCATATTCTTATCAAAAATAGGTTTAATATGTTGCTATCTATATTTAAAACAATATTCCAACCATAATCCCCATGTAGAAAAATAAATATATGCATATTCGTATCAGAAATGTGTTATATAGGTTCCTATGTATATTTATATACAATATTACACCCATAATTCCTATGTAGAAAAATAATTATATGCATATTCTTATCAGAAATGGGTTAAATAGGTTCTTAAGTATATTTATAAACACTATTCCACCCATAATTCCCATGTAGAAAATGATTATATGCATATTCTTATCAGAAATGGGTTAAATAGTTTCCTATGTATATTTATAAACAATATTCCACCCATAATCCCCATGTAGAAAAATAATTGCATGCATTTTCATATCAGAATTAGATTTAATATGTTGCTATGTATGTTTAACTACAATATTCCATCCGTAATCCCAATGCAGAAAAATAATTATATGTATATTCCTTTCAGAAATGGGTTAAATAGGTTGCTATGTATATTTATAAACAAATTTCCACCCATAAACCCCATATAGAAAAATAACTATATGCATATTCATATCAGAAACAGGTTTAATATGTTGCTATGTATATTTATAAACAACTTTCCACCCATAATCCCCATGTAGAAAAATAATTATATGCATATTGAAAACAGAAATAGTTTTAATATGTTGCTATTTATATTAGTAACAATATTTCATGCCTAATCCTCGTGTAGAAAAATAATTATATGCATAATATTATCAGAAATGGGTTAAATAGGTTGCTATGTATATTTATTAACAATATTCTGCCCACAATCCCCATGTAGAAAAATAATTATATGCATATTCTTATCAGAAATGGGTTAAATAGGTTCCTATGTATATATATATATATATATATATATATATATATATATATATATATATATATATATATATATATATATATATATATATATATATAAACAATATTCCACCCATAATCCATATGTAGAAACATAATTTTATGCATATTCATATCATGAATAGGTTGCTATCTATATTAATAAACAATATTCCACCCATAATCCCCATGTAGAAATAGAATGATATGCATATTCTTATCAGAAATGTTTTAAATAGGTTCCTTTTTATATATTTATAAACAATATTCCACCCATAATCCCGATGTAGAAAAATAATTTAATGCTTATTCAAATCAGAAATGGGTTTCATATATTCCTATTTATGTTTAACTACAATATTCCACCCATAATTCCCATGTAGAAAAATAATTATATGCATATTCATAACAGAAATAGGTTTAATATGTTGCTATGCATATTTATTAACGATATTCCATCCATATATCCATCCATATATGCAATAAACAATTTTATAAACAATATTCCAACCATAATCCAAATGTAGAAAAATAATTATATGCATATTCTTTTCATAAATTGGTTAAATAGGTTACTATGTGTATTTAAAAACATATTCCGCTCTACAAGGCAATTCTGAATTGATTCAGGCTGTACAAACTACCCCGATGGGGAAAGCTAAGTACCGTGACCAACAGGGAACGGGGGGGTTCTCTTCCCGGAGGGGATTTGGGGAACTTTTTCACCCGATCTTCGGCCGCGGCCCAGCGCCAGCCGAGATCCAAGATGGCGCTGGCGCCTCCGTTCCCGGCCCATTCCGAGTCAGCCCTGGACACTATGGCCTGCTCACAGGCATCTCACACTACCCCTGTGCCCCCAGCTTCCCCCACCAGCATCCCCAGGTGCCGATCCACTGCATCCATAGGATCCGAGGATGGATGGGATGTAGAATCCCATATGAGATCCCTGCACAACTACATGCGGTCTCTCCCTACCAAGGCTGACTTTGAGCAGTGTGTGCACCGCATAGAAAAAACCTATAAACAGGAGATTTCTGAGCTAAAAGGGACATTGGTGTTCGTTTTGAGGACATTGAAGCCACAACAGAGACACTCCATGCCTCTGATCAGAAAAATGAGGAAATACTTAACTCCCACACAACCATGCTGCAGCACCTTGCGTTTCAACAAGATGACATCGAGAACAGAAACAGGCGTAATAATATTCGCATACGCGGCATTCCTGAATCTGTGGAACCCAAGGACTCAAGTCCCTGGGTTCTTTGGCAGAATGACGGTCATTTTCAATCAGCTCCTACCTCAGGTCCCAGGAATCCTGACCCATCATTAGTTCGAGACACACTCTGCAGAGTGCACTTTTACAACATTAAGGAATCCATCATGCGGGCTGCCACCCCCGTGATGCTATTACCTGACCTTTCACATTTAACCCTGACCATGCGGAAGGCTCTGAAGCCTCTCACACAGCTTCTCCAATCACGCCAAATAAAATACCAATGGCACTTTCCCTTTCAGGTATGGGTGCACCATGAGGGTAAGACTGCCACATTCCGCATGCTGGGTGACCTCCCTGCATTCCTGGGCACCTTGGAGTTGCCACAGGTGTCTTTACCAGATTGGCCTCCACAGGTGTCTTTACCAGATTGGCCTTTCTCTCCAACTACACCAGGCCTGCCGTACATCCCTCAGTGGCAGAAACACAGCCGCAAACGCCGTCCTGGCTCCTCACCCCGCATAGACCCTGATGACTGATGGTCCGGCTGGTCTCCTATTGTTTTTTCCTCTACCCGAGTAGGAATGCCTACTACACCACCTTGGATCTTTAAGGACTTCCATCTCTCGAGCCTCTACAGATAGCCTTTTCCACACCTCTCCCAGCAAGCAGTTCCTGTTACTGGTATTTCTTCAGTTGGAAGACAGAAACCTTTTCCTTAATGTTATGGTTACCCACGTTTGGGACCCTTATGCCTTAGAAGATACCAGGTTTCTCTGCTAAAAATGGCTCAAAGGCTCATAAGCTGCATCAGGAAGATCCTCTTTGGCCTCATGGGACTGCTGCGGTCCTCACCTGTTGTGAAGCTGATCCCACTGCTCTTCCAGTCTCGTCAGGCCGGAGGTTCCTGACTACTACTGTTGAACTACCTTTTTTCCTTTTTGCCTGGGACTGGTGTACCTGTTTGCACTCTACTGTTGCTCTCATTGCACACAAAATTGTTTAGAATGTTGTATTAACCCATGCTTTTCCCCCCATTCTGTCTCTGATTTTGAAATATAACTATCTACTGTATATTTATATATGCTAATTACGCTTACAAGTACAGCCCAGACTAACCCACATATTATTGGCCCTGTGGTTCCCGGGGCTCCGGGAGCTCCCGCCATGCTAGACACGAACCCCCCCTTAGGAATACTCGGTGTACTCGGAATACACTTGGCACCGTTCCATGGTTTACAGATACTCTATACCTTATTTTTTTTTGTTTTGTTTTCTATCTTCTTTATTTCCCTTCTCCCAACTTTTGTTTAACTGGTGCCATCTAGTTATCACAACCAGTACACTGTTTAATTTGCTAGGATTAGGGTTCCGGGCTCCATCTTCTGACCTTGGACAATCACGGATACTGGGACCCTCTTCCGTTCTCCGCTCTCTCCCTGATAGCTCTTTCATTCCTCCTCTACCTTGTCCCGCCCTCTCCCCCACACCCACCTATCCCCTTCCCTCATATGTTCCCTTCCCCTTCCACTCCTCCGCTGGCTGGGGCGGCTTTGAGAGGGACTCTCGTTGTTTCTTTTTTCTCCCCCTTCCCTTCATACCCACCTTGACATGACCGCTACTCCAACACTTAATCTAGCTTCTTACAATTGTAGAGGCTTTAATACCCCAGAAAAACGTAGCCAGATCCTTTATCACTTCCATAAACAGAAAACTAATATTCTCTTACTACAAGAAACCCATTTCAGGACCGATTCCATACCCATGATGTGCAGTCGATTCTATACCACTTGGTTTCACAGTACCAACCCCGCTGCAAAGTCCAAGGGGGTTTCGATCGCGTTTCATAGGTCTTTTCACCCTGAGGTTATTGACTCATATATTGATGATCACGATCGTTTTATATTTCTCAAACTAAAAATTAATAATTTAATCGCCAACACCTACGCTCCAAACACAGATCAGGCACGCTTCCTATCATCCACTCTTGGCCAGACTGACCTCTTTTGGAGGTTCTAGTGTTATCCTTGTGTTATCCTTGACATCAATGTGCTCCTTTCCCCATCTGCCGACACCTCTACTGGTAAGTCTTCCATGTCCACGACCTCACTCTCACACATAAAATCTCTTTTACATTCTTGTCAATTAGTGGATGTGTGGCGCATACATCACCCTACTGACAGGGATTTCACATACTTCTCTATAGCACACAACTCATATAGCAGACTGGACTATTTTCTCATCTCCCAATCCCTCCTAGACACACCCTTACTAACCTCTATAGGACAAGCTCTTTGGTCTGACCATGCCCCTGTATATCTGTCTTTTGCCTGACCCCCACAATTACGTAAGGGGCACTCCTGGCGCCTCAATGATAATCTCTTACGAGACTCCGTATGCATCGCTGAAGTTACTAAAGCAATTTACAACTTTAAAAAAGACCACATGGCAGATACAACTTCCCCACTTAACCAATGGGATGCGCTGAAGTGCGGGGGCGTCCTAATCCAGAACGGCTCACGTCTGAAAAAGATTAGGTCTGATGACATCAAGCGCCTCCTGACCAACATTTCAGATCTTGAATCCCTACACAAATCAAATCTGGACCCCTCCATTTTTGTGGCCCTTCCCAACTCCCGTCGAGATTTACTCCGATCGCGCCCGAAAATCTTATTACTCTATAGCCAATAAATGCGGTCAACATCTGGCACGTGTTATTCATCCCAGGGCCCCACGTCTTCCCATTCCCTTCATCACCAAACCAGACTAGACTAAAGTTTTTGGTTGCAAAGACATATCCACCACATTTAAAGACTATTATGCCCAGTTATATAACCTG
Source organism: Aquarana catesbeiana (assembly GCA_037953035.1). Taxonomy (NCBI): domain Eukaryota; kingdom Metazoa; phylum Chordata; class Amphibia; order Anura; family Ranidae; genus Aquarana; species Aquarana catesbeiana. Next base: position 4,147,532 of record JBBHAA010000162.1, on the reverse strand, counting down.
CCGCAACCCTCCCCACCGAGTTCTCTGCCCCCATCCCAAGACCCAATGTGGACCTATATAATGGAAACGGCACTACCCGTGATTGACCCCCAAACGTCCGCGGACTTAGATGATCCTCTGTTGGAAACGGAGTTCCTCTGTTGGAAACGGAGTTCCTTGGTGCCATCAAGGAATTAAAACCGGGTAAATGTCCAGGCCCCCCCAAGGTTTTACAAAACCTTCGCACCCTTATTGGTACTGTTTCTCACTAAGGCCTTTAACTCCATAGATGATACCACCCTCCCTTACAAAACACTCCTCTCAGCCAATGTCTCCATTATACCAAAACCCAATAAAGATCCTTCCCAATGCAGCAGTTACCGCCCGATATCGCTTTTAAACATTGACCTTAAGCTCTTTGCCAAAATCCTCGCCAATCGTCTCTCTCCTTCTCTCATACATAGAGACCAGGTGGGCTTCGTCCCGGGTAGAGAGGCACGAGACAACACAACCAGAACTATTAACCTCATCTCCTATGCCCAACGCCACCATCAACAGATCTGCCTTCTCTCCTTTGATGCCGAGAAGGCTTTCGATCGGGTTAACTGGCGCTTTCTAAAACTTTCCCTTGAGGAAATTGGGCTGGGATCCCCTTTCATCTCCAAAATCATGTCACTCTACTCCAATCCCTCTGCCTCGGTCCTAGTTAATGGTACTCCTTCAGCTGCATTTGACATCTCCAATGGGACTCGCCAGGGATGCCCCCTCTCACCCCATCTTTTTGCTATAGTAGCATCTAGCATGTGCCATTCGCCAAAATGATTCCATACAAGGCATACACACGCCTTCCGCACACCAAAAACTTGCACTTTACGCCGACGATCTACTCATTTACGCACGTCAACCACATATTACTCTCCCCTCCTTGTTCTCGGAGTTCCAACGTTTCGGAAGTCTGAGCAATTTTAAACTCAATATCTCCAAGACTGATGCGCTTAACATCTCTCTTTCTGCTCCCACATTGTCCTCCTTCAAATCTAACTATACCTTTCACTGGCAGACCAAGGGCATTAAGTATTTAGACGTAACTATACCGGCTAACCTATCACTCCTCTATACACTGAATTACATCCCCCTCCTCTCTCAACTCCGTAAAGACCTTGCCTCCTGGGGAGACAAGCCAATACCCTGGTTTGGACGCATAAACACCCTTAAGATGGACACCTTACCCAAATTGCTCTACCTCTTTCAAACCATCCCGATCATGGTACCCAAACCCCACAGTAATGGCACGTATCCTTGATGGGTTCCCACGACCCTCCCAAAAAGCGTTGGTTATGGTTGAACAGGATATGTCCCCCGTTGACCTCAGGGCTTTACTATGGGGCTATAAACGCAACTTATCAATTTTGGCGTATTCATCACCCCTTACCACAGCTGCCCTCATACTTTGGTATAAGAGAGGTCTATGCGAGATCCTATCTTCAGACCCATCTCCCTTATCATCCCTTTTCGATAATCCGGCCTTTCCACAGGGCATAGGGGCTCATGGTATTGGTTCTCTTTCTCGCTCCTCTTGGCCCCAAGCACACCAAACATCCCTTCAGGAAATCGAGACTGGCTCACTTCCATACACCTTTCCACCTTCACCAAACATCTTTTCACTTCCTCTCAGGCCCCTTGACTGACTTTGAACACCTCAGTTCTTTGCAAGAGTTACCTAGACACCTATTCTCACATATCTACAGTCTTATTCATTCTCTTACATAGAAAGACCTCCCCACCTACACTAGAGTATGGTCGGCAGACTTGGGAAAGACCATCTCCAGAGCGGATTGGCAAACTGCGCTCCATTTCGCACATAAGTCCTCAATCTCATGCTATTCACAAGAAAAAAATTTCAAGGTCAAGGCAAGGTGGTATAGGGACTCCGCCTCTCTTTCAGAGATCTTGGATTCGAACTAGTTCAAAAATTCTGCAATAAGTACAGCAAGTGATCGTTGGTTGAATGCAAAATTGATATTTTTGCATAGCCTTATTGTTTACTTTCTTTTCGGGGATAGATATTATTCTTATTAATAGTCGCAGAGGTTACCAGTTAGACCGTTTACATGGGCTGCAAAAAATACCAAAAAAAAGTCCTCAAACAATAATTCACATATAATGGGGATTATTTCTTCCACTGACACCAACAATATGGTACTATTTCTCTAAGTGACACCAATGATGGGTCAATATTTCTCCCACTGACACCAATGATGGGTCACTATTTTGACACTAATGACGGCTACCACCGACACCAAAAATGGGGTACTATTTCTCACACTGACAAAAAATAATGGGTCACTATTTATAAACAATATTCCACCCATAATCCCCATGTAGAAAAATTATTATATGCATATTCTTATCAGAAATGAGTTAAATAGGTTCCTATGTATATTTATAATCCATTTTCCACCCATACTCCCTACGTAGAAAATAATTATATGCATATTCTTATCAGAAATGGGTTAAATAGATTCCATGTATATTTATAAACAATATTCCAGCCATAATCCCCATGTAGAAAAATAATTATATGCATATTTTTATCAGAAATGGGTTAAATAGTTCCCTATGTATATTTATAAACAATATTCCACACATAATTCCCATATAGAAAAAAATTGTTTACATATTCTTATCAGAAATGGGTTAAATAGGTTCCTATGTATATTTATAATCCATATTCCACCCATAATCCCTATGTAGAAAAATAATTATATGCATATTCTTATCAGAAATGGGTTAAATAGGTTCCTGTGTATATTTATCAAAATTATTCCACCCATAATCAACATATAGAAACACAATTATGTGCATATTCATATCAGAAATAGGTTTAATATATTCCTATGTATGTTTAATGACAATATTCCACCCATAATCCCCATGTAGAAAAATAATTATATGCATATTCTTATCAGAAATTGGTTAAATAGGTTCCTATGTATATTAATAAACAACATTCCACCCATAATCCCCATGTAGAAAATTAATTATATGCATATTCATATCAGAAATAGGTTTAATATGATGCTATGTATATTTCTAAATAATATTCCACCCATTATCTGCAGTTAGAAAAATAATTATATGCCCAATCTAGTCAGAAATTGGTTAAATAGGTTCCTATGTCTATTTATAATCCACATTCCAGCTATAATCCCCATGTAAAAAAAAATATATGCATATTCTTATCAGAAATAGGTTAAATATGTTACTATGTATATTTATAAACAATATTCCACCCATAATTCCAATATAGAAAAATAATTGTATGAATATTCTTATCAGAATTGGGTTAAATAGGTTCCTATGTATATTTATTAACAATATTCCACACATAATCCCCATGTTGAAAAATAATTATATGCATATTCTTACCAGAAATGGGTTTAATAGGTTCCTATGTATATTTATAAATATTATTCCACCCACAATCCCAATACAGAAAAAAATTTATATGCATATTCTTATCAGAAATTAGTTAAATAGGTTACTATGTATATTTATAAACAATATTCCACCCATAATCCCCATATAGAAAAATAATTGTATGCATATTCTTATCAGAATTGGGTTAAATAGGGTCCTAGGTATATTTATTCACGAGATTCCACACATAATCCCCATGGAGAAACATAATCATATGCATATTCTTATCAGAAATGGGTTAAATAGATTCCTATGTATATTTATAAACAAATTTCCACCCTTTCTACCTATATAGAAAATAATAATATGCATATTCATATCAGAAATAGGTTTAATATATTCCTAAGTATATTTGTTAACACTATTCTACCCATAATCCCCATGTAGAAAAATAATTATATGCATATTCATATCAGAAATGGGTTAAATAGGTTCCTATGTATGTTTATAAACAATATTCCACCCATAATCCCCATGTTGAAAAATTATTATATGCATATTCTTATCAGAAATGGTTAAATAGGTTACCATGTATATTTATAAACAATATTCCACCCATAATCCCTATACAGAAAAATAATTATATGCATATTCTTAGCAGAAATGGGATAAATAGGATCCTATGTATATTTATAAGAAATATCCAACCCATAATCCCCATATAGAAAAAAAAATTATATGCATATTCTTATAAGAAATGGGTGAAATAGGTCCCTAGGTATATTTATAAACCTCATTCCACCCATAATTCCCATAGAGAAAAATAATTGTATGCATATTCTTATCAGAAATGGGTTAAATATGTTACTATGTATATTTATAAACAATATTCCACCCATAATTCCCATATAGAAAAACAATTGTTTGCATATTCTTATCAGAAATGGGTTAACTAGGTTCCTATGTATATTTATAATCCATATTCCACCCATAGTCCCTACGTAGAAAATAATTATATGCATATTCTTATCAGAAATGGGTTAACTAGGTTCCATGTATATTTATAAACAATATTCCACCCATAATCCCCATATAGAAAAACAATTATATGCATGTTCATATCAGAAATAGGTTTAATATGTTCACAAGATTCCACACATAATCACCATGGAGAAAAATATTTATATGCATATTCTTATCAGAAATGGGTTAAATTGGTTCCTATGTATATTTATAAACAATATTCCACCCTTTCTACCCATGTAGAAAATAATTATATGCATATTCATATCAGAAATAGGTTTAATATATTCCTAGGTATATTTATTAACACTATTCATCCCATAATCCCCATGTAAAAAAATAATTATATGCATATTCTTATCAGAAATGGGTTAAATAGATTCCATGTATATTTATAAACAATATTCCACCCATAATCCCCATGTAGAAAAATAATTATATGCATATTTTTATCAGAAATGGGTTAAATAGTTCCCTATGTATATTTATAAACAATATTCCACACATAATTCCCATATAGAAAAACATTGTTTAAATATTCTTATCAGAAATGGGTTAAATAGGTTCCTATGTATATTTATAAACAATATTCCACCCTTTCTACCCATGTAGAAAATAATTATATGCATATTCATATCAGAAATAGGTTTAATATACTCCTAGGTATATTTATTAACACTATTCTACCCATAATCCCCATGTAGAAAAATAATCATATGCATATTCATATCAGAAATGGGTTAAATAGGTTCCTATGTATGTTTATAAACAATATTCCACCCATAATCCCCATGTTGAAAAATTATTATATGCATATTCTTTTCAGAAATGGTTAAATAGGTTCCCATGTATATTTATAAACAATATTCCACCCATAATCCCCATGTAGAAAAATAATAATATGCATATTCATATCAGAAATGGGTTAAATAGGTTCCTATGTATATTTATAAACAATATTCCACTCATAGTCCCTAGGTAGAAAAATAATTATATGCATATTCTTATCAGAAATGGGTTAAATAGGACCCTATGTATATTTATAAACAATATTCCACCCATAATTCCCATATAGAAAAACAATTGTTTACATATTCTTATCAGAAATGGGTTAAATAGGTTCCTATGTATATTTATAATCCATATTCCACCCATAATCCCTATGTAGAAAAATAATTATATGCATATTCTTATCAGAAATTGGTTAAATAGGTTCCTGTGTATATTTATCAAAAATATTCCACCCATAATCAACCTATAGAAACACAATTATGTGCATATTCATATCAGAAATAGGTTTAATATATTCTTATGTATGTTTAATGACAATATTCCACCCATAATCCCCATGTAGAAAAATAATTATATGCATATTCTTATCAGAAATTGGTTAAATAGGTTCCTATGCATATTAATAAACAACATTCCACCCATAATCCCCGTGTAGAAAATTAATTATATGCATATTCATATCAGACATAGGTTTAATATGATGCTATGTATATTTCTAAATAATATTCCACACATTATCCCCATTTAGAAAAATAATTATATGCCCAAACTAATCAGAAATGGGTTAAATAGGTTCCTATGTCTATTTATATTCCACATTCCACCTATAATCCCCATGTAGAAAAAATTATATGCATATTCTTATCAGAAATAGGTTAAATATGTTACTATGTATATTTATAAACAATATTCCACCCATAACTCCAATATAGAAAATAATTGTATGCATATTCTTATCAGAATTGGGTTAAATAGGTTCCTATGTATATTTATTAACAATATTCCACGCATAATCCCCATGTAGAAAAATAATTATATGCATATTCTTATCAGAAATGGGTTTAATAGGTTCCTATGTATATTTATAAATATTATTCCACCCACAATCCCAATACAGAAAAAAATTTATATGCATATTCTTATAAGAAATTGGTTAAATAGGTTACTATGTATATTTATAAACAATAGTCCACCCATAATCCCCATATAGAAAAATAATTGTATGCATATTCTTATCAGAATTGGGTTAAATAGGTTCCTATGTATATTTATTCACAAGATTCCACACATAATCCCCATGGAGAAACATAATTATATGCATATTCTTATCAGAAATGGGTTAAATAGATTCCTATGTATATTTATAAACAATTTTCCACCCTTTCTACACATATAGAAAATAATAATATGCATATTCATATCAGAAATAGGTTTATTATATTCCTAGGTATATTTATTAACACTATTCTACCCATAATACCCATGTAGAAAAATAATTATATGCATATTCATATCAGAAATGGGTTAAATAGGTTCCTATGTATGTTTATAAACAATATTCCACACATAATCCCCATGTTGAAAAATTATTATATGCATATTCTTATCATAAATGGTTAAATAGGTTCCCATGTATATTTATAAACAATATTCCACCCATAATCCCTATACAGAAAAATAATTATATGCATATTCTTATCAGAAATGGGTTAAATAGGATCCTATGTATATTTATAAACAATATCCAACCCATAATCCCCATATAGAAAAAAAATTATATGCATATTCTTATAAGAAATGGGTTAAATAGGTCCCTAGGTATATTTATAAACCTCATTCCACCCATAATTCCCATATAGAAAAATAATTGTATGAATATTCTTATCAGAAATGGGTTAAATATGTTACTATGTAAATTTATAAACAATATTCCACCCATAATTCCCATATAGAAAAACAATTGTTTGCATATTCTTATCAGAAATGGGTTAAATAGGTTCCTATGTATATTTAAAATCCATATTCCACCCATAGTCCCTAGGTAGAAAATAATTATATGCATATTCTTATAAGAATTGGGTTAAATAGGTCCTTATGTATATTTATAAACAATATTCCACCCATAATCCCTATATAAAAAATAATTATATGCATATTCTTATCAGAAATGGGTTAAATAGGATTCTATGTATATTCATAAGCAATATTAAACCCATGATTTCCATATAGAAAAATAATTGTATGCATATTCTTATCAGAAACTTGTTAACTAGGTTCCATGTATATTTATAAACAATATTCCACCCATAATCCCCATATAGAAAAACAATTATATGCATGTTCTTATCAGAAATTAGTTAAACAGGTTACAATGTAAATTTATAAACACTATTCCACCCATGATCCCCATGTAGAAAAATAACTATATGCATATTCTTATCAGAAATTGGTTAAATAGGTTACTAGGTATATTTATTAACAATATTCCACCCATAATGCCCATGTAGAAAAATAAATATTGGTATAATATTATCAGAAATGTGTTAAATAGGTTACAATGTATATTTGTAAACAATATTCATCCCATAATCCCCATGTAAAAAAATAATTATATGCATATTCTTATCAGAAATGGATTAAATAGATTTCTATTTATATTTATAAACAATATTCCACCCATAATCCCCATGTTGAAAAATTATTATATGCATAATCTTATCAGAAATGGTTAAATAGGTTCCCATGTATATTTATAAACAATATTCCACCCAAAATCCCTATACAGAAAAATAATTATATGCATATTCTTATCAGAAATGGGTTAAATAGGATCCTATGTATATTTATAAACAATATCCAACCCATAATCCCCATATAGAAAAATAATTATATGCATATTCTTATAAGAAATGGGTTAAATACGTCTCTATGTATATTAATTAACCTCATTCCACCCATAATTCCCATATAGAAAAATAATTGTATGCATATTCTTATCAGAAATGGGTTAAATATGTTACTATGTATATTTATAAACAATATTCCACCCATAATTCCCATATAGAAAAACAATTGTTTACATATTCTTATCAGAAATGGGTTAAATAGGTTCCTATGTATATTTATTTACAAGATTCCACACATAATCCCCACGGAGAAACATAATTATATGCATATTCTTATCAGAAATGAGTTAAAAAGGTTCCTATGTATATTTATAAACAATATTCCACCCATATTCCCTATATAGAAAAATAATTATATGCATATTCTTATCAGAAATGGGTTAAATAGGTTCCTATTTATATTTATAATCCATATTCCACCCATAGCCCCTAGGTAGAAAATAATTATATGCATATTCTTATAAGAAATGGGTTAAATATGTCCCTATGTATATTTATAAACAATATTCCACCCATAATTCCCATATAGAAAAACAATTGTTTACATATTCTTATTAGAAATGGGTTAAATAGGTTCCTATGTATATTTATAATCCATATTCCACCCACAATCCCTATGTAGAAAAATAATTATATGCATATTCTTATCAGAAATGGGTTAGATAGGTTCCTGTGTATATTTATAAAAAATATTCCACCCATAATCAACATATAGAAACACAATTATATGCATATTCATATCAGAAATAGGTTTAATATGTTCACAAGATTCCACACATAATCACCATGGAGAAAAATAATTATATGCATATTCATATCAGAAATGGGTTAAATTAGTTCCTATGTATGTTTATAAACAATATTCCACCCATAATCCCAATTTTGAAAAATTATTATACGCATATTCTTATCAGAAATGGTTAAATAGGTTCCTATGTATGTTTATAATCCATATTCCACCCATAGTCCCTAGGTATAAAATAATTATATGCTTATTCTTATAAGAAATGGGTTAAATAGGTCCCTATGTATATTTATAAACAATATTCCACCCATAATCCCTATATAGAAAAATAATTATATGCATATTCTTATCAGAAATGGGTTAAATAGGTTCCTATGTATATTTATAAATAGTATTCCACTCATAATCCCCATGTAGAAAATTAATTATATGCGTATTCATATCAGAAATACGTTTAATATGTTGCTATGTATATTCATAAACAATATTCCACCCATTATCACCATGTAGAAAAATAATTATATGCATATTCTTATCAGAAATGGGTTAAATAGGTTCTTATGTCTATTTAGAAACAATAGTCCTCCCATAATTCCCATATACAAAAATAATGATATGCACATCCTTATCGGAAATGATTTAAATATGTTCCTATGTATATTGATAATCCACATTCCACCTATAATCCCCATGTAAAAAAATAATTATATGCATATTCTTATCAGAAATGGGTTAAATAGGATCCTATGTATATTCATAAACAATCTTAAACCCATAATTCCCATACAGAAAAATAATTGTATGCATATTCTTATCAGAAATGGGTTAACTAGGTTCCATGTATATTTATAAACAATATTCCACCCATAATCCCCATGTAGAAAAATTATTATATGCATATTCTTATCAGAAATGAGTTAAATAGGTCCCTATGTATATTTATAAACAATATTCCACCCATAATTCCCATATAGAAAAACAATTGTTTGCATATTGTTATCAGAAATGGGTTAAATAGGTTCCTATGTATATTTATAATGCATATTCCACCCATAGTCCCTAAATAGAAAATAATTATATGCATATTCTTATCAGAAATGGGTTAACTAGGTTCCATGTATATTTATAAACAATATTCCACCCATAATCCCCATATAGAAAAACAATTATATGCATGTTCTTATCAGAAATGGGTTAAATAGGTTACAATGTAAATTTATAAACACTATTCCACCCATGATCCCCATGTAGAAAAATAACTATATGCATATTCTTATCAGAAATGGGTTAAATAGGTTACTAGGCATATTTATTAACAATATTCCACCCATAATGCCCATGTAGAAAAATAAATATTGGTATATTATTATCAGAAATGGGTTAAATAGGTTACAATGTATATTTATAAACAATATTCATCCCATAATCCCCATGTAAAAAAAATAATTATATGCATATTCTTATCAGAAATGGGTTAAATAGATTCCATGTATATTTATAAACAATTTTCCACCCATAATCCCCATGTAGAAAAATAATTATATGCATATTTTTATCAGAAATGGGTTAAATAGGTCCCTATGTATATTTAGAAACAATATTCCACCCATAATTCCCATATAGAAAAAAATTGTTTACATATTCTTATCAGAAATGGGTTAAAAAGGTTCCTATGTATATTTATAATCCATATTCCACCCATAATCCCTAGGTAGAAAATAATTATATGCATATTCCTATAAGAAATGGGTTAAATAGGTCCCTATGTATATTCATAAACAATATTCCACCCATAATTCCCATATAGAAAAACAATTGTTTACATATTCTTATCAGAAATGGTTTAAATAGGTTCCTATGTATATTTATAATCCATATTCCACCCATAATCCCTATGTAGAAAAATAATTAAATGCATATTCTTATCAGAAATGGGTTAGATAGGTTCCTGTGTATATTTATAAAAAATATTCCACCCATAATCAACATATAGAAACACAATTATATGCATATTCATATCAGAAATAGGTTTAATATGTTCACAAGATTCCACACATAATCACCATGGAGAAAAATATTTATATGCATATTCTTATCAGAAATGGGTTAAATTGGTTCCTATGTATATTTATAAACAATTTTCCACCCTTTCTACCCATGTAGAAAATAATTATATGCATATTCATATCAGAAATAGGTTTAATATATTCCTAGGTATATTTATTAACACTATTCTACCCATAATCCCCATGTAGAAAAATAATTATATACATATTCTTATCAGAAATGGGTTAAATAGGTTCCTATGTATATTTATAAACAATATTCCACCCTTTCTACCCATGTAGAAAATAATTATATGCATATTCATATCAGAAATCAGTTTAATATACTCCTAGGTATATTTATTAACACTATTCTACCCATAATCCCCATGTAGAAAAATAATCATATGCATATTCATATCAGAAATGGGTTAAATAGGTTCCTATGTATGTTTATAAACAATATTCCACCCATAATTCCCATGTTGAAAAATTATTATATGCATATTCTTATCAGAAATGGTTAAATAGGTTCCCATGTATATTTATAAACAATATTCCACGCATAATCCCCATGTAGAAAAATAATAATATGCATATTCATATCAGAAATGGGTTAAATAGGTTCCTATGTATAAATATAAACAATATTCCACCCATAGTCCCTAGGTAGAAAAATAATTATATGCATATTCTTATCAGAAATGGGTTAAATAGGTCCCTATGTATATTTATAAACAATATTCCACCCATAATTCCCATATAGAAAAACAATTGTTTACATATTCTTATCAGAAATGGGTTAAATATGTTCCTATGTATATTTATTCACAAGATTCCACACATAATCCCCATGGAGAAACATAATTATATGCATATTCTTATCAGAAATGGGTTAAATATGTTCCTATGTATATTTATAAACAAATTTCAACCCATAATACCTATATAGAAAAATAATTATATGCATATTCTTATCAGAAATGGGTTAAATAGGTTCCTATGTATATTTATTCACAAGATTTCACACATAATCCCCATGGAGAAACATAATTATATGCATATTCTTATCAGAAATGGGTTAAATATGTTCCTATGTATATTTATAAACAATATTCCACCCATATTCCCTATATAGAAAAATAATTATATGCATATTCTTATCAGAAATGGGTTAAATAGGTTTCTATGTATATTTATAATCCATATTCCACCCATAGTCCCTAGGTAGAAAAGAATTATATGCATATTCTTATAAGAAATGGGTTAAATAGGTCCCTATGTATATTTATAAACAATATTCCACCCATAATTCTCATATAGAAAAACAATTGTTTACATGTTCTTATCAGAAATGGGTTAAATAGGTTCCTATATATATTTATAATCCATATTCCACCCACAATCCCTATGTAGAAAAATAATTATATGCATATTCTTATCAGAAATGGGTTAGATAGGTTCCTTTGTATATTTATAAAAAATATTCCACCCATAATCAACATATAGAAACACAATTATATCCATATTCATATCAGAAATAGGTTTAATCTGTTCACAAGATTCCACACATAATCACCATGGAGAAAAATATTTATATGCATATTCTTATCAGAAATGGGTTAAATTGGTTCCTATGTATTATTTATAAACAATTTTCCACCCTTTCTACCCATGTAGAAAATAATTATATACATATTCATATCAGAAATAGGTTTAATATATTCCTAGGTATATTTATTAACACTATTCTACCCATAATCCCCATGTAGAAAAATAATTATATGCATATTCATATCAGAAATGGGTTAAATAGGTTCCTATGTATGTTTGTAAACAATATTCCACCCATGATCCCCATGTAGAAAAATAATAATATGCATATTTTTATCAGAAATTGGTTAAATAGGTTCCTTTGTATATTAATAAACACATTCTACCTTGTAATCCCCATGTAGAAAATTAATTATTTGCATATTCATAACAGAAATAGGTTTAATATGATGCTATGTATATTTATAAATAATATTCCACCCATTATCCCCATATAGAAAAATAATTGTATGCATATTCTTATCAGAATTGGTTTAAATAGGTTCCTATGTATATTTATTCACAAGATTCCACACATAATCACCATGGAGAAAAATATTTATATGCATATTCTTATCAGAAATGGGTTAAATTGGTTCCTATGTATTATTTATAAACAATTTTCCACCCTTTCTACCCATGTAGAAAATAATTATATGCATATTCATATCAGAAATAGGTTTAATATATTCCTAGTTATATTTATTAACATTATTCTACCCATAATCCCCATGTAGAAAAATAATTATATGCATATTCATATCAGAAAAGGGTTAAATAGGTTCCTATGTATGTTTATAAACAATATTCCACCCATAATCCCCATTTTGAAAAATTATTATACGCATATTCTTATCAGAAATGGTTAAATAGGTTCCTATGTATATTTATAATCCATATTCCACCCATAGTCCCTAGGTAGAAAATAATTATATGCTTATTCTTATAAGAAATGGGTTAAATAGGTCCCTATGTATATTTATAAACAATATTCCACCCCTAATCTCTATATACAAAAATAATTACATGCATATTCTTATAAGAAATGGGTTAAATAGGTTCCTATGTATATTTATAAACATTATTCCACCCATAATTCCCATATACAAAAATAATTATATGCATATCCTTATCGGAAATGATTTAAATATGTTCCTATGTATATTTTTAATCCACATTCCACCTATAATCCCCATGTAAAAAAAATAATTATATGCATATTCTTATCAGAAATGGGTTAAATAGGATCCTATGTATATTCATAAACAATATTAAACCCATAATTCCCATATAGAAAAATAATTGTATGCATATTCTTATCAGAAATGGGTTAACTAGGTTCCATGTATATTTATAAACAATATTCCACCCATAATCCCCATGTAGAAAAATTATTATATGCATATTCTTATCAGAAATGAGTTAAATAGGTCCCTATGTATATTTATAAACAATATTCCACCCATAATTCCCATATAGAAATACAATTGTTTGCATATTCTTATCAGAAATGGGTGAAATAGGTTCCTATGTATATTTATAATGCATATTCCACCCATGGTCCCTACGTAGAAAATAATTATATGCATATTCTTATCAGAAATGGGTTAACTAGGTTCCATGTATATTTATAAACAATATTCCACCCATAATCCCCATATAGAAAAACAATTATATGCATGTTCTTATCAGAAATGGGTTAAATAGGATCCTATGTATATTTATAAACAATATCCAACCCATAATCCCCATATAGAAAAAAAATTATATGCATATTCTTATAAGAAATGGGTTAAATAGGTCCCTAGGTATATTTATAAACCTCATTCCACCCATAATTCCCATATAGAAAAATAATTGTATGAATATTCTTATCAGAAATGGGTTAAATATGTTACTATGTAAATTTATAAACAATATTCCACCCATAATTCCCATATAGAAAAACAATTGTTTGCATATTCTTATCAGAAATGGGTTAAATAGGTTCCTATGTATATTTAAAATCCATATTCCACCCATAGTCCCTAGGTAGAAAATAATTATATGCATATTCTTATAAGAATTGGGTTAAATAGGTCCTTATGTATATTTATAAACAATATTCCACCCATAATCCCTATATAAAAAATAATTATATGCATATTCTTATCAGAAATGGGTTAAATAGGATTCTATGTATATTCATAAGCAATATTAAACCCATGATTTCCATATAGAAAAATAATTGTATGCATATTCTTATCAGAAACTTGTTAACTAGGTTCCATGTATATTTATAAACAATATTCCACCCATAATCCCCATATAGAAAAACAATTATATGCATGTTCTTATCAGAAATTAGTTAAACAGGTTACAATGTAAATTTATAAACACTATTCCACCCATGATCCCCATGTAGAAAAATAACTATATGCATATTCTTATCAGAAATTGGTTAAATAGGTTACTAGGTATATTTATTAACAATATTCCACCCATAATGCCCATGTAGAAAAATAAATATTGGTATAATATTATCAGAAATGTGTTAAATAGGTTACAATGTATATTTGTAAACAATATTCATCCCATAATCCCCATGTAAAAAAATAATTATATGCATATTCTTATCAGAAATGGATTAAATAGATTTCTATTTATATTTATAAACAATATTCCACCCATAATCCCCATGTTGAAAAATTATTATATGCATAATCTTATCAGAAATGGTTAAATAGGTTCCCATGTATATTTATAAACAATATTCCACCCAAAATCCCTATACAGAAAAATAATTATATGCATATTCTTATCAGAAATGGGTTAAATAGGATCCTATGTATATTTATAAACAATATCCAACCCATAATCCCCATATAGAAAAATAATTATATGCATATTCTTATAAGAAATGGGTTAAATACGTCTCTATGTATATTAATTAACCTCATTCCACCCATAATTCCCATATAGAAAAATAATTGTATGCATATTCTTATCAGAAATGGGTTAAATATGTTACTATGTATATTTATAAACAATATTCCACCCATAATTCCCATATAGAAAAACAATTGTTTACATATTCTTATCAGAAATGGGTTAAATAGGTTCCTATGTATATTTATTTACAAGATTCCACACATAATCCCCACGGAGAAACATAATTATATGCATATTCTTATCAGAAATGAGTTAAAAAGGTTCCTATGTATATTTATAAACAATATTCCACCCATATTCCCTATATAGAAAAATAATTATATGCATATTCTTATCAGAAATGGGTTAAATAGGTTCCTATTTATATTTATAATCCATATTCCACCCATAGCCCCTAGGTAGAAAATAATTATATGCATATTCTTATAAGAAATGGGTTAAATATGTCCCTATGTATATTTATAAACAATATTCCACCCATAATTCCCATATAGAAAAACAATTGTTTACATATTCTTATTAGAAATGGGTTAAATAGGTTCCTATGTATATTTATAATCCATATTCCACCCACAATCCCTATGTAGAAAAATAATTATATGCATATTCTTATCAGAAATGGGTTAGATAGGTTCCTGTGTATATTTATAAAAAATATTCCACCCATAATCAACATATAGAAACACAATTATATGCATATTCATATCAGAAATAGGTTTAATATGTTCACAAGATTCCACACATAATCACCATGGAGAAAAATAATTATATGCATATTCATATCAGAAATGGGTTAAATTAGTTCCTATGTATGTTTATAAACAATATTCCACCCATAATCCCAATTTTGAAAAATTATTATACGCATATTCTTATCAGAAATGGTTAAATAGGTTCCTATGTATGTTTATAATCCATATTCCACCCATAGTCCCTAGGTATAAAATAATTATATGCTTATTCTTATAAGAAATGG
Source organism: Aquarana catesbeiana (assembly GCA_037953035.1). Taxonomy (NCBI): domain Eukaryota; kingdom Metazoa; phylum Chordata; class Amphibia; order Anura; family Ranidae; genus Aquarana; species Aquarana catesbeiana. The sequence goes on along the minus strand of JBBHAA010000162.1, from coordinate 4,131,122 downwards.
GTTAAATAGGTCCCTATGTATATTTATAAACAATATTCCACCCATAATCCCTATATAGAAAAATAATTATATGCATATTCTTATCAGAAATGGGTTAAATAGGTTCCTATGTATATTTATAAATAGTATTCCACTCATAATCCCCATGTAGAAAATTAATTATATGCGTATTCATATCAGAAATACGTTTAATATGTTGCTATGTATATTCATAAACAATATTCCACCCATTATCACCATGTAGAAAAATAATTATATGCATATTCTTATCAGAAATGGGTTAAATAGGTTCTTATGTCTATTTAGAAACAATAGTCCTCCCATAATTCCCATATACAAAAATAATGATATGCACATCCTTATCGGAAATGATTTAAATATGTTCCTATGTATATTGATAATCCACATTCCACCTATAATCCCCATGTAAAAAAATAATTATATGCATATTCTTATCAGAAATGGGTTAAATAGGATCCTATGTATATTCATAAACAATCTTAAACCCATAATTCCCATACAGAAAAATAATTGTATGCATATTCTTATCAGAAATGGGTTAACTAGGTTCCATGTATATTTATAAACAATATTCCACCCATAATCCCCATGTAGAAAAATTATTATATGCATATTCTTATCAGAAATGAGTTAAATAGGTCCCTATGTATATTTATAAACAATATTCCACCCATAATTCCCATATAGAAAAACAATTGTTTGCATATTGTTATCAGAAATGGGTTAAATAGGTTCCTATGTATATTTATAATGCATATTCCACCCATAGTCCCTAAATAGAAAATAATTATATGCATATTCTTATCAGAAATGGGTTAACTAGGTTCCATGTATATTTATAAACAATATTCCACCCATAATCCCCATATAGAAAAACAATTATATGCATGTTCTTATCAGAAATGGGTTAAATAGGTTACAATGTAAATTTATAAACACTATTCCACCCATGATCCCCATGTAGAAAAATAACTATATGCATATTCTTATCAGAAATGGGTTAAATAGGTTACTAGGCATATTTATTAACAATATTCCACCCATAATGCCCATGTAGAAAAATAAATATTGGTATATTATTATCAGAAATGGGTTAAATAGGTTACAATGTATATTTATAAACAATATTCATCCCATAATCCCCATGTAAAAAAAATAATTATATGCATATTCTTATCAGAAATGGGTTAAATAGATTCCATGTATATTTATAAACAATTTTCCACCCATAATCCCCATGTAGAAAAATAATTATATGCATATTTTTATCAGAAATGGGTTAAATAGGTCCCTATGTATATTTAGAAACAATATTCCACCCATAATTCCCATATAGAAAAAAATTGTTTACATATTCTTATCAGAAATGGGTTAAAAAGGTTCCTATGTATATTTATAATCCATATTCCACCCATAATCCCTAGGTAGAAAATAATTATATGCATATTCCTATAAGAAATGGGTTAAATAGGTCCCTATGTATATTCATAAACAATATTCCACCCATAATTCCCATATAGAAAAACAATTGTTTACATATTCTTATCAGAAATGGTTTAAATAGGTTCCTATGTATATTTATAATCCATATTCCACCCATAATCCCTATGTAGAAAAATAATTAAATGCATATTCTTATCAGAAATGGGTTAGATAGGTTCCTGTGTATATTTATAAAAAATATTCCACCCATAATCAACATATAGAAACACAATTATATGCATATTCATATCAGAAATAGGTTTAATATGTTCACAAGATTCCACACATAATCACCATGGAGAAAAATATTTATATGCATATTCTTATCAGAAATGGGTTAAATTGGTTCCTATGTATATTTATAAACAATTTTCCACCCTTTCTACCCATGTAGAAAATAATTATATGCATATTCATATCAGAAATAGGTTTAATATATTCCTAGGTATATTTATTAACACTATTCTACCCATAATCCCCATGTAGAAAAATAATTATATACATATTCTTATCAGAAATGGGTTAAATAGGTTCCTATGTATATTTATAAACAATATTCCACCCTTTCTACCCATGTAGAAAATAATTATATGCATATTCATATCAGAAATCAGTTTAATATACTCCTAGGTATATTTATTAACACTATTCTACCCATAATCCCCATGTAGAAAAATAATCATATGCATATTCATATCAGAAATGGGTTAAATAGGTTCCTATGTATGTTTATAAACAATATTCCACCCATAATTCCCATGTTGAAAAATTATTATATGCATATTCTTATCAGAAATGGTTAAATAGGTTCCCATGTATATTTATAAACAATATTCCACGCATAATCCCCATGTAGAAAAATAATAATATGCATATTCATATCAGAAATGGGTTAAATAGGTTCCTATGTATAAATATAAACAATATTCCACCCATAGTCCCTAGGTAGAAAAATAATTATATGCATATTCTTATCAGAAATGGGTTAAATAGGTCCCTATGTATATTTATAAACAATATTCCACCCATAATTCCCATATAGAAAAACAATTGTTTACATATTCTTATCAGAAATGGGTTAAATATGTTCCTATGTATATTTATTCACAAGATTCCACACATAATCCCCATGGAGAAACATAATTATATGCATATTCTTATCAGAAATGGGTTAAATATGTTCCTATGTATATTTATAAACAAATTTCAACCCATAATACCTATATAGAAAAATAATTATATGCATATTCTTATCAGAAATGGGTTAAATAGGTTCCTATGTATATTTATTCACAAGATTTCACACATAATCCCCATGGAGAAACATAATTATATGCATATTCTTATCAGAAATGGGTTAAATATGTTCCTATGTATATTTATAAACAATATTCCACCCATATTCCCTATATAGAAAAATAATTATATGCATATTCTTATCAGAAATGGGTTAAATAGGTTTCTATGTATATTTATAATCCATATTCCACCCATAGTCCCTAGGTAGAAAAGAATTATATGCATATTCTTATAAGAAATGGGTTAAATAGGTCCCTATGTATATTTATAAACAATATTCCACCCATAATTCTCATATAGAAAAACAATTGTTTACATGTTCTTATCAGAAATGGGTTAAATAGGTTCCTATATATATTTATAATCCATATTCCACCCACAATCCCTATGTAGAAAAATAATTATATGCATATTCTTATCAGAAATGGGTTAGATAGGTTCCTTTGTATATTTATAAAAAATATTCCACCCATAATCAACATATAGAAACACAATTATATCCATATTCATATCAGAAATAGGTTTAATCTGTTCACAAGATTCCACACATAATCACCATGGAGAAAAATATTTATATGCATATTCTTATCAGAAATGGGTTAAATTGGTTCCTATGTATTATTTATAAACAATTTTCCACCCTTTCTACCCATGTAGAAAATAATTATATACATATTCATATCAGAAATAGGTTTAATATATTCCTAGGTATATTTATTAACACTATTCTACCCATAATCCCCATGTAGAAAAATAATTATATGCATATTCATATCAGAAATGGGTTAAATAGGTTCCTATGTATGTTTGTAAACAATATTCCACCCATGATCCCCATGTAGAAAAATAATAATATGCATATTTTTATCAGAAATTGGTTAAATAGGTTCCTTTGTATATTAATAAACACATTCTACCTTGTAATCCCCATGTAGAAAATTAATTATTTGCATATTCATAACAGAAATAGGTTTAATATGATGCTATGTATATTTATAAATAATATTCCACCCATTATCCCCATATAGAAAAATAATTGTATGCATATTCTTATCAGAATTGGTTTAAATAGGTTCCTATGTATATTTATTCACAAGATTCCACACATAATCACCATGGAGAAAAATATTTATATGCATATTCTTATCAGAAATGGGTTAAATTGGTTCCTATGTATTATTTATAAACAATTTTCCACCCTTTCTACCCATGTAGAAAATAATTATATGCATATTCATATCAGAAATAGGTTTAATATATTCCTAGTTATATTTATTAACATTATTCTACCCATAATCCCCATGTAGAAAAATAATTATATGCATATTCATATCAGAAAAGGGTTAAATAGGTTCCTATGTATGTTTATAAACAATATTCCACCCATAATCCCCATTTTGAAAAATTATTATACGCATATTCTTATCAGAAATGGTTAAATAGGTTCCTATGTATATTTATAATCCATATTCCACCCATAGTCCCTAGGTAGAAAATAATTATATGCTTATTCTTATAAGAAATGGGTTAAATAGGTCCCTATGTATATTTATAAACAATATTCCACCCCTAATCTCTATATACAAAAATAATTACATGCATATTCTTATAAGAAATGGGTTAAATAGGTTCCTATGTATATTTATAAACATTATTCCACCCATAATTCCCATATACAAAAATAATTATATGCATATCCTTATCGGAAATGATTTAAATATGTTCCTATGTATATTTTTAATCCACATTCCACCTATAATCCCCATGTAAAAAAAATAATTATATGCATATTCTTATCAGAAATGGGTTAAATAGGATCCTATGTATATTCATAAACAATATTAAACCCATAATTCCCATATAGAAAAATAATTGTATGCATATTCTTATCAGAAATGGGTTAACTAGGTTCCATGTATATTTATAAACAATATTCCACCCATAATCCCCATGTAGAAAAATTATTATATGCATATTCTTATCAGAAATGAGTTAAATAGGTCCCTATGTATATTTATAAACAATATTCCACCCATAATTCCCATATAGAAATACAATTGTTTGCATATTCTTATCAGAAATGGGTGAAATAGGTTCCTATGTATATTTATAATGCATATTCCACCCATGGTCCCTACGTAGAAAATAATTATATGCATATTCTTATCAGAAATGGGTTAACTAGGTTCCATGTATATTTATAAACAATATTCCACCCATAATCCCCATATAGAAAAACAATTATATGCATGTTCTTATCAGAAATGGGTTAAGTAGGTTACAATTTAAATTTATAAACACTATTCCACCCATGATCCCCATGTAGAAAAATAACTATATGCATATTCTTATCAGAAATGGGTTAAATAGGTTACTAGGCATATCATATTAAACCTATTTCTGTTATGAATATGCATATAATTAATTTTCTACATGGGGATTACGGGTAGAATGTTGTTTATTGATATACATAGGAACCTATTTAACCAATTTCTGATAAGAATATGCATATGACTATTTTTCTACATGGAGATTATGGGTGGAATATTGTCGTTAAACATACATAGGAATATATTAAACCTGTTTCTGATATGAATATGCATATAATTGTGTTTCTATATGTTGATTATGGGTGGAATATTTTTTATAAACATACATAGGAACCAATTTAAACCATTTCTGATAAGATTATGCATATAAATATTTTTCTCCATGGTGATTATGTGTGGAATCTTGAGAATAAATATACATAGGAACCTATTTAAACCAATTCTGATAAGAATATGCATACATTTATTTTTTCTATATGGGGATAATGGGTGGAATATTATTTATAAATATACATAGCATCATATTAAACCTATTTCTGTTATGAATATGCAAATAATTAATTTTCTACATGGGGATTACGGGTAGAATGTGTTTATTAATATACAACGGAACCTATTTAACCAATTTCTGATAAGAATATGCATATTATTATTTTTCTACATGGGGATTATGGGTGGAATATTGTTTATAAACATACATAGGAACCTATTTAACCCATTTCTGATATGAATATGCATATAATTATTTTTCTACATCAGGATTATGGGTAGAATAGTGTTAATAAATATACCTAGGAATATAGTAAACCTATTTCTGATATGAATATGCATATAATTATTTTCTACATGTGTAGAAAGGGTGGAAAATTGTTTATAAATAATACACAGGAACCAATCTAACCCATTTCTGATAAGAATATGCATATAATTATTTTTCTACATAGGGATTGTGGGTGGAATATGGATTATAAATATACATAGGAACCTATTTAACCCATTTCTGATAAAAATATGTAAACAATTGTTTTTCTATATGGGAATTATGGGTGGAATATTGTTTATAAATATACATAGGGACCTATTTGACCCATTTCCTATAAGAATATGCATATAATTATTTTCTACCTAGGGACTATGGGTGGAATATGGATTATAAATATACATAGGAACCTATTTAACCCATTTCTGATAAGAGTATGCATATAATTATTTTTGTATATAGGGAATATGGGTGGAATATTGTTTATAAATATACATAGGAACCTTTTTAACCCATTTCTGATAAGAATATGGATATAATTATGTTTCTCCATGGGGATTATGTGTGGAATCTTGTGAATAAATATACATAGGAACCTATTTAACCCATTTCTGATAAGAATATGTAAACAATTGTTTTTCTATATGGGAATTATGGGTGGAATATTGTTTATATTTATACATAGGAACCTATTTAACCCATTTCTGATATGAATCTGCATATTATTATTTTTCTACATGGGGATTATGCGTGGAATATTGTTTATAAATATACATGAAAACCTATTTAACCATTTCTGATAAGAATATGCATATAATAATTTTTCAACATGGGGATTATGGGTAGAATAGTGTTTATAAATATACCTAGGAGTATATTAAACGTATTTCTGATATGAATATGCATATAATGATTTTCTATATGGGTAGAAAGGGTGGAATATTGTTTATAAATATACATAGGAACCTATTTAACCCATTTCTGATAAGAATATGCATATAATTATGTTTCTCCATGGGGATTATGTGTGGAATCTTGTGAAAAAATATACATAGGAACCTATTTAACCCAATTCTGATAAGAATATACATACAATTATTTTTCTATATGGGGATTATGGGTGGAATATTGTTTATAAATATACATAGTAACCTATTTAACCAATTTCTTATAAGAATATACATATACATTTTTTTCTGTATTGGGATTGTGGGTGGAATAATATTTATAAATATACATAGGAACCTATTTAACCCATTTCTGATAAGAATATGCATACAATTATTTTTTCTATATGGGGATAATGGGTGGAATATTATTTATAAATATACATAGCATCATATTAAACCTATTTCTGTTATGAATATGCAAATAATTAATTTTCTACATGGGGATTACGGGTGGAATATTGTTTATAAACATACATAGGAACCTATTTAACCCATTTCTGATATAAATATGCATATGATTATTTTTCTACATAGGGATTATGGGTAGAATAGTGTTAATAAATATACCTAGGAGTATATTAAACCTATTTCTGATATGAATATGCATATAAATATTTTTCTCCATGGTGATTATGTGTGGAATCTTGTGAACATATTAAACCTATTTCTGATATCAATATGCATATAATTGTGTTTCTATATGTTGATTATGGGTGGAATATTTTTTATAAATATACAAAGGAACCTATCTAACCCATTTCTGATAAGAATATGCATATAATTATTTTTCTACATAGGGATTGTGGGTGGAATATGGATTATAAATATACATAGGAACCTATTTAACCCATTTCTGATAAGAACATGTAAACAATTGTTTTCTATATGAGAATTATGGGTGGAATATTGTTTATAAATATACATAGGGACCTATTTAACCCATTTCTTATAAGAATATGCATATAATTCTTTTCTACCTAGGGACTATGGGTGGAATATGGATTATAAATATACATAGAAAACTATTTAACCCATTTCTGATAAGAATATGCGTATAATTATTTTTCTATATAGGGAATATGGGTGGAATATTGTTTATAAATATACATAGGAACATATTTAACCCATTTCTGATAAGAATATGCATATAATTATGTTTCTCCATGGGGATTATGTGTGGAATCTTGTGAATAAATATACATAGGAACCTATTTAACCCATTTCTGATAAGAATATGCATATAATTATTTTTCTATATAGGGAATATGGGTGGAATATTGTTTATAAATATACATAGGAACATATTTAACCGATTTCTGATAAGAATATGCATATAATTATGTTTCTCCATGGGGATTATGTGTGGAATCTTGTGAATAAATATACATAGGAACCTATTTAACCAATTTCTGATAAGAATATGTAAACAATTGTTTTTCTATATGGGAATTATGGGTGGAATATTGTTTATAAATATACATAGGGACCTATTTAACCAATTTCTTATAAGAATATGCATATAATTATTTTCTACCTAGGGATTATGGGTGGAATATGGATTATAAATATACATAGGAACCTATTTAACCCATTTCTGATAAGAATATGTAAACAATTTTTTTCTATATGGGAATTATGGGTGGAATATTGTTAATAATATATGCTATGTATATTTATAAATAATATTCCACCCATTATCCCCATTTAGAAAAATAATTATATGCCTAATCTTATCAGAAATGGGTTAAATAGGTTCCTATGTCTATTTTTAATCCACATTCCATCTATAATCCCCATGTAAATCAATAATTATATGCATATTCTTACCAGAAATAGGTTAAAAATGTTACTATGTATATTTATAATATGCATATTCTTATCAGAATTGGGTTAAATAGGTTCCTATGTATATTCATTAACAATATTCCACCCACAATCCCAATACAGAAAAAACTGTATATGCATATTCTTATAATAAATGGGTTAAATAGGTTACTATGTATATTTATAAACAATCCACCCATAATCCCCATATGGAAAAATAATTGTATGCATATTCTTATCAAAATTGGGTTGAATAGGTTCCTATGTATATTTATTCACAAGATTCCACACATAATCCCCATCGAGAAACATAATTATATGCATATTCTTATCAGAAATGGGTTAAATAGGTTCCTATGTATATTTATAAACAATATTCCACCCATAATCCCCATGTAGGAAACTAATTATATGGATAATTAGATGCATATTCTTATCAGAAATGGGTTAAATAGGTCCCTATGTATTGGTTAAAAGATAAAATCGCAGACATCGAAGACTGCAATAGGAGGAACAATTTGAAAATCAGGGGGATCCCTGAAACAGTCCAGCAAGCTGACCTAAGATCCTATGCCACTTCTCTGTTTAAATCTCTCCTACCTGATCTATCAGACCTGGAGATCACCATTGACAGAATACATCGCCTGCCAAAACCGACATACCTGTCAGAACACATCCCCAGAGATGTGATTCTGCGCCTACATTTTTATCATGCCAAAGAACAACTGATGTTGATCATGCGCCAGAAAGATCAAATCCCCGCGCAGTTTCAGCATCTACAGTTCTATGCTGATCTTTCTCAATACACCTTGCAAAAGAGGAAGAACTTAAACACCATCACCAAAGCATTGAGAAATCATCACATCACCTATAGATGGGGGTACCCTACCAAACTCACGGTTACTAAAGATGGACGCACCCACGTGGTGAATTCGCTAGAGAAGGGCCTCTCCCTTTTGAAAGAGTGGAAAATAATACCAGAACAGGAGACGACCTCGGCTAAAACGCCCAGATCAGTGGAAACTGCGTGGAAGACGGTCACTACAAAAAAACGCAAAATCACACTCCTGACTCAGGATGGTTACCTATAACCTACCAATCCCTGGAAATCTGTCCAAGAGCTCTCAGGCTTGAACTATTTCCTCCACTTACTTGAACAGCGATAAGCTGTACCTTAACGTTTGTGTTTTCAGGTTTGGGATCGGTCCTTGAAAATGCCATCCCCACACAAGTTTGGCGAATACATTGCCTTTCAATTTATGTTTATCTCCTTTTGTTCCTTTTTCTTTTTTCTGTTTTCTCTGAAAATGCAGCAGCCAGAACGCGTGCAAGCATCGCAACAGTCATGCCTTACCTCAACAAAAGTTACGAAGATGGAACTTTCCTCACTACCCATTCCCAACTTGAATCCACCATTACACTGCCATCCAAAAGTGAGTACAATCCAAGCTCTACTTTGCCATATAGTGCCTATTCCTTGCTATACCTGAAAACGCCACAAGAGGGCAACATTGCCTCAAAAATGAATACTCATCACAATACTCCAGATAACACACAAATCCCTCAATTATGGCTATCCCGCTAAGAGGAAGTCAATGTGGAAAGAGGCTCTTTCCAACAAGTCTGAAATTTTCTGCGTGCAAGAAACGCACTTTTCCACAACGGCCACCACTTCTTGCACCCACAGGAACTTCCCGTACATCTTTACTGCTAATGCCCAAAATAAAACGAAAGGAGTCCTCACAGCCATACGGGACACAGTGGCATTTACAGTAAATGAAACAATCAAAGACCCTGGGGGTCGATACCTAATCTTGGTACGCGATCTCAATTCCATTACATACACTATTGTTAATGTGTATGCGCCCAACCAACACCAGCTACACTTCCTCCATAAACTTCTACGAAAGATCAAGGCCCACCAAAAAGGAAGATTAATAGTCTGTGGAGACTTCAATACAATCCCTGATACGAATCTGGACTCTTCATCTAGCAATAGACGCCCGGGTATGTCTCTCCTGGCCACATTACATGCACAAGACCTATATGACGCCTGGAGGTGCTTGCACGCCGGTGAAAGGGACTACACCTTTTTTTCCTCCCCACATAGAGTCTACTCCCGAATTGACCTTTTTCTTGTGGATCGAAACACCTTAGCCCAAACGACATCTACAACAATACCATCTCGTGGTCTGACCACGCGTCCATCACTATATCCATAAAAGATGACTCAAACTGCAACGCACCGAACATGTGGAGATCCAACACCTATTTAATGCAACAACCAGACTCACTCAAAAAACGCTATAAACCAGCATCTGAAAGAGTTCTTTAGTGTCAATGAGTCCTCGGTGCAGGATCAGTTTATACTATGGAACTCTCATAAGGCATATATACGTGGTATTCTTATACAATTAGGGGCAAGAGCTAAGAGGCAGCAGCAACAACGAGTAAAAGAACTAACAGACAAAATATTTTTGCTTGAAACTAGAAACAAACAAAACACATCCCCCATATTATCCCAACAACTTACACAACTACGTAATGACCTAAGATTACTACTGCTTGAGAGTTTTGAAAGATCATCAAGAAAGCTTAAAATGTCATATTACATACACTATGTATACACAAAGCTGGCAAAACCTTAGCATATAGATTGAAAGGCCTCAGACACAAATCAAAGATCCCTTATATACTGCAACCTACTACTAAACATAAACTCTACCACCCTCAGGATATAGCGGATACTTTTAGTCACTATTACAGTACATTATACAACTTAAAAGACGATACAAACACTATACAACCTAGCACTGACGCAATTAACTCTTTTCTACAACACTTAAACATGCCTTCCCTCACACAAGATCAAATACAGACCTTAAACCAAAAATTTAACTCAGATGAACTACATAAAACCATTGACTCCCTCCCCAGCAACAAATCACCAGGCCCTGACGGCTTCTCTGGGGAATATTATAAAACTTTTAAACACCTATTAATTCCATATTTGGAACGTACCTTCAACGCCGCTGCTGCCTCTGCTTCTTGTTGAGGGCAATAATTGTGACACTGCCAAAGCCAGGGAAGGAACCCAATATCCCTCCAAATTTCAGGCCTATCTCACTGCTTAATACCGATCTGAAAATATATGCCAAACTCATTGCATCCCGTTTACTAAACATACTCCCCCTTCTCATTCACCCTGACCAAACCGGGTTCACCAAAGGCAGTCAAACGTCAGACGCTACCCGCAGGCTGTTAAATATCATACATTTAGCCAAGGCGCATAAGAGGCCTTCTCTGCTGTTGGCGTTGGACGCGGAGAAGGCCTTCGACCGCATACACTGGCAATACCTCACTCAGGTCTTGGGTAGGTTTGGTTTTTCTGGCACCATTCTCTCAGCAATCCTGGCCTTATACTCTAAACCCTCAGCCCAAGTATTTACATCTGGAGCATTATCCAAGCCTTTTAACATAACCAATGGCACCAGGCAGGGATGCCCCCTGTCCCCATTAATTTTTAATTTACTCATGGAACCTCTGGCTATATATTTCCGCTCCCATCCCGACATTGAAGGCTTCTGTATAGATAAGTCCACCCATAAGATAAGCCTATTCGCGGACGACATAATCATGATTTTGACCAATGTGGAAACTTCCCTGGCTTTGGTACATAACGCATTAAATATGTTTAATAGAATATCCTATTACAAAGTAAATGAGAACAAATCCTACGTAATGGGGATAGGCATTGACCCTGGTATACAAGACAAACTTAGTTCAAGATTCCCATACTCCTGGGATAACAATGGGATAAAGTACTTGGGCATAACCCTAACTGCAAACATAGATAATCTAGTGGCTGCTAACTACACCTCATTTTTGGGAACCCTCCAGAGAAAGCTTGCAAGATCTTGCCAAAGTGGAGATATCGTGGACAGGTAGACTGGCAGCGTTTAAAATGATGGTTCTACCACAGCTACTCTACTTGTTTAGAACTCTCCCAGTCCCTGTCCATAATTCCTTCTTTTCTAGTGCACAATCTCAGATCAACAGATTTCTCTGGCAGGGCAAGAAGGCCAGGTGCACCTTCATGAAACTCACTAGGTCTAGAGATGCTGGGGGAATTGGACACGTCATACTAAAAGACTTCTATATATCAGCAATTATTTCACAAGTCAGATATTGGTTATCCCAATCTCAGGTCCATAGATGGATAGAGCTAGAGACAGCACAGGTGCCTAGGGCAAATTTAGCTGACTTACTACTATCTTCCAGATTCCAGGCATACACTCAAACACACCTATCTCCTACAATGGTTGCTACACTACTAGCTTGGAAGACATTCATAGCATCCAAATTCACGAACCAAACAACCAAAGGTATTCCGATTACTGTAACACTGGTAATACCAAACCTACGTATATCACACTGGATGTCCAGAGGCATACTATCACTAGAGGACTTCATGAACGGTCCAGTTCCCAAAACATTTGAGATCCTACAAACCAAGTACAGCTTGGAAGACTACGACTACTATAGCTACATCCAGATATTGCATTTACTTCAAAGATACCCCTACACTTCCATTGCAGTACCATGGCGAGTATTCCTGTACTTTACAAACCCCAACACTAACATAAAAGGTATATCCTTGTTTTATAACTTGCTCAACAACAAACAGGTGTTCACCAAAACTGACAACATCATAGCATGTGAACATAAGCTGGGCACAACCTATTCTGAAGAACAATGCAACACATTTGCAGCTACTAAATGCGTTAGATTATGGGAGACAACATATAAATTAACACTAAACTGGTATTTAACGCCATACCGAATTTCTAAATTCGCACGACAAACCTCACCTCTATGCTGGAGAAACTGCGGACGAATAGGTACACTACACCATATTATCTGGGAATGCCCAAGTTTACATTAACTATGGCAAAAAGTATTTAAACTAATATTTAAACTAATATCAACAATAGCAGGATTTACAGTTATCCCGAAAGCAGATCTGGCTGTCCTTTCATTAGGCATAGAAAACATACCGGCAGCAACCAGAACTATAATTCTACATATATTACTTAGCACTAGGCTAACAATTCTCAGACATTGGAAAGATTCTAAACCTCCCACCTTCAGTGAAATTACAGAATTGACGAACACACACGCCACCTATGAATGTATGTTTGCAGGAACCTATTTAACCCATTTCTGATAAGAATATGTAAACAATTGTTTTTCTATATGGGAATTATGGGTGGAATATTGTTTATAAATATACATAGGGACCTATTTAACCCATTTCTTATAAGAATATGCATATCATTATTTTCTACCTAGGGACTATGGGTGGAATATGGACTATAAATATACATAGGAACCTATTTAACCCATTTCTGATAAGAATATGCATATAATTATTTTTCTATATAGGGAATATGGGTGGAATATTGTTTATAAATATACATAGGAACCTATTTAACCCATTTCTGATAAGAATATGCATATAATTATGATTCTCCATGGGGATTATGTGTGGAATCTTGTTTATAAATATACATAGGAACCTATTTAACCCATTTCTGATAAGAATATGCATATAATTATGATTCTCCATGGGGATTATGTGTGGAATATGGATTATAAATATACATAGGAACCTATTTAACCCATTTCTGATAAGAATATATAAACAATTGTTTTTCTATATGGGTAGAACATTTCTGATAAGAATATGCATATAATTATTTTTCTACCTAGGGACTATGGGTGGAATATTGTTTATACATAGGAACCTATTTAACCCATTTCTGATATGAATATGCATATTATTATTTTTCTACATGGGGATTATGGGTGGAATATTGTTTATAAATATACATGGGAACCTATTTAACAATTTCTGATAAGAATATGCATATAATAATTTTTCAACATGGGGATAATGAGTGGAATATTATTTATAAATATACATAGCATCATATTAAACCTATTTCTGATAAGAATATGCATATAAATATTTTTCTACATAGGGATTATGGGTGGAATATTGTCGTTAAACATACATAGGAATATATTAAACCTATTTCTGATATGAATATGCATATAATTTGTGTTTCTATATGTTGATTATGGGTGGAATATGGATTATAAATATACATAGGAACCTATTTAACCAATTTCTGATAAGAATATGTAAACAATTGTTTTTCTATATGGGATTTATGGGTGGAATATTGTTTATAAATATACATTGGGACCTATTTAACCCATTTCTGATAAGTATATGCATATAAATATTTTTCTATATAGGGAATATGGGTGGAATATTGTTTATAAATATACATAGGAACCTATTTAACCCATTTCTGATATGAATATGCATATTATTATTTTTCTACATGGGGATTGTGGGTGGAATATTGATTATAAATATACATGGGAAACTAGTTAACCATTTCTGATAAGAATATGCATATAATAATTTTTCAACATAGGGATTATGGGTGGAATATTGTTCATAAACATGCATAGGAACCTATTTAACCAATTTCTGAAATGAATATGCATATGATTACTTTTCTACATGGGGATTATGGGTAGAATAGTGTTAATAAATATACCTAGGAGTATATTAAACCTATTTCTGATATGAATATGCATATAATTATTTTCTACATGGGTAGAAAGGGTGGAATATTGTTTATAAATATACATAGGAACATATTTAACCTATTTCTGATAAGAATATGCATATAACTATTTTTTTACATGGGGATTATGTGTGGAATATTGTTAAAAAATATACATAGGAACCTATTTAACCCAATTCTGATAAGAATATGCATACAATTATTTTTCTATATTGGAATTATGGGAGGAATATTGTTTAAAAATATACATAGTAACATATTTAACCTATTTCTGATAAGAATATGCATATAATTATTTTTTTACATGGGGATTATAGGTGGAATGTGGATTATAAATAGACATATGAACCTATTTAACCCATTTCTGATAAGATTAGACATATAATTATTTTTCTAAATGGGGATAATGGGTGAAATATTATTTATAAATATAAATAGCATCATATTAAACCTATTTCTGATATGAATATGCATATAATTAATTTTCTTCATGGGAATTATGGGTGGAATGTTGTTTATTAATATACATAGGAACCTATTTAACCAATTTCTGATAAGAATATGCATATAATTATTTTTCTACATGGGGATTATGGGTGGAATATTGTCGTTAAACATACATAGGAACCTATTTAACCCATTTCTTATAAGAATATGCATATAATTATTTTCTACCTAGGGACTATGGGTGGAATATGTATTATAAATATACATAGGAATCTATTTAACCCATTTCTGATAAGAATATGTAAACAGTTTTTTTCTATATGGGAATTATGGGTGGAATATTGTTTCTAAATATACATAGGGACCTATTTAACCCATTTCTGATAAAAATATGCATATAATTATTTTTCTACATGGGGATTATGGGTGGAAAATTGTTTATAAATATACATGGAATCTATTTAACCCATTTCTGATAAGAATATTCATATAATTATTTTTTTACATGGGGATTATGGGATGAATATTGTTTATAAATATACATTGTAACCTAGTCTGATAAGAATATGCATACAATTATTTTTCTATATGGGAATTATGGGTTTAATATTGTTTATGAATATACATAGGATCCTATTTAACCCATTTCTGATAAGAATATGCATATAATTATTTTTTTATATGGGGATTATAGCTGGAATGTGGATTATAAATATACATAGGAACATATTTAAATCATTTCCGATAAGGATATGCATATAATTATTTTTGTATATGGGAATTATGGGAGGACTATTGTTTTTAAATAGACATAAGAACCTATTTAACCCATTTCTGATAAGAATATGCATATAATTATTTTTCTACATGGTGATAATGGGTGGAATATTGTTTATGAATATACATAGCAACATATTAAACGTATTTCCGATATGAATACGCATATAATTAATTTTCTACATGGGGATTATGGGTGGAATAATGTTTATAAATATACATAGGAACCTATTTAACCCATTTCTGATAAGAATATGCATACAATTATTTTTCTATATAGGGATTATGGGTGGAATAATGTTTATAAATATACATAGGGACCTATTTAACCCATTTCTTATAAGAATAAGCATATAATTATTTTCTACCTAGGGACTATGGGTATAATATGGATTATAAATATACATAGGAACCTATTTAACCATTTCTGATAAGAATATGCGTATAATAATTTTTCAAAATTGGGATAATGGGTGGAACATTGTTTATAAACATACATAGGAACCTATTTAACCCATTTCTGATATGAATATGCATATAATTATTTTTCTACATGGGGATTATGGGTAGAATAGTGTTAATAAATATACCTAGGAATATATTAAACCTATTTCTGATATGAATATGCATATAATTATTTTCTACATGGGTAGAAAGGGTGGACTATTGTTTATAAATATACAAAGGAACCTATTTAACCCATTTCTGAAAAGAATATGCTTATAATTATGTTTCTTCGTGGGGATTATGTGTGGAATCTTGTAAATAAAAATACATAGGAACCTATTTAAATCAATTCTGATAAGAATATGCATACAATTATTTTTCTATATGGGGATTATGGGTGGATTGTTTATAAATATACATAGTAACCTATTTAACCAATTTCTTATAAGAATATGCATATACAGTTTTTTCTGTATTGGGATTGTGGGTGGAATAATATTTATAAATATACATAGGAGCCTATTTAACCCATTTTTGATAAGAATATGCATATAATTATTTTTCTACATGGGGATTATGTGTGGAATATTGTTAATGAATACACATAGGAACCTATTTAACCCAATTCTGATAAGAATATGCATACAATTATTTTTCTATATTGGAATTATGGGTGGAATATTGTTTATAAATATATATAGTAACATATTTAACCTATTTCTGGTAAGAATATGCATATAATTATTTATTTACATGGGGATTATAGGTGGAATGTGGATTAAAAATAGACATAGGAACCCATTTAACCCATTTCTGATAAGATTAGGCATATCATTGTTTTTCTAAATAGGTATAATGGGTGGAATATTATTTATAAATATACATAGCATCATATTAAACCTATTTCTGTTATAAATATGCATATAATTAATTTTCTACATGGGGATTAGGAGTAGAATGTTGTTTATTAATATACATAGGAACCTATTTAACCAGTTTCTGATAAGAATATGCATATAATTATTTTTCTACATGGGGATTATGGGTGGAATATTGTCGTTAAACATACATAGAAATATATTAAACCTATTTCTGATATGAATATGCATATAATTGTGTTTCAATATGTTGATTATGGGTGGAATATTTTTTATAAATATACACAGGAACCTATTTAACCCATTTCTGATAAGAATATGCATATAATTATTTTTCAACATAGGGATTATGGGTGGAATATGGATTATAAATATACATAGGAACCTATTTAACCCATTTCTAATAAGAATATGTAAACAATTGTTTTTCTATATGGGAATTATGGGTGGAATATTGTTTATAAATATACATAGGGACCTATTTAACCCATTTCTTATAAGAATATGCATATAATTATTTTCTACCTAGGGACTATGGGTGGAATATGGATTATAAATATACATAGGAAATTATTTAACCCATTTCTGATAAGAATATGCATATAATTATTTTTCTATATAGGGAATATGGGTGGAATATTGTTTATAAATATACATGGGAACCTATTTAACCATTTCTGATAAGAATATGCATATAATAATTTTTCAACATGGGGATTATGGATAGAATAGTGTTAATAAATATACCTAGGAGTATATTAAACCTATTTCTGATATGAATATGCATATAATTATTTTCTACATGGGTAGAAAGGGTGGAATATTGTTTATAAATATACATAGGAACCTATTATCCCATTTCTGATAAGAATATTCATATAATTATGTTTCTCCATGTGGATTATGTGTGGAATCTTGTGAATAGATATACATAGGAACATATTTAACCCAATTCTGATAAGAATATGCATACAATTATTTTTCTATATGGGGATTATGGGTGGAATATTGTTTATAAATATACATAGTAACCTATTTAACCAATTTCTTATAAGAATATGCATATACATTTTTTTCTGTATTGGAATTGTGGGTGGAATAATATTCATACATATACATAGGAACCTATTTAACCCATTTTTGATAAGAATATGCATATAATTATTTTTTTACATGGGGCTTATGTGTGGAATATTGTTAAAAAATATACATAGGAACCTATTTAACCCAATTCTGATAAGAATATGCATACAATTATTTTTCTATATTGGAATTATGGGAGGAATATTGTTTAAAAATATACATAGTAACATATTTAACCTATTTCTGATAAGAATATGCATATAATTATTTTTTTACATGGGGATTATAGGTGGAATGTGGATTATAAATAGACATATGAACCTATTTAACCCATTTCTGATAAGATTAGGCATATAATTATTTTTCTAAATGGGGATAATGGGTGTAATATTATTTATAAATATAAATAGCATCATATTAAACCTATTTCTGATATGAATATGCATATAATTAATTTTCTTCATGGGGATTATGGGTGGAATATTGTCGTTAAACATACATAGGAATATATTAAACCTATTTCTGATATGAATATGCATATAATTGTGTTTCTATATGTTGATTATGGGTGGAATATTTTTGATAAATATACACAGGAACCTATTTAACCCATTTCTGATAAGAATATGCATATAATTATTTTTCTACATAGGGATTATGGGTGGAATATGGATTATAAATATACATAGGAACCTATTTAACCCATTTCTGATAAGAATATGTAAACAATTTTTTTCTATATGGGAATTATGGGTGGAATATTGTTTCTAAATATACATAAGGAGCTTTTTAACCCATTTCTGATAAAAATATGCATATAATTATTTTTCTACATGGGGATTATGGGTGGAAAATTGTTTATAAATATACATGGAATCTATTTAACCCATTTCTGATAATAATATACCAATATTTATTTTTCTACATGGGCATTATGGGTGGAATATTGTTTATAAATATACATAGTAACCTATTTAACCAATTTCTTATAAGAATATGCATATACATTTTTTTCTGTATTGGAATTGTGGGTGGAATAATATTCATAAATATACATAGGAACCTATTTAACCCATTTCTGATAAGAATATGCATATAATTATTTTTTTACATGGGGATTATGTGTGGAATATTGTTAAAAAATATACATAGGAACCTATTTAACCCAATTCTGATAAGAATATGCATACAATTATTTTTCTATATTGGAATTATGGGAGGAATATTGTTTAAAAACATACATAGTAACATATTTAACCTATTTCTGATAAGAATATGCATATAATTATTTTTTTTACATGGGGATTATAGGTGGAATGTGGATTATAAATAGACATATGAACCTATTTAACCCATTTCTGATAGGATTAGGCATATAATTATTTTTCCAAATTGAGATAATGGGTTGAATATTATTTATAAATATAAATAGCATCATATTAAACCTATTTCTGATATGAATATGCATATAATTAATTTTCTTCATGGGGATTATGGGTGGAATGTTGTTTATTAATATACATAGGAACCTATTTAACCAATTTCTGATAAGAATATGCATATAATTATTTTTCTACATGGGGATTATGGGTGGAATATTGTCGTTAAACATACATAGGAATATATTAAACCTATTTCTGATATGAATATGCATATAATTGTGTTTCTATATGTTGATTATGGGTGGAATATTTTTGATAAATATACACAGGAACCTATTTAACCCATTTCTGATAAGAATATGCATATAATTATTTTTCTACATAGGGATTATGGGTGGAATATGGATTATAAATATACATAGGAACCTATTTAACCCATTTCTGATAAGAATATGTAAACATTTTTTTTCTATATGGGAATTATGGGTGGAATATTGTTTCTAAATATACATAGGGACCTATTTAACCCATTTCTGATAAAAATATGCATATAATTATTTTTCTACATGGGGATTATGGGTAGAATATTGTTTATAAATATATATAGTAACATATTTAACCTATTTCTGGTAAGAATATGCATATAATTATTTATTTACATGGGGATTATAGGTGGAATGTGGATTAAAAATAGACATAGGAACCCATTTAACCCATTTCTGATAAGATTAGGCATATAATTGTTTTTCTAAATGGGTATAATGGGTGGAATATTATTTATAAATATACATAGCATCATATTAAACCTATTTCTGTTATGAATATGCATATAATTAATTTTCTACATGGCGATTAGGGGTAGAATGTTGTTTATTAATATACATAGGAACCTATTTAACCAGTTTCTGATAAGAATATGCATATAATTATTTTTCTACATGGGGATTATGGGTGGAATATTGTCGTTAAACATACATAGGAATATATTAAACCTATTTCTGATATGAATATGCATATAATTGTGTTTCTATATGTTGATTATGGGTGGAATATTTTTTATAAATATACACAGGAACCTATTTAACCCATTTCTGATAAGAATATGCATATAATTATTTTTCTACATAGGGTTTATGGGTGGAATATTGATTATAAATATACATAGGAACCTATTTAACCCATTTCTGATAAGAATATGTAAACAATTGTTTTTCTATATGGGAATTATGGGTGGAATATTGTTTATAAATATACATAGGGACCTATTTAACCCATTTCTGATAAGAATATGCATATAATTATTTTTGTATATAGGGAATATGGGTGGAATATTGTTTATAAATATACATAGGAACCTTTTTAACCCATTTCTGATAAGAATATGGATATAATTATGTTTCTCCATGGGGATTATGTGTGGAATCTTGTGAATAAATATACATAGGAACCTATTTAACCCATTTCTGAAAAGAAAATGCTTATAGTTATGTTTCTTCGTGGGGATTATGTGTGGAATCTTGTAAATAAAAATACATAGGAACCTATTTAACCCAATTTTGATAAGAATATTCATACAATTATTTTTCTATATGGGGATTATGGGTGGATTGTTTATAAATATACATAGTAACCTATTTAACCAATATCTTATAAGAATATGCATATACAGTTTTTTCTGTATTGGGATTGTGGGTGGAATAATATTTATAAATATACATGTGAACCTATTTAACCATTTCTGATAAGAATATGCATATAATAATTTTTCAACATGGGGATTATGGGTAGAATAGTGTTAATAAATATACCTAGGAGTATATTAAACCTATTTCTGATATGAATATGCATATAAATATTTTCTACATGGGTAGAAAGGGTGGAATATTGTTTATATATATACATAGGAACCTATTATCCCATTTCTGATAAGAATATGCATATAATTATGTTTCTCCATGGGGATTATGTGTGGAATCTTGTGAATAGATATACATAGGAACATATTTAACCCAATTCTGATAAGAATATGCATACAATTATTTTTCTATATGGGGATTATGGGTGGAATATTGTTTATAAATATACATAGTAACCTATTTAACCAATTTCTTATAAGAATATGCATATACATTTTTTTCTGTATTGGAATTGTGGGTGGAATAATATTCATACATATACATAGGAACCTATTTAACCCATTTTTGATAAGAATATGCATATAATTATTTTTTTACATGGGGATTATGTGTGGAATATTGTTAAAAAATATACATAGGAACCTATTTAACCCAATTCTGATAAGAATATGCATACAATGATTTTTCTATATTGGAATTATGGGAGGAATATTGTTTAAAAATATACATAGTAACATATTTAACCTATTTCTGATAAGAATATGCATATAATTATTTTTTTACATGGGGATTATAGGTGGAATGTGGATTATAAATAGACATATGAACCTATTTAACCCATTTCTGATAAGATTAGGCATATAATTATTTTTCTAAATGGGGATAATGGGTGTAATATTATTTATAAATATAAATAGCATCATATTAAACCTATTTCTGATATGAATATGCATATAATTAATTTTCTTCATGGAGATTATGGGTGGAATATTGTCGTTAAACATACATAGGAATATATTAAACCTATTTCTGATATGAATATGCATATAATTGTGTTTCTATATGTTGATTATGGGTGGAATATTTTTGATAAATATACACAGGAACCTATTTAACCCATTTCTGATAAGAATATGCATATAATTATTTTTCTACATAGGGATTATGGGTGGAATATGGATTATAAATATACATAGGAACCTATTTAACCCATTTCTGATAAGAATATGTAAACAATTTTTTTCTATATGGGAATTATGGGTGGAATATTGTTTCTAAATATACATAAGGAGCTTTTTAACCCATTTCTGATAAAAATATGCATATAATTATTTTTCTACATGGGGATTATGGGTGGAAAATTGTTTATAAATATACATGGAATCTATTTAACCCATTTCTGATAAGAATATTCATATAATTATTTTTTTACATGGGGATTATGGGATGAATATTGTTTATAAATATACATTGTAACCTATTTAACCCATTTCTGATAATAATATACCAATATTTATTTTTCTACATGGGCATTATGGGTGGAATATTGTTTATAAATATACATAGTAACCTATTTAACCAATTTCTTATAAGAATATGCATATACATTTTTTTCTGTATTGGAATTGTGGGTGGAATAATATTCATAAATATACATAGGAACCTATTTAACCCATTTCTGATAAGAATATGCATATAATTATTTTTTTACATGGGGATTATGTGTGGAATATTGTTAAAAAATATACATAGGAACCTATTTAACCCAATTCTGATAAGAATATGCATACAATTATTTTTCTATATTGGAATTATGGGAGGAATATTGTTTAAAAATATACATAGTAACATATTTAACCTATTTCTGATAAGAATATGCATATAATTATTTTTTTACATGGGGATTATAGGTGGAATGTGGATTATAAATAGACATATGAACCTATTTAACCCATTTCTGATAGGATTAGGCATATAATTATTTTTCCAAATTGAGATAATGGGTTGAATATTATTTATAAATATAAATAGCATCATATTAAACCTATTTCTGATATGAATATGCATATAATTAATTTTCTTCATGGGGATTATGGGTGGAATGTTGTTTATTAATATACATAGGAACCTATTTAACCAATTTCTGATAAGAATATGCATATAATTATTTTTCTACATGGGGATTATGGGTGGAATATTGTCGTTAAACATACATAGGAATATATTAAACCTATTTCTGATATGAATATGCATATAATTGTGTTTCTATATGTTGATTATGGGTGGAATATTTTTGATAAATATACACAGGAACCTATTTAACCCATTTCTGATAAGAATATGCATATAATTATTTTTCTACATAGGGATTATGAGTGGAATATGGATTATAAATATACATAGGAACCTATTTAACCCATTTCTGATAAGAATATGTAAACATTTTTTTTCTATATGGGAATTATGGGTGGAATATTGTTTCTAAATATACATAGGGACCTATTTAACCCATTTCTGATAAAAATATGCATATAATTATTTTTCTACATGGGGATTATGGGTAGAATATTGTTTATAAATATATATAGTAACATATTTAACCTATTTCTGGTAAGAATATGCATATAATTATTTATTTACATGGGGATTATAGGTGGAATGTGGATTAAAAATAGACATAGGAACCCATTTAACCCATTTCTGATAAGATTAGGCATATAATTGTTTTTTAAATGGGTATAATGGGTGGAATATTATTTATAAATATACATAGCATCATATTAAACCTATTTCTGTTATGAATATGCATATAGTTAATTTTCTACATGGCGATTAGGGGTAGAATGTTGTTTATTAATATACATAGGAACCTATTTAACCAGTTTCTGATAAGAATATGCATATAATTATTTTTCTACATGGGGATTATGGGTGGAATATTGTCGTTAAACATACATAGGAATATATTAAACCTATTTCTGATATGAATATGCATATAATTGTGTTTCTATATGTTGATTATGGGTGGAATATTTTTTATAAATATACACAGGAACCTATTTAACCCATTTCTGATAAGAATATGCATATAATTATTTTTCTACATAGGGTTTATGGGTGGAATATTGATTATAAATATACATAGGAACCTATTTAACCCATTTCTGATAAGAATATGTAAACAATTGTTTTTCTATATGGGAATTATGGGTGGAATATTGTTTATAAATATACATAGGGACCTATTTAACCCATTTCTGATAAGAATATGCATATAATTATTTTTGTATATAGGGAATATGGGTGGAATATTGTTTATAAATATACATAGGAACCTTTTTAACCCATTTCTGATAAGAATATGGATATAATTATGTTTCTCCATGGGGATTATGTGTGGAATCTTGTGAATAAATATACATGGGAACCTATTTAACCCATTTCTGAAAAGAAAATGCTTATAGTTATGTTTCTTCGTGGGGATTATGTGTGGAATCTTGTAAATAAAAATACATAGGAACCTATTTAACCCAATTTTGATAAGAATATTCATACAATTATTTTTCTATATGGGGATTATGGGTGGATTGTTTATAAATATACATAGTAACCTATTTAACCAATATCTTATAAGAATATGCATATACAGTTTTTTCTGTATTGGGATTGTGGGTGGAATAATATTTATAAATATACATGTGAACCTATTTAACCATTTCTGATAAGAATATGCATATAATAATTTTTCAACATGGGGATTATGGGTAGAATAGTGTTAATAAATATACCTAGGAGTATATTAAACCTATTTCTGATATGAATATGCATATAAATATTTTCTACATGGGTAGAAAGGGTGGAATATTGTTTATATATATACATAGGAACCTATTATCCCATTTCTGATAAGAATATGCATATAATTATGTTTCTCCATGGGGATTATGTGTGGAATCTTGTGAATAGATATACATAGGAACATATTTAACCCAATTCTGATAAGAATATGCATACAATTATTTTTCTATATGGGGATTATGGGTGGAATATTGTTTATAAATATACATAGTAACCTATTTAACCAATTTCTTATAAGAATATGCATATACATTTTTTTCTGTATTGGAATTGTGGGTGGAATAATATTCATACATATACATAGGAACCTATTTAACCCATTTTTGATAAGAATATGCATATAATTATTTTTTTACATGGGGATTATGTGTGGAATATTGTTAAAAAATATACATAGGAACCTATTTAACCCAATTCTGATAAGAATATGCATACAATTATTTTTCTATATTGGAATTATGGGAGGAATATTGTTTAAAAATATACATAGTAACATATTTAACCTATTTCTGATAAGAATATGCATATAATTACTTTTTTTACATGGGGATTATAGGTGGAATGTGGATTATAAATAGACATATGAACCTATTTAACCCATTTCTGATAAGATTAGGCATATAATTATTTTTCTAAATGGGGATAATGGGTGTAATATTATTTATAAATATAAATAGCATCATATTAAACCTATTTCTGATATGAATATGCATATAATTAATTTTCTTCATGGGGATTATGGGTGGAATATTGTCGTTAAACATACATAGGAATATATTAAACCTATTTCTGATATGAATATGCATATGATTGTGTTTCTATATGTTGATTATGGGTGGAATATTTTTGATAAATATACACAGGAACCTATTTAACCCATTTCTGATAAGAATATGCATATAATTATTTTTCTACATAGGGATTATGAGTGGAATATGGATTATAAATATACATAGGAACCTATTTAACCCATTTCTGATAAGAATATGTAAACATTTTTTTTCTATATGGGAATTATGGGTGGAATATTGTTTCTAAATATACATAGGGACCTATTTAACCCATTTCTGATAAAAATATGCATATAATTATTTTTCTACATGGGGATTATGGGTAGAATATTGTTTATAAATATATATAGTAACATATTTAACCTATTTCTGGTAAGAATATGCATATAATTATTTATTTACATGGGGATTATAGGTGGAATGTGGATTAAAAATAGACATAGGAACCCATTTAACCCATTTCTGATAAGATTAGGCATATAATTGTTTTTCTAAATGGGTATAATGGGTGGAATATTATTTATAAATATACATAGCATCATATTAAACCTATTTCTGTTATGAATATGCATATAGTTAATTTTCTACATGGCGATTAGGGGTAGAATGTTGTTTATTAATATACATAGGAACCTATTTAACCAGTTTCTGATAAGAATATGCATATAATTATTTTTCTACATGGGGATTATGGGTGGAATATTGTCGTTAAACATACATAGGAATATATTAAACCTATTTCTGATATGAATATGCATATAATTGTGTTTCTATATGTTGATTATGGGTGGAATATTTTTTATAAATATACACAGGAACCTATTTAACCCATTTCTGATAAGAATATGCATATAATTATTTTTCTACATAGGGTTTATGGGTGGAATATTGATTATAAATATACATAGGAACCTATTTAACCCATTTCTGATAAGAATATGTAAACAATTGTTTTTCTATATGGGAATTATGGGTGGAATATTGTTTATAAATATACATAGGGACCTATTTAACCCATTTCTGATAAGAATATGCATATAATTATTTTTGTATATAGGGAATATGGGTGGAATATTGTTTATAAATATACATAGGAACCTTTTTAACCCATTTCTGATAAGAATATGGATATAATTATGTTTCTCCATGGGGATTATGTGTGGAATCTTGTGAATAAATATACATGGGAACCTATTTAACCCATTTCTGAAAAGAAAATGCTTATAGTTATGTTTCTTCGTGGGGATTATGTGTGGAATCTTGTAAATAAAAATACATAGGAACCTATTTAACCCAATTTTGATAAGAATATTCATACAATTATTTTTCTATATGGGGATTATGGGTGGATTGTTTATAAATATACATAGTAACCTATTTAACCAATATCTTATAAGAATATGCATATACAGTTTTTTCTGTATTGGGATTGTGGGTGGAATAATATTTATAAATATACATGTGAACCTATTTAACCATTTCTGATAAGAATATGCATATAATAATTTTTCAACATGGGGATTATGGGTAGAATAGTGTTAATAAATATACCTAGGAGTATATTAAACCTATTTCTGATATGAATATGCATATAAATATTTTCTACATGGGTAGAAAGGGTGGAATATTGTTTATATATATACATAGGAACCTATTATCCCATTTCTGATAAGAATATGCATATAATTATGTTTCTCCATGGGGATTATGTGTGGAATCTTGTGAATAGATATACATAGGAACATATTTAACCCAATTCTGATAAGAATATGCATACAATTATTTTTCTATATGGGGATTATGGGTGGAATATTGTTTATAAATATACATAGTAACCTATTTAACCAATTTCTTATAAGAATATGCATATACATTTTTTTCTGTATTGGAATTGTGGGTGGAATAATATTCATACATATACATAGGAACCTATTTAACCCATTTTTGATAAGAATATGCATATAATTATTTTTTTACATGGGGATTATGTGTGGAATATTGTTAAAAAATATACATAGGAACCTATTTAACCCAATTCTGATAAGAATATGCATACAATTATTTTTCTATATTGGAATTATGGGAGGAATATTGTTTAAAAATATACATAGTAACATATTTAACCTATTTCTGATAAGAATATGCATATAATTACTTTTTTTACATGGGGATTATAGGTGGAATGTGGATTATAAATAGACATATGAACCTATTTAACCCATTTCTGATAAGATTAGGCATATAATTATTTTTCTAAATGGGGATAATGGGTGTAATATTATTTATAAATATAAATAGCATCATATTAAACCTATTTCTGATATGAATATGCATATAATTAATTTTCTTCATGGGGATTATGGGTGGAATATTGTCGTTAAACATACATAGGAATATATTAAACCTATTTCTGATATGAATATGCATATGATTGTGTTTCTATATGTTGATTATGGGTGGAATATTTTTGATAAATATACACAGGAACCTATTTAACCCATTTCTGATAAGAATATGCATATAATTATTTTTCTACATAGGGATTATGGGTGGAATATGGATTATAAATATACATAGGAACCTATTTAACCCATTTCTGATAAGAATATGTAAACATTTTTTTTCTATATGGGAATTATGGGTGGAATATTGTTTCTAAATATACATAGGGACCTATTTAACCCATTTCTGATAAAAATATGCATTTAATTTTTTTTCTACATGGGGATTATGGGTGGAATATTGTTTATAAATATATATAGTAACATATTTAACCTATTTCTGGTAAGAATATGCATATAATTATTTATTTACATGGGGATTATAGGTGGAATGTGGATTAAAAATAGACATAGGAACCCATTTAACCCATTTCTGATAAGATTAGGCATATAATTGTTTTTCTAAATGGGTATAATGGGTGGAATATTATTTATAAATATACATAGCATCATATTAAACCTATTTCTGTTATGAATATGCATATAATTAATTTTCTACATGGCGATTAGGGGTAGAATGTTGTTTATTAATATACATAGGAACCTATTTAACCAGTTTCTGATAAGAATATGCATATAATTATTTTTCTACATGGGGATTATGGGTGGAATATTGTCGTTAAACATACATAGGAATATATTAAACCTATTTCTGATATGAATATGCATATAATTGTGTTTCTATATGTTGATTATGGGTGGAATATTTTTTATAAATATACACAGGAACCTATTTAACCCATTTCTGATAAGAATATGCATATAATTATTTTTCTACATAGGGTTTATGGGTGGAATATGGATTATAAATATACATAGGAACCTATTTAACCCATTTCTGATAAGAATATGTAAACAATTGTTTTTCTATATGGGAATTATGGGTGGAATATTGTTTATAAATATACATAGGGACCTATTTAACCCATTTCTGATAAGAATATGCATATAATTATTTTTCTATATAGGGAATATGGGTGGAATATTGTTTATAAATATACATGGGAACCTATTTAACCATTTCTGATAAGAATATGCATATAATAATTTTTCAACATGGGGATTATGGGTAGAATAGTGTTAATAAATATACCTAGGAGTATATTAAACCTATTTCTGATATAAATATGCATATAATTATTTTCTACATGGGTAGAAAGGGTGGAATATTGTTTATAAATATACATAGGAACCTATTATCCCATTTCTGATAAGAATATGCATATAATTATGTTTCTCCATGTGGATTATGTGTGGAATCTTGTGAATAGATATACATAGGAACATATTTAACCCAATTCTGATAAGAATATGCATACAATTATTTTTCTATATGGGGATTATGGGTGGAATATTGTTTATAAATATACATAGTAACCTATTTAACCAATTTCTTATAAGAATATGCATATATATTTTTTTCTGTATTGGAATTGTGGGTGGAATAATATTCATAAATATACATAGGAACCTATTTAACCCATTTTTGATAAGAATATGCATATAATTATTTTTTTACATGGGGATTATGTGTGGAATATTGTTAAAAAATATACATAGGAACCTATTTAACCCAATTCTGATAAGAATATGCACACAATTATTTTTCTATATTGGAATTATGGGAGGAGTATTGTTTAAAAATATACATAGTAACATATTTAACCTATTTCTGATAAGAATATGCATATAATTATTTTTTTACATGGTGATTATAGGTGGAATGTGGATTATAAATAGACATATGAACCTATTTAACCCATTTCTGATAAGATTAGGCATATAATTATTTTTCTAAATGGGGATAATGGGTGTAATATTATTTATAAATATAAATAGCATCATATTAAACCTATTTCTGATATGAATATGCATATAATTAATTTTCTTCATGGGGATTATGGGTGGAATATTGTCGTTAAACATACATAGGAATATATTAAACCTATTTCTGATATGAATATGCATATAATTGTGTTTCTATATGTTGATTATGGGTGGAATATTTTTGATAAATATACACAGGAACCTATTTAACCCATTTCTGATAAGGATATGCATATAATTATTTTTCTACATAGGGATTATGGGTGGAATATGGATTATAAATATACATAGGAACCTATTTAACCCATTTCTGATAAGAATATGTAAACAATTTTTTTCTATATGGGAATTATGGGTGGAATATTGTTTCTAAATATACATAGGGAGCTTTTTAACCCATTTCTAATAAAAATATGCATATAATTATTTTTCTACATGGGGATTATGGGTGGAAAATTGTTTATAAATATACATGGAATCTATTTAACCCATTTCTGATAAGAATATTCATATAATTATATTTTTACATGGGGATTATGGGATGAATATTGTTTATAAATATACATTGTAACCTATTTAACCCATTTCTGATAATAATATACCAATATTTATTTTTCTACATGGGCATTATGGGTGGAATATTGTTAATAAATATGCCTAGTAACCTAGGCATGGGTTACATTTCTGATAAGAATATGCATATAGTTATTTTTCTACATGGGGATCATGGGTGGAATAGTGTTTATAAATTTACATTGTAACCTATTTAACCCATTTCTGATAAGAACATGCATATAATTATTTTTCTATATAGGGATTATGGGTGGAATAATGTTTATAAATATACATAGGGACCTATTTAACCCATTTCTTATAAGAATAAGCATATAATTATTATCTACCTAGGGACTATGGGTGGAATATGGATTATAAATATACATAGGAACCTATTTAACCATTTCTGATAAGAATATGCGTATAATAATTTTTCAAAATTGGGATAATGGGTGGAACATTGTTTATAAACATACATAGGAACCTATTTAACCCATTTCTGATATGAATATGCATATAATTATTTTTCTACATGGGGATTATGGGTAGAATAGTGTTAATAAATATACCTAGGAATATATTAAACCTATTGCTGATATGAATATGCATATAATTATTTTCTACATGGGTAGAAAGGGTGGAATATTGTTTATAAATATACATAAGAACCTATTTAACCCATTTCTGAAAAGAAAATGCTTATAGTTATGTTTCTTCGTGAGGATTATGTGTGGAATCTTGTAAATAAAAATACATAGGAACCTATTTAACCCAATTCTGATAAGAATATGCATACAATTATTTTTCTATATGGGGATTATGGGTGGATTGTTTATAAATATACATAGTAACCTATTTAACCAATTTCTTATAAGAATATTCATATACAGTTTTTTCTGTATTGGGATTGTGGGTGGAATAATATTTATAAATATACATAGGAACCTATTTAACCCATTTTTGATAAGAATATGCATATAATTATTTTTCTACATGGGGATTATGTGTGGAATATTGTTAATGAATACACATAGGAACCTATTTAACCCAATTCTGATAAGAATATGCATACAATTATTTTTCTATTTTGGAATTATGGGAGGAATATTGTTTAAAAATATACATAGTAACATATTTAACCTATTTCTGATAAGAATATGCATATAATTATTTTTTTACATGGGGATTATAGGTGGAATGTGGATTATAAATATACATAGGAACCTATTTAACCCATTTCTGATAAGATTAGGCATATAATTATTTTTCTACATGGGGATTATGTGTGGAATATTGTTAATAAATATACATAGGAACCTATTTAACCCAATTCTGATAAGAATATGCATACAATTATTTTTCTATATTGGAATTATGGGTGGAATATTGTTTATAAATATACATAGTAACATATTTAACCTGTTTCTGATAAGAATATGCATATCATTTTTTTTTACATGGGGATTATAGGTGGAATGTGGATTATAAATAGATATAGGAACCTATTTAACCCATTTCTGATAAGATTAGGCATATAATTATTTTTCTAAATAGGGATAATGGGTGGAATATTATTTATACATATACATAGCATCATATTAAACCTATTTCTGATATGAATATGCATATAATAGATTTTCTACATGGGGATTATGGGTGGAATGTTGTTTATTAATATACATAGGAACCTATTTAACCAATTTCTGATAAGAATATGCATACAATTATTTTTCTATATGGGGATTATGGGTGGATTGTTTATAAATATACATAGTAACCTATTTAACCAATTTCTTATAAGAATATTCATATACAGTTTTTTCTGTATTGGGATTGTGGGTGGAATAATATTTATAAATATACATAGGAACCTATTTAACCCATTTTTGATAAGAATATGCATATAATTATTTTTCTACATGGGGATTATGTGTGGAATATTGTTAATGAATACACATAGGAACCTATTTAACCCAATTCTGATAAGAATATGCATACAATTATTTTTCTATTTTGGAATTATGGGTGGAATATTGTTTATAAATATATATAGTAACATATTTAACCTATTTCTGGTAAGAATATGCATATAATTATTTATTTACATGGGGATTATAGGTGGAATGTGGATTAAAAATAGACATAGGAACCTATTTAACCCATTTCTGATAAGATTAGGCATATAATTGTTTTTCTAAATGGGGATAATGGGTGGAATATTATTTAAAAATATACATAGCATCATATTAAACCTATTTCTGTTATGAATATGCATATAATTAATTTTCTACATGGGGATTAGGGGTAGAATGTTGTTTATTAATATACATAGGAACCTATTTAACCAGATTCTGATAAGAATATGCATATAATTATTTTTCTACATGGGGATTATGGGTGGAATATTGTCGTTAAACATACATAGGAATATATTAAACCTATTTCTGATATGAATATGCATATAATTGTGTTTCTATATGTTGATTATGGGTGGAATATTTTTTATAAATATACACAGGAACCTATTTAACCCATTTCTGATAAGAATATGCATATAATTATTTTTCTACATAGGGATTATGGGTGGAATATGGATTATAAATATACATAGGAACCTATTTAACCCATTTCTGATAAGAATATGTAAAAAATTGTTTTTCTATATGGGAATTATGGGTGGAATATTGTTTATAAATATACATAGGGACCTATTTAACCCATTTCTTATAAGAATATGCATATAATTATTTTCTACCTAGGGACTATGGGTGGAATATGGATTATAAATATACATAGGAACCTATTTAACCCATTTCTGATAAGAATATGCATATAATTATTTTTCTATATAGGGAATATGGGTGGAATATTGTTTATAAATATACATGGGAACCTATTTAACCAATTCTGATAAGAATATGCATATAATAATTTTTCAACATGGGGATTATGGGTGGAATATTATTCATAAACATACTTAGGAACCTATTTAACCAATTTCTGATATGAATATGCATATGATTATTTTTCTACATGGGGATTATGGGTAGAATAGTGTTAATAAATATACCTAGGAAAACCTATTTCTGATATGAATATGCATATCATTATTTTCTACATGGGTAGAAAAGGTGGAATATTGTTTATAAATATACATAGTAACCTATGTAACCCATTTCTGATAAGAATATGCATATAATTATGTTTCTCCATAGGGAATATGTGTGGAATCTTGTGAATAAATATACATAGGAACCTATTTAACCCAATTCTGATAAGAATATGCATACAATTATTTTTCTATATGGGGATTATGGGTGGAATATTGTTTATAAATATACATAGTAACCTATTTAACCAATTTCTTATAAGAATATGCATATACATTTTTTTCTGTATTGGGATTGTGGGTGGAATAATATTTATAAATATACATAGGAACCTATTTAACCCATTTCTGATAAGAATATGCATATAATTATTTTTCTACATGGGGATTATGTGTGGAATATTGTTAATAAATATATATAGGAACCTATTTAACCTAATTCTGATAAGAATATGCATACAAATATTTTTCTATATTGGAATTATGGGAGGAATATTGTTTATAAATATACATAGTAACATATTTAACCTATTTCCGATAAGAATATGCATATAATTATTTTTTTCATGGGGATTATAGGTGGAATGTGGATTATAAATAGACATAGGAACATATTTAACCCATTTCTGATAAGATTAGGCATATAAGTATTTTTCTAAATGGGGATAATGGGTGGAAAATTATTTATAAATATACATAGCATCATATTAAACATATTTCTATCACGCAGGAGCTGATTGGTGGTGGTCGGTCACATGGTCTAAAGCCAGCTGTGCTGTAGTATTGTCCATGGGAAGCACATGGAGGCGAGGTGTGCGTCTGCCCGGATAGGAGAGCTCTTGGGCATTACACTTTGGAGAAGTAAAGGTGTACAGGTTTACCACTGAAGACCAATCTTATCCCTTGTGAGTGTGGGATAAAAGCTTGTTGGCCCTGACACGAGAGTGTGGGCAAAAGGAGCTGGTGAGTGCATTCACCTAAGGGGAGTGGATTCACAGTCACAGAGGTCCGGTGGAAGATTCATTTAAGTAGAAGATTTGCACTACAAACACGTCACGGATTTTGTTTTGGACTATTTTACTTTTGGATTGTTTGTGGACACACTTTATAGATATAATAATTTTTTTGCGAGTTAATTCACATTGGCTCTCAGTTATAATTTTCACATTATATTTGTATGTGCACAGATACGTTATTCACTTAATTGGTTTATATGCACCATTCGTTTGTGATTTTTTTGAGTATGTCATTGTATGCACATTAATGATGAAGGATGAGGACGTGATGTAATCATTGCACAGGTTGATACATCAGCTTATCACTCTTCACTACACCTCATTATTTGATTAGGGATCACCTTTAGCGCTGCTATTTTGAGTTCACTAGGAGCGAGTTTGTGGTGAATCAATTTTTTACTGTATATTTCTAATATGAATATGCATATAATTAATTTTCTACATTGGGATTGTGGGTGGAATATTGTCGTTAAACATACATAGGAATATAGTAAATAACGTTTCTGATATGAATATGCATATAATTGTGTTTCTATATGTTGATTATGGGTGGAATATTTTTTATAAATATACACAGGAACCTATTTAACCCATTTCTGATAAGAATATGCATATTATTATTTTTCTACATTGGGATTATGGGTGGAATATGGATTATAAATATACATAGGAAACTATTTAACTCATTTCTGATAAGAATATGTAAACAATTGTTTTTCTATATGGGAATTATGGGTGGAATATGGTTTATAAATATACATAGGGACCTATTTAACCCATTTCTGATAAGAATATGCATATAATTATGTTTCTCCATGGGGATTATGTGTGGAATCTTGTGAATAAATATACATAGGAATCTATTTAACCCAATTCTGATAAGAATATGCATACAATTATTTTTCTATATGGGGATTATGGGTTGAATATTGTTTATAAATATACATAGTAACCTATTTAACCAATTTCTTATAAGAATATGCATACATTTTTTTCTGTATTAGGATTGTGGGTGGAATGATATTTATAAATATACATAGGAACCTATTTAACCCATTTCTGATAAGAATATGCATATAATTATTTTTTCTACATTGGGATTATGTGTGGAATATTGTTAATAAATATACATAGGAACCTATTTAACCCAATTCTGATAAGAATATGCATACAATTATTTTTCTATATTGGAATTATGGGTGGAATATTGTTTATAAATATACATAGTAACATATTTAACCTGTTTCTGATAAGAATATGCATATCATTTTTTTTTACATGGGGATTATAGGTGGAATGTGGATTATAAATAGATATAGGAACCTATTTAACCCATTTCTGATAAGATTAGGCATATAATTATTTTTCTAAATAGGGATAATGGGTGGAATATTATTTATACATATACATAGCATCATATTAAACCTATTTCTGATATGAATATGCATATAATAGATTTTCTACATGGGGATTATGGGTGGAATGTTGTTTATTAATATACATAGGAACCTATTTAACCAATTTCTGATAAGAATATGCATATAATTATTTTTGTACATGGGGATTATGGGTGGAATATTGTCGTTAAACATACATAGGAATATATTAAACCTATTTCTGATATGAATATGCATATAATTGTGTTTCTATATGTTGATTATGGGTGGAATATTTTTGATAAATATACACAGGAACCTACTTAACCCATTTCTGATAAGAATATGCATATAATTATTTTTCTACATAGGGATTATGGGTGGAATATGCATTATAAATATACATAGGAAACTATTTAACCCATTTCTGATAAGAATATGTAAACATTTTTTTTCTATATGGGAATTATGGGTGGAATATTGTTTATAAATATACATAGGGACCTATTTAACCCATTTCTGATAAAAAAAATGCATATAATTATTTTTCTACATGGGGATTATGGGTGGAATATTGTTTATAAATATACATGGAATCTATTTAACCCATTTCTGATAAGAATATGCATATAATTATTTTTTTACATGGGGATTATGGGATGAATATTGTTTATAAATATACATTGTAACCTATTTAACACATTTCTGATAATAATATACCAATATTTATTTTTCTACATGGGCATTATGGGTGGAATATTGTTAATAAATATATCTAGTAACCTATTTAACCCATTTCTGATAAGAATATGCATATAGTTATTTTTCTACATGGGGATCATGGGTGGAATAGTGTTTATAAATTTACATTGTAACCTATTTCACCCATTTCTGATAAGAACATGCATATCATTGTTTTTCTATATGGGGATTATGGGTGGAATATTGTTTATAAATATATATGGAACCTAGTTAACAAGTTTCTGATAAGAATATGCATACAATTATTTTTCTATATGGGAATTATGGATTTAATATTGTTTATGAATATACATAGGATCCTATTTAACCCATTTCTGATAATAATATGCATATAATTATTTTTCTATATAGGGATTATGGGTGGAATATTGTTTATAAATATACAGAGGGACCTATGTAACCCATTTCTTATAAGAATATGCATACAATTATTTTTCTATATCTAAATTATGGGTTTAATATTGTTTATGAATATATATAGAATCCTATTTAATCCATTTCTGATAAGAATATGCATATAATTATTTTTTTATATAGGGATTATGGGTGGAATATTGTTTATAAATATACATAGGGACCTATTTAACCTATTTCTTATAAGAATATGCATATAATTATTTTCTACCTAGGGACTATGGGTGGAATATGGATTATAAATATACATAGGAACCTATTTAACCCATTTCTGATAAGAATATGCAAACAATTGTTTTTCTATATGGGAATTATGGGTGGAATATTGTTTATACATATATATAGTAACATATTTAAACCATTTCTGATAAGAATATGCATACAATTATTTTTCTATATGGGAATTATGGGTGGAATGAGGTTTATAAATATACATAGGGACCTATTTAACCCATTTCTTATAAGAATATGCATATAATTATTTTTCTATATGGGGATTATGGGTTGGATATTGTTTATAACTATACATAGGATCCTATTTAATCCATTTCTGATAAAAATATGCATATAATTATTTTTCTATATAGGGATTATGGGTGGAATAATGTTTATAAATATACATGGGAACCTATTTAACCATTTCTGATAAGAATATGCATATAATAATTTTTCAACATGGGGATTATGTGTGGAATATTGTTTATAAACATACATAGGAACCTATTTAACCCATTTCTGATATGAATATGCATATAATTATTTTTCTACATGGGGATTATGGGTAGAATAGTGTTAATAAATATACCTAGGAATATATTAAACCTATTTCTGATATGAATATGCATATTATTATTTTCTATATGTGTAGAAAGGGTGGAAAATTGTTTATAAATATACATAGAAATCTATTTAACCCATTTCTGATAAGAACATGCATATAATTATGTTTCTCTATGGGGATTATGTGTGGAATCTTGTGAATAAATATACATAGGAACCTATTTAACCCAATTCTGATAAGAATATGCATACAATTATTTTTCTATATGGGGATTATGGGTGGAATATTGTTTATAAATATACATAGTAACCTATTTAACCAATTTCTTATAAGAATATGCATATACATTTTTTTCTGTATTGGGATTGTGGGTGGAATAATATTTATAAATATACATAGGAACCTATTTAACCCATTTCTGATAAGAATATGCATATAATTATTTTTCTACATGGGGATTATGTGTGGAATATTGTTAATAAATATACATAGGAACCTATTTTACCCAATTCTGATAAGAATATGCATACAATTATTTTTCTATATTGGAATTATGGGTGGAATATTGTTTATAAATATACATAGTAACATATTTAACCTATTTCTGATAAGAATATGCATATTTTTTTTTTTACATGGGGATTATAGGTGGAATGTGGATTATAAATAGACATAGGAACCTATTTAACCCATTTCTGATAAGATTAGGCATATAATTATTTTTCTAAATGGGGATAATGGGTGGAATATTATTTAGAAATATACATAGCATCATATTAAACCTATTTCTGATATGAATATGCATATAATTAATTTTCTACATGGGGATTATGGGTGGAATGTTGTTTATTAATATACATAGGAACCTATTTAACCAGTTTCTGATAAGAATATGCATATAATTATTTTTCTACATGGGGATTATGGGTGGAATATTGTCGTTAAACATACATAGGAATATATTAAACCTATTTCTGATATGAATATGCATATAATTGTGTTTCTATATGTTGATTATGGGTGGAATATTGTTTATAAATATTCATAGTAACCTATTTAACCCATTTCTGATAAGAATATGCATATAATTATTTTTCTATATAGGGAATATGGGGGGAATATTGTTTATAAATATACATGGGAACCTATTTAACCATTTCTGATAAGAATATGCATATAATAATTTTTCAACATGGGGATTATGGGTGGAATATTATTCATAAACATACTTAGGAACCTATTTAACCAATTTCTGATATGAATATGCATATGATTATTTTTCTACATGGGGAATATGGGTAGAATAGTGTTAATAAATATACCTAGGAAAACCTATTTCTGATATGAATATGCATATAATTATTTTCTACATGGGTAGAAAAGGTGGAATATTGTTTATAAATATACATAGTAACCTATTTAACCCATTTCTGATAAGAATATGCATATAATTATGTTTCTCCATAGGGAATATGTGTGGAATCTTGTGAATAAATATACATAGGAACCTATTTAACCCAATTCTGATAAGAATATGCATACAATTATTTTTCTATATGGGGATTATGGGTGGAATATTGTTTATAAATATACATAGTAACCTATTTAACCAATTTCTTATAAGAATATGCATATACATTTTTTTCTGTATTGGGATTGTGGGTGGAATAATATTTATAAATATACATAGGAACCTATTTACCCCATTTCTGATAAGAATATGCATATAATTATTTTTCTACATGGGGATTATGTGTGGAATATTGTTAATAAATATATATAGGAACCTATTTAACCTAATTCTGATAAGAATATGCATACACATATTTTTCTATATTGGAATTATGGGAGGAATATTGTTTATAAATATACATAGTAACATATTTAACCTATTTCTGATAAGAATATGCATATAATTATTTTTTTCATGGGGATTATAGGTGGAATGTGGATTATAAATAGACATAGGAACATATTTAACCCATTTCTGATAAGATTAGGCATATAAGTATTTTTCTAAATGGGGATAATGGGTGGAAAATTATTTATAAATATACATAGCATCATATTAAATATATTTCTAATATGAATATGCATATAATTAATTTTCTACATTGGGATTGTGGGTGGAATATTGTCGTTAAACATACATAGGAATATAGTAAATAACGTTTCTGATATGAATATGCATATAATTGTGTTTCTATATGTTGATTATGGGTGGAATATTTTTTATAAATATACACAGGAACCTATTTAACCCATTTCTGATAAGAATATGCATATTATTATTTTTCTACATTGGGATTATGGGTGGAATATGGATTATAAATATACATAGGAAACTATTTAACCCATTTCTGATAAGAATATGTAAACAATTGTTTTTCTATATGGGAATTATGGGTGGAATATTGTTTATAAATATACATAGGGACCTATTTAACCCATTTCTGATAAGAATATGCATATAATTATGTTTCTCCATGGGGATTATGTGTGGAATCTTGTGAATAAATATACATAGGAATCTATTTAACCCAATTATGATAAGAATATGCATACAATTATTTTTCTATATGGGGATTATGGGTGGAATATTGTTTATAAATATACATAGTAACCTATTTAACCAATTTCTTATAAGAATATGCATACATTTTTTTCTGTATTAGGATTGTGGGTGGAATAATATTTATAAATATACATAGGAACCTATTTAACCCATTTCTGATAAGAATATGCATATAATTATTTTTCTACATGGGGATTATGTGTGGAATATTGTTAATAAATATACATAGGAACCTATTTAACCCAATTCTGATAAGAATATGCATACAATTATTTTTCTATATTGGAATTATGGGTGGAATATTGTTTATAAATATACATAGTAACATATTTAACCTGTTTCTGATAAGAATATGCATATCATTTTTTTTACATGGGGATTATACGTGGAATGTGGATTATAAATAGATATTTAACCCATTTCTGATAAGATTAGGCATATAATTATTTTTCTAAATAGGGATAATGGGTGGAATATTATTTATACATATACATAGCATCATATTAAACCTATTTCTGATATGAATATGCATATAATAGATTTTCTACATGGGGATTATGGGTGGAATGTTGTTTATTAATATACATAGGAACCTATTTAACCAATTTCTGATAAGAATATGCATATAATTATTTTTCTACATGGGGATTATGGGTGGAATATTGTCGTTAAACATACATAGGAATATATTAAACCTATTTCTGATATGAATATGCATATAATTGTGTTTCTATATGTTGATTATGGGTGGAATATTTTTGATAAATATACACAGGAACCTACTTAACCCATTTCTGATAAGAATATGCATATAATTATTTTTTCTAAATAGGGATAATGGGTGGAATATTATTTATACATATACATAGCATCATATTAAACCTATTTCTGATATGAATATGCATATAATAGATTTTCTACATGGGGATTATGGGTGGAATAATATTTATAAATATACATAGGAACCTATTTAACCCATTTCTGATAAGAATATGCATATAATTATTTTTCTACATGGGGATTATGTGTGGAATATTGTTAATAAATATACATAGGAACCTATTTAACCCAATTCTGATAAGAATATGCATACAATTATTTTTCTATATTGGAATTATGGGTGGAATATTGTTTATAAATATACATAGTAACATATTTAACCTGTTTCTGATAAGAATATGCATATCATTTTTTTTACATGGGGATTATACGTGGAATGTGGATTATAAATAGATATTTAACCCATTTCTGATAAGATTAGGCATATAATTATTTTTCTAAATGGGGATAATGGGTGGAATATTATTTAGAAATATACATAGCATCATATTAAACCTATTTCTGATATGAATATGCATATAATTAATTTTCTACATGGGGATTATGGGTGGAATGTTGTTTATTAATATACATAGGAACCTATTTAACCAGTTTATGATAAGAATATGCATATAATTATTTTTCTACATGGGGATTATGGGTGGAATATTGTCGTTAAACATACATAGGAATATATTAAACCTATTTCTGATATGAATATGCATATAATTGTGTTTCTATATGTTGATTATGGGTGGAATATTTTTTATAAATATACACAGGAACCTATTTAACCCATTTCTGATAAGAATATGCATATAATTATTTTTCTACATAGGGATTATGGGTGGAATATGGATTATAAATATACATAGGAACCTATTTAACCCATTTCTGATAAGAATATGTAAACAATTGTTTTTCTATATGGGAATTATGGGTGGAATATTGTTTATAAATATACATAGGGACCTATTTAACCCATTTCTGATAAGAATATGCATATAATTATTTTTCTA
The DNA here is from genome assembly GCA_037953035.1 of Aquarana catesbeiana. NCBI lineage: Eukaryota > Metazoa > Chordata > Amphibia > Anura > Ranidae > Aquarana > Aquarana catesbeiana. Next base: position 4,087,737 of record JBBHAA010000162.1, on the reverse strand, counting down.
CATAGGGATTATGGGTGGAATATGGATTATAAATATACATAGGAACCTATTTAACCCATTTCTGATAAGAATATGCATATAATTATTTTTCTATATAGGGAATATGGGTGGAATATTGTTTATAAATATACATGGGAACCTATTTAACCATTTCTGATAAGAATATGCATATAATAATTTTTCAACATGGGGATTATGGGTGGAATATTATTCATAAACATACTTAGGAACCTATTTAACCAATTTCTGATATGAATATGCTTATGATTATTTTTCTACATGGGGATTATGGGTAGAATAGTGTTAATAAATATACCTAGGAAAACCTATTTCTGATATGAATATGCATATAATTATTTTCTACATGGGTAGAAAAGGTGGAATATTGTTTATAAATATACATAGTAACCTATTTAACCCATTTCTGATTAGAATATGCATATAATTATGTTTCTCCATAGGGAATATGTGTGGAATCTTGTGAATAAATATACATAGGAACCTATTTAACCCAATTCTGATAAGAATATGCATACAATTATTTTTCTATATGGGGATTATGGGTGGAATATTGTTTATAAATATACATAGTAACCTATTTAACCAATTTCTTATAAGAATATGCATATACATTTTTTTCTGTATTGGGATTGTGGGTGGAATAATAGTTATAAATATACATAGGAACCTATTTAACCCATTTCTGATAAGAATATGCATATAATTATTTTTCTACATGGGGATTATGTGTGGAATATTGCTAATAAATATATATAGGAACCTATTTAACCTAATTCTGATAAGAATATGCATACAAATATTTTTCTATATTGGAATTATGGGAGGAATATTGTTTATAAATATACATAGTAACATATTTAACCTATTTCTGATAAGAATATGCATATAATTATTTTTTTCATGGGGATTATAGGTGGAATGTGGATTATAAATAGACATAGGAACATATTTAACCCATTTCTGATAAGATTAGGCATATAAGTATTTTTCTAAATGGGGATAATGGGTGGAAAATTATTTATAAATATACATAGCATCATATTAAACATATTTCTAATATGAATATGCATATAATTAATTTTCTACATTGGGATTGTGGGTGGAATATTGTCGTTAAACATACATAGGAATATAGTAAATAACGTTTCTGATATGAATATGCATATAATTGTGTTTCTATATGTTGATTATGGGTGGAATTTTTTTTATAAATATACACAGGAACCTATTTAACCCATTTCTGATAAGAATATGCATATTATTATTTTTCTACATCGGGATTATGGGTGGAATATGGATTATAAATATACATAGGAAACTATTTAACCCATTTCTGATAAGAATATGTAAACAATTGTTTTTCTATATGGGAATTATGGGTGGAATATTGTTTATAAATATACATAGGGACCTATTTAACCCATTTCTGATAAGAATATGCATATAATTATGTTTCTCCATGGGGATTATGTGTGGAATCTTGTGAATAAATATACATAGGAATCTATTTAACCCAATTCTGATAAGAATATGCATACAATTATTTTTCTATATGGGGATTATGGGTTGGATATTGTTTATAAATATACATAGGATCCTATTTAATCCATTTCTGATAAGAATATGCATATAATTATTTTTCTATATAGGGATTATGGGTGGAATAATGTTTATAAATATACATGGGAACCTATTTAACCATTTCTGATAAGAATATGCATATAATAATTTTTCAACATGGGGATTATGTGTGGAATATTGTTTATAAACATACATAGGAACCTATTTAACCCATTTCTGATATGAATATGCATATAATTATTTTTCTACATGGGGATTATGGGTAGAATAGTGTTAATAAATATACCTAGGAATATATTAAACCTATTTCTGATATGAATATGCATATTATTATTTTCTATATGTGTAGAAAGGGTGGAAAATTGTTTATAAATATACATAGAAATCTATTTAACCCATTTCTGATAAGAACATGCATATAATTATGTTTCTCTATGGGGATTATGTGTGGAATCTTGTGAATAAATATACATAGGAACCTATTTAACCCAATTCTGATAAGAATATGCATACAATTATTTTTCTATATGGGGATTATGGGTGGAATATTGTTTATAAATATACATAGTAACCTATTTAACCAATTTCTTATAAGAATATGCATATACATTTTTTTCTGTATTGGGATTGTGGGTGGAATAATATTTATAAATATACATAGGAACCTATTTAACCCATTTATGATAAGAATATGCATATAATTATTTTTCTACATGGGGATTATGTGTGGAATATTGTTAATAAATATATATAGGAACCTATTTAACCTAATTCTGATAAGAATATGCATACAAATATTTTTCTATATTGGAATTATGGGAGGAATATTGTTTATAAATATACATAGTAACATATTTAACCTATTTCTGATAAGAATATGCATATAATTATTTTTTTCATGGGGATTATAGGTGGAATGTGGATTATAAATAGACATAGGAACATATTTAACCCATTTCTGATAAGATTAGGCATATAAGTATTTTTCTAAATGGGGATAATGGGTGGAAAATTATTTATAAATATACATAGCATCATATTAAACATATTTCTAATATGAATATGCATATAATTAATTTTCTACATTGGGATTGTGGGTGGAATATTGTCGTTAAACATACATAGGAATATAGTAAATAACGTTTCTAATATGAATATGCATATAATTGTGTTTCTATATGTTGATTATGGGTGGAATATTTTTTATAAATATACACAGGAACCTATTTAACCCATTTCTGATAAGAATATGCATATTATTATTTTTCTACATTGGGATTATGGGTGGAATATGGATTATAAATATACATAGGAAACTATTTAACCAATTTCTGATAAGAATATGTAAACAATTGTTTTTCTATATGGGAATTATGGGTGGAATATTGTTTATAAATATACATAGGGACCTATTTAACCCATTTCTGATAAGAATATGCATATAATTATGTTTCTCCATGGGGATTATGTGTGGAATCTTGTGAATAAATATACATAGGAATCTATTTAACCCAATTCTGATAGGAATATGCATACAATTATTTTTCTATATGGGGATTATGGGTGGAATATTGTTTATAAATATACATAGTAACCTATTTAACCCATTTCTTATAAGAATATGCATATAATTATTTTTCTATATGGGGATTATGGGTTGGATATTGTTTATAAATATACATAGGATCCTATTTAATCCATTTCTGATAAGAATATGCATATAATTATTTTTCTATATAGGGATTATGGGTGGAATAATGTTTATAAATATACATGGGAACCTATTTAACCATTTCTGATAAGAATATGCATATAATAATTTTTCAACATGGGGATTATGTGTGGAATATTGTTTATAAACATACATAGGAACCTATTTAACCCATTTCTGATATGAATATGCATATAATTATTTTTCTACATGGGGATTATGGGTAGAATAGTGTTAATAAATATACCTAGGAATATATTAAACCTATTTCTGATATGAATATGCATATTATTATTTTCTATATGTGTAGAAAGGGTGGAAAATTGTTTATAAATATACATAGAAATCTATTTAACCCATTTCTGATAAGAACATGCATATAATTATGTTTCTCTATGGGGATTATGTGTGGAATCTTGTGAATAAATATACATAGGAACCTATTTAACCCAATTCTGATAAGAATATGCATACAATTATTTTTCTATATGGGGATTATGGGTGGAATATTGTTTATAAATATACATAGTAACCTATTTAACCAATTTCTTATAAGAATATGCATATACATTTTTTTCTGTATTGGGATTGTGGGTGGAATAATATTTATAAATATACATAGGAACCTATTTAACCCATTTCTGATAAGAATATGCATATAATTATTTTTCTACATGGGGATTATGTGTGGAATATTGTTAATAAATATACATAGGAACCTATTTTACCCAATTCTGATAAGAATATGCATACAATTATTTTTCTATATTGGAATTATGGGTGGAATATTGTTTATAAATATACATAGTAACATATTTAACCTATTTCTGATAAGAATATGCATATAATTTTTTTTTACATGGGGATTATAGGTGAAATGTGGATTATAAATAGACATAGGAACCTATTTAACCCATTTCTGATAAGATTAGGCATATAATTATTTTTCTAAATGGGGATAATGGGTGGAATATTATTTAGAAATATACATAGCATCATATTAAACCTATTTCTGATATGAATATGCATATAATTAATTTTCTACATTGGGATTATGGGTGGAATGTTGTTTATTAATATACATAGGAACCTATTTAACCAGTTTCTGATAAGAATATGCATATAATTATTTTTCTCCATGGGGATTATGGGTGGAATATTGTCGTTAAACATACATAGGAATATATTAAACCTATTTCTGATATGAATATGCATATAATTGTGTTTCTATATGTTGATTATGGGTGGAATATTTTTGATAAATATACACAGGAACCTACTTAACCCATTTCTGATAAGAATATGCATATAATTATTTTTCTACATAGGGATTATGGGTGGAATATGCATTATAAATATACATGGAATCTATTTAACCCATTTCTGATAAGAATATGCATATAATTATTTTTTTACATGGGGATTATGGGATAAATATTGTTTATAAATATACATTGTAACCTATTTAACACATTTCTGATAATAATATACCAATATTTATTTTTCTACATGGGCATTATGGGTGGAATATTGTTAATAAATATATCTAGTAACCTATTTAACCCATTTCTGATAAGAATATGCATATAGTTATTTTTCTACATGGGGATCATGGGTGGAATAGTGTTTATAAATTTACATTGTAACCTATTTAACCCATTTCTGATAAGAACATGCATATCATTGTTTTTCTATATGGGGATTATGGGTGGAATATTGTTTATAAATATATATGGAACCTAGTTAACAAGTTTCTGATAAGAATATGCATACAATTATTTTTCTATATGGGAATTATGGGTTTAATATTGTTTATGAATATACATAGGATCCTATTTAACCCATTTCTGATAATAATATGCATATAATTATTTTTCTATATAGGGATTATGGGTGGAATATTGTTTATAAATATACAGAGGGACCTATGTAACCCATTTCTTATAAGAATATGCATACAATTATTTTTCTATATGGGAATTATGGGTTTAATATTGTTTATGAATATACATAGAATCCTATTTAATCCATTTCTGATAAGAATATGCATATAATTATTTTTTTATATAGGGATTATGGGTGGAATATTGTTTATAAATATACATAGGGACCTATTTAACCCATTTCTTATAAGAATATGCATATAATTATTTTCTACCTAGGGACTATGGGTGGAATATGGATTATAAATATACATAGGAACCTATTTAACCCATTTCTGATAAGAATATGCAAACAATTGTTTTTCTATATGGGAATTATGGGTGGAATATTGTTTATAAATATATATAGTAACATATTTAAATCCATTTCTGATAAGAATATGCATACAATTATTTTTCTATATGGGAATTATGGGTGGAATGAGGTTTATAAATATACATAGGGACCTATTTAACCCATTTCTTATAAGAATATGCATATAATTATTTTTCTATATGGGGATTATGGGTTGGATATTGTTTATAAATATACATAGGATCCTATTTAATCCATTTCTGATAAAAATATGCATATAATTATTTTTTCTATATAGGGATTATGGGTGGAATAATGTTTATAAATATACATGGGAACCTATTTAACCATTTCTGATAAGAATATGCATATAATAATTTTTCAACATGGGGATTATGTTTGGAATATTGTTTATAAACATACATAGGAACCTATTTAACCCATTTCTGATATGAATATGCATATAATTATTTTTCTACATGGGGATTATGGGTAGAATAGTGTTAATAAATATACCTAGGAATATATTAAACCTATTTCTGATATGAATATGCATATTATTATTTTCTATATGTGTAGAAAGGGTGGAAAATTGTTTATAAATATACATAGAAATCTATTTAACCCATTTCTGATAAGAACATGCATATAATTATGTTTCTCTATGGGGATTATGTGTGGAATCTTGTGAATAAATATACATAGGAACCTATTTAACCCAATTCTGATAAGAATATGCATACAATTATTTTTCTATATGGGGATTATGGGTGGAATATTGTTTATAAATATACATAGTAACCTATTTAACCAATTTCTTATAAGAATATGCATATACATTTTTTTCTGTATTGGGATTGTGGGTGGAATAATATTTATAAATATACATAGGAACCTATTTAACCCATTTCTGATAAGAATATGCATATAATTATTTTTCTACATGGGGATTATGTGTGGAATATTGTTAATAAATATACATAGGAACCTATTTTACCCAAATCTGATAAGAATATGCATACAATTATTTTTCTATATTGGAATTATGGGTGGAATATTGTTTATAAATATACATAGTAACATATTTAACCTATTTCTGATAAGAATATGCATATAATTTTTTTTTACATGGGGATTATAGGTGGAATGTGGATTATAAATAGACATAGGAACCTATTTAACCCATTTCTGATAAGATTAGGCATATAATTATTTTTATAAATAGGGATAATGGGTGGAATATTATTTAGAAATATACATAGCATCATATTAAACCTATTTCTGATATGAATATGCATATAATTAATTTTCTACATGGGGATTATGGGTGGAATGTTGTTTATTAATATACATAGGAACCTGTTTAACCACTTTCTGATAAGAATATGCATATAATTATTTTTCTACATGGGGATTATGGGTGGAATATTGTCGTTAAACATACATAGGAATATATTAAACCTATTTCTGATATGAATATGCATATAATTGTGTTTCTATATGTTGATTATGGGTGGAATATTTTTTATAAATATACACAGGAACCTATACAGAGTGTATACAGAGGAGATGAGACCTCCAAAAAACAAGAAAGAAAAGGGTCAAGATGATGAGAAGGAACATAGGAATGAAAAGACAAGTGGATGTTGGGCATTCAAACCATTGAAACCATTTAATTCATTGAATTGGACAAGAAAAAACAGTCAGAAAAAAGCTAAATAAACCTGTTAATATCAAGGAAAAAGTAACATCACAGGGTAAAAATAGAAAGCGTATGGGATATCTCAATTGCTTCCAATCAAAATAATGAATACATTTCTGATAAGAATATGCACATTATTATTTTTCTACATAGGGATTATGGGTGGAATATGGATTATAAATATACATAGGAACCTATTTAACCCATTTCTGATAAGAATATGTAAACAATTGTTTTTCTATATGGGAATTATGGGTGGAATATTGTTTATAAATATACATAGGGACCTATTTAACCCATTTCTTATAAGAATATGCATATAATTATTTTCTACCTAGGGACTATGGGTGGAGTATGGATTATAAATATACATAGGAACCTATTTAACCCATTTCTGATAAGAATATGCATATAATTATTTTTCTACATGGGGATTATGTGTGGAATATTGTTAATAAATATACATAGGAACCTATTTTACCCAATTCTGATAAGAATATGCATACAATTATTTTTCTATATGGGGATTATGGGTGGAATGTTGTTTATAAATATACATAGTAACCTATTTAACCAATTTCTTATAAGAATATGCATACATTTTTTTCTGTATTGGGAGTGTGGGTGGAATAATATTTATAAATATATATAGGAACCTATTTAACCCATTTCTGATAAGAATATGCATATAATTATTTTTCTACATGGGGATTATGTGTGGAATATTGTTAATAAATATACATAGGAACCTATTTAACCCAATTCTGATAAGAATATGCATACAATTATTTTTCTATATTGGAATTATGTGTGGAATATTGTTTATAATTATACATAGTAACATATTTAACTATTTCTGATAAGAATATGCATATCATTTTTTTTTACATGGGGATTATAGGTGGAATGTGGATTATAAATAGATATAGGAACCTATTTAACCCATTTCTGATAAGATTAGGCATATAATTATTTTTCTAAATAGGGATAATGGGTGGAATATGCATTACAAATATACACAGGAACCTATTTAACCCATTTCTGATAAGTATATGTAAACAATTTTTTACTATATGGGAATTATGGGTGGAATATTGTTTATAAATATACATAGGGACCTATTTAACCCATTTCTGATAAAAAAAATGCATATAATTATTTTTCTACATGGGGATTATGGGTGGAATATTGTTTATAAATATACATGGAATCTATTTAACCCATTTCTGATAAGAATATGCATATAATTATTTTTTTACATGGGGATTATGGGATGAATATTGTTTATAAATATACATTGTAACCTATTTAACACATTTCTGATAATAATATACCAATATTTATTTTTCTACATGGGAATTATGGGTGGAATATTGTTAATAAATATACCTTGTTACCTATTTAACCCATTTCTGATAAGAATATGCATGTAGTTATTTTTCTACATGGGGATCATGGGTGGAATAGTGTTTATAAATTTACATTGTAACCTATTTAGCCCATTTCTGATAAGAACATGCATATAATTGCTTCTCTATATGGGGATTATGGGTGGAATATTGTTTATAAATATACATGGAACCTAGTTAACACGTTTCTGATAAGAATATGCATACAATTATTTTTCTATATGGGAATTATGGGTTTAATATTGTTTATGAATATACATAGGATCCTATTTAACCCATTTCTGATAAGAATATGCATATAATTATTTTTCTATATAGGGATTATGGGTGGAATATTGTTTATAAATATACATAGGGACCTATGTAACCCATTTCTTATAAGAATATGCATACAATTATTTTTCAATATGGAAATTATGGGTTTAATATTGTTTATGAATATACATAGAACCCTATTTAACCCATTTCTGATAAGAATATGCATATAATTATTTTTTTATATAGGGATTATGGGTGGAATATTGTTTATAAATATACATAGGGACCTATTTAACCCATTTCTTATAAGAATATGCATATAATTATTTTCTACCTAGAGACTATGGGTGGAATATGGATTATAAATATACATAGGAACCTATTTAACCCATTTCTGATAAGAATATGCAAACAATTGTTTTTCTATATGGGAATTATGGGTGGAATATTGTTTATAAATATATATAGTAACATATTTAACCCATTTCTGATAAGAATATGCATACAATTATTTTTATATATGGGAATTATGGGTGGAATGAGGTTTATAAATATACATAGGGACCTATTTACCCATTTTTTATAAGAATATGCATATAATTATTTTTCTATATGGAGATTATGGGTTGGATATTGTTTATAAGCATACATAGGAACTTATTTAACCCATTTCTGATATGAATATGCATATAATTATTTTTCTACATGGGGATTATGGGTAGAATAGTGTTAATAAATATACCTAGGAATATATTAAACCTATTTCTGATATGAATATGCATATTATTATTTTCTATATGTGTAGAAAGGGTGGAAAAATTGTTTATAAATATACATAGGAACCTATTTAACCCAATTCTGATAAGAATATGCATACAATTATTTTTCTATATGGGGATTATGGGTGGAATATTGTTTATAAATATACATAGTAACCTATTTAACCAATTTCTTATAAGAATATGCATATACATTTTTTTCTGTATTGGGATTGTGGGTGGAATAATATTTATAAATATACATAGGAACCTATTTAACCCATGTCTGATAAGAATATGCATATAATTATTTTTCTACATGGGGATTATGTGTGGAATATTGTTAATAAATATACATAGGAACCTATTTTACCCAATTCTGATAAGAATATGCATACAATTATTTTTCTATATGGGGATTATGGGTGGAATATTGTTTATAAATATACATAGTAACCTATTTAACCAATTTCTTATAAGAATATGCATACTTTTTTTCTGTATTGGGAGTGTGGGTGGAATAATATTTATAAATATACATAGGAACCTATTTAACCCATTTCTGATAAGAATATGCATATAATTATTTTTCTACATGGGGATTATGTGTGGAATATTGTTAATAAATATACATAGGAACCTATTTAACCCAATTCTGATAAGAATATGCATACAATTATTTTTCTATATTGGAATTATGGGTGGAATATTGTTTATAAATATACATAGTAACATATTTAACCTATTTCTGATAAGAATATGCATATCATTTTTTTTTACATGGGGATTATAGGTGGAATGTGGATTATAAATAGATATTGGAACCTATTTATCCCATTTCTGATAAGATTAGGCATATAATTATTTTTCTAAATAGGGATAATGGGTGGAATATGCATTACAAATATACATAGGAACCTATTTAACCCATTTCTGATAAGAATATGTAAACAATTTTTTTCTATATGGGAATTATGGGTGGAATGAGGTTTATAAATATACATAGGGACCTATTTAACCCATTTCTTATAAGAATATACATATAATTATTTTTCTATATGGGGATTATGGGTTGGATATTGTTTATAAATATACATAGGATCCTATTTAATCCATTTCTGATAAGAATATGCATATAATTATTTTTCTATATAGGGATTATGGGTGGAATAATGTTTATAAATATACATGGGAACCTATTTAACCATTTCTGATAAGAATATGCATATAATAATTTTTCAACATGGGGATTATGTGTGGAATATTGTTTATAAACATACATAGGAACCTATTTAACCCATTTCTGATATGAATATGCATATAATTATTTTTCTACATGGGGATTATGGGTAGAATAGTGTTAATAAATATACCTAGGAATATATTAAACCTATTTCTGATATGAATATGCATATTATTATTTTCTATATGTGTAGAAAGGGTGGAAAATTGTTTATAAATATACATAGAAATCTATTTAACCCATTTCTGATAAGAACATGCATATAATTATGTTTCTCTATGGGGATTATGTGTGGAATCTTGTGAATAAATATACATAGGAACCTATTTAACCCAATTCTGATAAGAATATGCATACAATTATTTTTCTATATGGGGATTATGGGTGGAATATTGTTTATAAATATACATAGTAACCTATTTAACCAATTTCTTATAAGAATATGCATATACATTTTTTTCTGTATTGGGATTGTGGGTGGAATAATATTTATAAATATACATAGGAACCTATTTAACCCATTTCTGATAAGAATATGCATATAATTATTTTTCTACATGGGGATTATGTGTGGAATATTGTTAATAAATATACATAGGAACCTATTTTACCCAATTCTGATAAGAATATGCATACAATTATTTTTCTATATTGGAATTATGGGTGGAATATTGTTTATAAATATACATAGTAACATATTTAACCTATTTCTGATAAGAATATGCATATAATTTTTTTTTACATGGGGATTATAGGTGGAATGTGGATTATAAATAGACATAGGAACCTATTTAACCCATTTCTGATAAGATTAGGCATATAATTATTTTTCTAAATGGGGATAATGGGTGGAATATTATTTAGAAATATACATAGCATCATATTAAACCTATTTCTGATATGAATATGCATATAATTAATTTTCTACATGGGTATTATGGGTGGAATGTTGTTTATTAATATACATAGGAACCTATTTAACCAGTTTCTGATAAGAATATGCATATAATTATTTTTCTCCATGGGGATTATGGGTGGAATATTGTCGTTAAACATACATAGGAATATATTAAACCTATTTCTGATATGAATATGCATATAATTGTGTTTCTATATGTTGATTATGGGTGGAATATTTTTGATAAATATACACAGGAACCTACTTAACCCATTTCTGATAAGAATATGCATATAATTATTTTTCTACATAGGGATTATGGGTGGAATATGCATTATAAATATACATAGGAACCTATTTAACCCATTTCTGATAAGAATATGTAAACATTTTTTTTCTATATGGGAATTATGGGTGGAATATTGTTTATAAATATACATAGGGACCTATTTAACCCATTTCTGATAAAAAAATGCATATAATTATTTTTCTACATGGGGATTATGGGTGGAATATTGTTTATAAATGTACATGGAATCTATTTAACCCATTTCTGATAAGAATATGCATATAATTATTTTTTTACATGGGGATTATGGGATAAATATTGTTTATAAATATACATTGTAACCTATTTAACACATTTCTGATAATAATATACCAATATTTATTTTTCTACATGGGCATTATGGGTGGAATATTGTTAATAAATATATCTAGTAACCTATTTAACCCATTTCTGATAAGAATATGCATATAGTTATTTTTCTACATGGGGATCATGGGTGGAATAGTGTTTATAAATTTACATTGTAACCTATTTAACCCATTTCTGATAAGAACATGCATATCATTGTTTTTCTATATGGGGATTATGGGTGGAATATTGTTTATAAATATATATGGAACCTAGTTAACAAGTTTCTGATAAGAATATGCATACAATTATTTTTCTATATGGGAATTATGGGTTTAATATTGTTTATGAATATACATAGGATCCTATTTAACCCATTTCTGATAATAATATGCATATCATTATTTTTCTATATAGGGATTATGGGTGGAATATTGTTTATAAATATACAGAGGGACCTATGTAACCCATTTCTTATAAGAATATGCATACAATTATTTTTCTATATGGGAATTATGGGTTTAATATTGTTTATGAATATACATAGAATCCTATTTAATCCATTTCTGATAAGAATATGCATATAATTATTTTTTTATATAGGGATTATGGGTGGAATATTGTTTATAAATATACATAGGGACCTATTTAACCCATTTCTTATAAGAATATGCATATAATTATTTTCTACCTAGGGACTATGGGTGGAATATGGATTATAAATATACATAGGAACCTATTTAACCCATTTCTGATAAGAATATGCAAACAATTGTTTTTCTATATGGGAATTATGGGTGGAATATTGTTTATAAATATATATAGTAACATATTTAAACCATTTCTGATAAGAATATGCATACAATTATTTTTCTATATGGGAATTATGGGTGGAATGAGGTTTATAAATATACATAGGGACCTATTTAACCCATTTCTTATAAGAATATGCATATAATTATTTTTCTATATGGGGATTATGGGTTGGATATTGTTTATAAATATACATAGGATCCTATTTAATCCATTTCTGATAAAAATATGCATATAATTATTTTTTCTATATAGGGATTATGGGTGGAATAATGTTTATAAATATACATGGGAACCTATTTAACCATTTCTGATAAGAATATGCATATAATAATTTTTCAACATGGGGATTATGTTTGGAATATTGTTTATAAACATACATAGGAACCTATTTAACCCATTTCTGATATGAATATGCATATAATTATTTTTCTACATGGGGATTATGGGTAGAATAGTGTTAATAAACATACCTAGGAATATATTAAACCTATTTCTGATATGAATATGCATATTATTATTTTCTATATGTGTAGAAAGGGTGGAAAATTGTTTATAAATATACATAGAAATCTATTTAACCCATTTCTGATAAGAACATGCATATAATTATGTTTCTCTATGGGGATTATGTGTGGAATCTTGTGAATAAATATACATAGGAACCTATTTAACCCAATTCTGATAAGAATATGCATACAATTATTTTTCTATATGGGGATTATGGGTGGAATATTGTTTATAAATATACATAGTAACCTATTTAACCAATTTCTTATAAGAATATGCATATACATTTTTTTCTGTATTGGGATTGTGGGTGGAATAATATTTATAAATATACATAGGAACCTATTTAACCCATTTCTGATAAGAATATGCATATAATTATTTTTCTACATGGGGATTATGTGTGGAATATTGTTAATAAATATACATAGGAACCTATTTTACCCAAATCTGATAAGAATATGCATACAATTATTTTTCTATATTGGAATTATGGGTGGAATATTGTTTATAAATATACATAGTAACATATTTAACCTATTTCTGATAAGAATATGCATATAATTTTTTTTTACATGGGGATTATAGGTGGAATGTGGATTATAAATAGACATAGGAACCTATTTAACCCATTTCTGATAAGATTAGGCATATAATTATTTTTATAAATAGGGATAATGGGTGGAATATTATTTAGAAATATACATAGCATCATATTAAACCTATTTCTGATATGAATATGCATATAATTAATTTTCTACATGGGGATTATGGGTGGAATGTTGTTTATTAATATACATAGGAACCTGTTTAACCACTTTCTGATAAGAATATGCATATAATTATTTTTCTACATGGGGATTATGGGTGGAATATTGTCGTTAAACATACATAGGAATATATTAAACCTATTTCTGATATGAATATGCATATAATTGTGTTTCTATATGTTGATTATGGGTGGAATATTTTTTATAAATATACACAGGAACCTATACAGAGTGTATACAGAGGAGATGAGACCTCCAAAAAACAAGAAAGAAAAGGGTCAAGATGATGAGAAGGAACATAGGAATGAAAAGACAAGTGGATGTTGGGCATTCAAACCATTGAAACCATTTAATTCATTGAATTGGACAAGAAAAAACAGTCAGAAAAAAGCTAAATAAACCTGTTAATATCAAGGAAAAAGTAACATCACAGGGTAAAAATAGAAAGCGTATGGGATATCTCAATTGCTTCCAATCAAAATAATGAATACATTTCTGATAAGAATATGCACATTATTATTTTTCTACATAGGGATTATGGGTGGAATATGGATTATAAATATACATAGGAACCTATTTAACCCATTTCTGATAAGAATATGTAAACAATTGTTTTTCTATATGGGAATTATGGGTGGAATATTGTTTATAAATATACATAGGGACCTATTTAACCCATTTCTTATAAGAATATGCATATAATTATTTTCTACCTAGGGACTATGGGTGGAGTATGGATTATAAATATACATAGGAACCTATTTAACCCATTTCTGATAAGAATATGCATATAATTATTTTTCTACATGGGGATTATGTGTGGAATATTGTTAATAAATATACATAGGAACCTATTTTACCCAATTCTGATAAGAATATGCATACAATTATTTTTCTATATGGGGATTATGGGTGGAATGTTGTTTATAAATATACATAGTAACCTATTTAACCAATTTCTTATAAGAATATGCATACATTTTTTTCTGTATTGGGAGTGTGGGTGGAATAATATTTATAAATATATATAGGAACCTATTTAACCCATTTCTGATAAGAATATGCATATAATTATTTTTCTACATGGGGATTATGTGTGGAATATTGTTAATAAATATACATAGGAACCTATTTAACCCAATTCTGATAAGAATATGCATACAATTATTTTTCTATATTGGAATTATGTGTGGAATATTGTTTATAATTATACATAGTAACATATTTAACTATTTCTGATAAGAATATGCATATCATTTTTTTTTACATGGGGATTATAGGTGGAATGTGGATTATAAATAGATATAGGAACCTATTTAACCCATTTCTGATAAGATTAGGCATATAATTATTTTTCTAAATAGGGATAATGGGTGGAATATGCATTACAAATATACACAGGAACCTATTTAACCCATTTCTGATAAGTATATGTAAACAATTTTTTACTATATGGGAATTATGGGTGGAATATTGTTTATAAATATACATAGGGACCTATTTAACCCATTTCTGATAAAAAAAATGCATATAATTATTTTTCTACATGGGGATTATGGGTGGAATATTGTTTATAAATATACATGGAATCTATTTAACCCATTTCTGATAAGAATATGCATATAATTATTTTTTTACATGGGGATTATGGGATGAATATTGTTTATAAATATACATTGTAACCTATTTAACACATTTCTGATAATAATATACCAATATTTATTTTTCTACATGGGAATTATGGGTGGAATATTGTTAATAAATATACCTTGTTACCTATTTAACCCATTTCTGATAAGAATATGCATGTAGTTATTTTTCTACATGGGGATCATGGGTGGAATAGTGTTTATAAATTTACATTGTAACCTATTTAGCCCATTTCTGATAAGAACATGCATATAATTGCTTCTCTATATGGGGATTATGGGTGGAATATTGTTTATAAATATACATGGAACCTAGTTAACACGTTTCTGATAAGAATATGCATACAATTATTTTTCTATATGGGAATTATGGGTTTAATATTGTTTATGAATATACATAGGATCCTATTTAACCCATTTCTGATAAGAATATGCATATAATTATTTTTCTATATAGGGATTATGGGTGGAATATTGTTTATAAATATACATAGGGACCTATGTAACCCATTTCTTATAAGAATATGCATACAATTATTTTTCAATATGGAAATTATGGGTTTAATATTGTTTATGAATATACATAGAACCCTATTTAACCCATTTCTGATAAGAATATGCATATAATTATTTTTTTATATAGGGATTATGGGTGGAATATTGTTTATAAATATACATAGGGACCTATTTAACCCATTTCTTATAAGAATATGCATATAATTATTTTCTACCTAGAGACTATGGGTGGAATATGGATTATAAATATACATAGGAACCTATTTAACCCATTTCTGATAAGAATATGCAAACAATTGTTTTTCTATATGGGAATTATGGGTGGAATATTGTTTATAAATATATATAGTAACATATTTAACCCATTTCTGATAAGAATATGCATACAATTATTTTTATATATGGGAATTATGGGTGGAATGAGGTTTATAAATATACATAGGGACCTATTTACCCATTTTTTATAAGAATATGCATATAATTATTTTTCTATATGGAGATTATGGGTTGGATATTGTTTATAAGCATACATAGGAACTTATTTAACCCATTTCTGATATGAATATGCATATAATTATTTTTCTACATGGGGATTATGGGTAGAATAGTGTTAATAAATATACCTAGGAATATATTAAACCTATTTCTGATATGAATATGCATATTATTATTTTCTATATGTGTAGAAAGGGTGGAAAAATTGTTTATAAATATACATAGGAACCTATTTAACCCAATTCTGATAAGAATATGCATACAATTATTTTTCTATATGGGGATTATGGGTGGAATATTGTTTATAAATATACATAGTAACCTATTTAACCAATTTCTTATAAGAATATGCATATACATTTTTTTCTGTATTGGGATTGTGGGTGGAATAATATTTATAAATATACATAGGAACCTATTTAACCCATGTCTGATAAGAATATGCATATAATTATTTTTCTACATGGGGATTATGTGTGGAATATTGTTAATAAATATACATAGGAACCTATTTTACCCAATTCTGATAAGAATATGCATACAATTATTTTTCTATATGGGGATTATGGGTGGAATATTGTTTATAAATATACATAGTAACCTATTTAACCAATTTCTTATAAGAATATGCATACTTTTTTTCTGTATTGGGAGTGTGGGTGGAATAATATTTATAAATATACATAGGAACCTATTTAACCCATTTCTGATAAGAATATGCATATAATTATTTTTCTACATGGGGATTATGTGTGGAATATTGTTAATAAATATACATAGGAACCTATTTAACCCAATTCTGATAAGAATATGCATACAATTATTTTTCTATATTGGAATTATGGGTGGAATATTGTTTATAAATATACATAGTAACATATTTAACCTATTTCTGATAAGAATATGCATATCATTTTTTTTTACATGGGGATTATAGGTGGAATGTGGATTATAAATAGATATTGGAACCTATTTATCCCATTTCTGATAAGATTAGGCATATAATTATTTTTCTAAATAGGGATAATGGGTGGAATATGCATTACAAATATACATAGGAACCTATTTAACCCATTTCTGATAAGAATATGTAAACAATTTTTTTCTATATGGGAATTATGGGTGGAATGAGGTTTATAAATATACATAGGGACCTATTTAACCCATTTCTTATAAGAATATACATATAATTATTTTTCTATATGGGGATTATGGGTTGGATATTGTTTATAAATATACATAGGATCCTATTTAATCCATTTCTGATAAGAATATGCATATAATTATTTTTCTATATAGGGATTATGGGTGGAATAATGTTTATAAATATACATGGGAACCTATTTAACCATTTCTGATAAGAATATGCATATAATAATTTTTCAACATGGGGATTATGTGTGGAATATTGTTTATAAACATACATAGGAACCTATTTAACCCATTTCTGATATGAATATGCATATAATTATTTTTCTACATGGGGATTATGGGTAGAATAGTGTTAATAAATATACCTAGGAATATATTAAACCTATTTCTGATATGAATATGCATATTATTATTTTCTATATGTGTAGAAAGGGTGGAAAATTGTTTATAAATATACATAGAAATCTATTTAACCCATTTCTGATAAGAACATGCATATAATTATGTTTCTCTATGGGGATTATGTGTGGAATCTTGTGAATAAATATACATAGGAACCTATTTAACCCAATTCTGATAAGAATATGCATACAATTATTTTTCTATATGGGGATTATGGGTGGAATATTGTTTATAAATATACATAGTAACCTATTTAACCAATTTCTTATAAGAATATGCATATACATTTTTTTCTGTATTGGGATTGTGGGTGGAATAATATTTATAAATATACATAGGAACCTATTTAACCCATTTCTGATAAGAATATGCATATAATTATTTTTCTACATGGGGATTATGTGTGGAATATTGTTAATAAATATACATAGGAACCTATTTTACCCAATTCTGATAAGAATATGCATACAATTATTTTTCTATATTGGAATTATGGGTGGAATATTGTTTATAAATATACATAGTAACATATTTAACCTATTTCTGATAAGAATATGCATATAATTTTTTTTTACATGGGGATTATAGGTGGAATGTGGATTATAAATAGACATAGGAACCTATTTAACCCATTTCTGATAAGATTAGGCATATAATTATTTTTCTAAATGGGGATAATGGGTGGAATATTATTTAGAAATATACATAGCATCATATTAAACCTATTTCTGATATGAATATGCATATAATTAATTTTCTACATGGGGATTATGGGTGGAATGTTGTTTATTAATATACATAGGAACCTATTTAACCAGTTTCTGATAAGAATATGCATATAATTATTTTTCTCCATGGGGATTATGGGTGGAATATTGTCGTTAAACATACATAGGAATATATTAAACCTATTTCTGATATGAATATGCATATAATTGTGTTTCTATATGTTGATTATGGGTGGAATATTTTTGATAAATATACACAGGAACCTACTTAACCCATTTCTGATAAGAATATGCATATAATTATTTTTCTACATAGGGATTATGGGTGGAATATGCATTATAAATATACATAGGAACCTATTTAACCCATTTCTGATAAGAATATGTAAACATTTTTTTTCTATATGGGAATTATGGGTGGAATATTGTTTATAAATATACATAGGGACCTATTTAACCCATTTCTGATAAAAAAATGCATATAATTATTTTTCTACATGGGGATTATGGGTGGAATATTGTTTATAAATGTACATGGAATCTATTTAACCCATTTCTGATAAGAATATGCATATAATTATTTTTTTACATGGGGATTATGGGATAAATATTGTTTATAAATATACATTGTAACCTATTTAACACATTTCTGATAATAATATACCAATATTTATTTTTCTACATGGGCATTATGGGTGGAATATTGTTAATAAATATATCTAGTAACCTATTTAACCCATTTCTGATAAGAATATGCATATAGTTATTTTTCTACATGGGGATCATGGGTGGAATAGTGTTTATAAATTTACATTGTAACCTATTTAACCCATTTCTGATAAGAACATGCATATCATTGTTTTTCTATATGGGGATTATGGGTGGAATATTGTTTATAAATATATATGGAACCTAGTTAACAAGTTTCTGATAAGAATATGCATACAATTATTTTTCTATATGGGAATTATGGGTTTAATATTGTTTATGAATATACATAGGATCCTATTTAACCCATTTCTGATAATAATATGCATATCATTATTTTTCTATATAGGGATTATGGGTGGAATATTGTTTATAAATATACAGAGGGACCTATGTAACCCATTTCTTATAAGAATATGCATACAATTATTTTTCTATATGGGAATTATGGGTTTAATATTGTTTATGAATATACATAGAATCCTATTTAATCCATTTCTGATAAGAATATGCATATAATTATTTTTTTATATAGGGATTATGGGTGGAATATTGTTTATAAATATACATAGGGACCTATTTAACCCATTTCTTATAAGAATATGCATATAATTATTTTCTACCTAGGGACTATGGGTGGAATATGGATTATAAATATACATAGGAACCTATTTAACCCATTTCTGATAAGAATATGCAAACAATTGTTTTTCTATATGGGAATTATGGGTGGAATATTGTTTATAAATATATATAGTAACATATTTAAACCATTTCTGATAAGAATATGCATACAATTATTTTTCTATATGGGAATTATGGGTGGAATGAGGTTTATAAATATACATAGGGACCTATTTAACCCATTTCTTATAAGAATATGCATATAATTATTTTTCTATATGGGGATTATGGGTTGGATATTGTTTATAAATATACATAGGATCCTATTTAATCCATTTCTGATAAAAATATGCATATAATTATTTTTTCTATATAGGGATTATGGGTGGAATAATGTTTATAAATATACATGGGAACCTATTTAACCATTTCTGATAAGAATATGCATATAATAATTTTTCAACATGGGGATTATGTTTGGAATATTGTTTATAAACATACATAGGAACCTATTTAACCCATTTCTGATATGAATATGCATATAATTATTTTTCTACATGGGGATTATGGGTAGAATAGTGTTAATAAACATACCTAGGAATATATTAAACCTATTTCTGATATGAATATGCATATTATTATTTTCTATATGTGTAGAAAGGGTGGAAAATTGTTTATAAATATACATAGAAATCTATTTAACCCATTTCTGATAAGAACATGCATATAATTATGTTTCTCTATGGGGATTATGTGTGGAATCTTGTGAATAAATATACATAGGAACCTATTTAACCCAATTCTGATAAGAATATGCATACAATTATTTTTCTATATGGGGATTATGGGTGGAATATTGTTTATAAATATACATAGTAACCTATTTAACCAATTTCTTATAAGAATATGCATATACATTTTTTTCTGTATTGGGATTGTGGGTGGAATAATATTTATAAATATACATAGGAACCTATTTAACCCATTTCTGATAAGAATATGCATATAATTATTTTTCTACATGGGGATTATGTGTGGAATATTGTTAATAAATATACATAGGAACCTATTTTACCCAAATCTGATAAGAATATGCATACAATTATTTTTCTATATTGGAATTATGGGTGGAATATTGTTTATAAATATACATAGTAACATATTTAACCTATTTCTGATAAGAATATGCATATAATTTTTTTTTACATGGGGATTATAGGTGGAATGTGGATTATAAATAGACATAGGAACCTATTTAACCCATTTCTGATAAGATTAGGCATATAATTATTTTTCTAAATGGGGATAATGGGTGGAATATTATTTAGAAATATACATAGCATCATATTAAACCTATTTCTGATATGAATATGCATATAATTAATTTTCTACATGGGGATTATGGGTGGAATGTTGTTTATTAATATACATAGGAACCTATTTAACCAGTTTATGATAAGAATATGCATATAATTATTTTTCTACATGGGGATTATGGGTGGAATATTGTCGTTAAACATACATAGGAATATATTAAACCTATTTCTGATATGAATATGCATATAATTGTGTTTCTATATGTTGATTATGGGTGGAATATTTTTTATAAATATACACAGGAACCTATTTAACCCATTTCTGATAAGAATATGCATATAATTATTTTTCTACATAGGGATTATGGGTGGAATATGGATTATAAATATACATAGGAACCTATTTAACCCATTTCTGATAAGAATATGTAAACAATTGTTTTTCTATATGGGAATTATGGGTGGAATATTGTTTATAAATATACATAGGGACCTATTTAACCCATTTCTGATAAGAATATGCATATAATTATTTTTCTACATAGGGATTATGGGTGGAATATGGATTATAAATATACATAGGAACCTATTTAACCCATTTCTGATAAGAATATGCATATAATTATTTTTCTATATAGGGAATATGGGTGGAATATTGTTTATAAATATACATGGGAACCTATTTAACCATTTCTGATAAGAATATGCATATAATAATTTTTCAACATGGGGATTATGGGTGGAATATTATTCATAAACATACTTAGGAACCTATTTAACCAATTTCTGATATGAATATGCTTATGATTATTTTTCTACATGGGGATTATGGGTAGAATAGTGTTAATAAATATACCTAGGAAAACCTATTTCTGATATGAATATGCATATAATTATTTTCTACATGGGTAGAAAAGGTGGAATATTGTTTATAAATATACATAGTAACCTATTTAACCCATTTCTGATAAGAATATGCATATAATTATGTTTCTCCATAGGGAATATGTGTGGAATCTTGTGAATAAATATACATAGGAACCTATTTAACCCAATTCTGATAAGAATATGCATACAATTATTTTTCTATATGGGGATTATGGGTGGAATATTGTTTATAAATATACATAGTAACCTATTTAACCAATTTCTTATAAGAATATGCATATACATTTTTTTCTGTATTGGGATTGTGGGTGGAATAATAGTTATAAATATACATAGGAACCTATTTAACCCATTTCTGATAAGAATATGCATATAATTATTTTTCTACATGGGGATTATGTGTGGAATATTGCTAATAAATATATATAGGAACCTATTTAACCTAATTCTGATAAGAATATGCATACAAATATTTTTCTATATTGGAATTATGGGAGGAATATTGTTTATAAATATACATAGTAACATATTTAACCTATTTCTGATAAGAATATGCATATAATTATTTTTTTCATGGGGATTATAGGTGGAATGTGGATTATAAATAGACATAGGAACATATTTAACCCATTTCTGATAAGATTAGGCATATAAGTATTTTTCTAAATGGGGATAATGGGTGGAAAATTATTTATAAATATACATAGCATCATATTAAACATATTTCTAATATGAATATGCATATAATTAATTTTCTACATTGGGATTGTGGGTGGAATATTGTCGTTAAACATACATAGGAATATAGTAAATAACGTTTCTGATATGAATATGCATATAATTGTGTTTCTATATGTTGATTATGGGTGGAATTTTTTTTATAAATATACACAGGAACCTATTTAACCCATTTCTGATAAGAATATGCATATTATTATTTTTCTACATCGGGATTATGGGTGGAATATGGATTATAAATATACATAGGAAACTATTTAACCCATTTCTGATAAGAATATGTAAACAATTGTTTTTCTATATGGGAATTATGGGTGGAATATTGTTTATAAATATACATAGGGACCTATTTAACCCATTTCTGATAAGAATATGCATATAATTATGTTTCTCCATGGGGATTATGTGTGGAATCTTGTGAATAAATATACATAGGAATCTATTTAACCCAATTCTGATAAGAATATGCATACAATTATTTTTCTATATGGGGATTATGGGTTGGATATTGTTTATAAATATACATAGGATCCTATTTAATCCATTTCTGACAAGAATATGCATATAATTATTTTTCTATATAGGGATTATGGGTGGAATAATGTTTATAAATATACATGGGAACCTATTTAACCATTTCTGATAAGAATATGCATATAATAATTTTTCAACATGGGGATTATGTGTGGAATATTGTTTATAAACATACATAGGAACCTATTTAACCCATTTCTGATATGAATATGCATATAATTATTTTTCTACATGGGGATTATGGGTAGAATAGTGTTAATAAATATACCTAGGAATATATTAAACCTATTTCTGATATGAATATGCATATTATTATTTTCTATATGTGTAGAAAGGGTGGAAAATTGTTTATAAATATACATAGAAATCTATTTAACCCATTTCTGATAAGAACATGCATATAATTATGTTTCTCTATGGGGATTATGTGTGGAATCTTGTGAATAAATATACATAGGAACCTATTTAACCCAATTCTGATAAGAATATGCATACAATTATTTTTCTATATGGGGATTATGGGTGGAATATTGTTTATAAATATACATAGTAACCTATTTAACCAATTTCTTATAAGAATATGCATATACATTTTTTTCTGTATTGGGATTGTGGGTGGAATAATATTTATAAATATACATAGGAACCTATTTAACCCATTTATGATAAGAATATGCATATAATTATTTTTCTACATGGGGATTATGTGTGGAATATTGTTAATAAATATATATAGGAACCTATTTAACCTAATTCTGATAAGAATATGCATACAAATATTTTTCTATATTGGAATTATGGGAGGAATATTGTTTATAAATATACATAGTAACATATTTAACCTATTTCTGATAAGAATATGCATATAATTATTTTTTTCATGGGGATTATAGGTGGAATGTGGATTATAAATAGACATAGGAACATATTTAACCCATTTCTGATAAGATTAGGCATATAAGTATTTTTCTAAATGGGGATAATGGGTGGAAAATTATTTATAAATATACATAGCATCATATTAAACATATTTCTAATATGAATATGCATATAATTAATTTTCTACATTGGGATTGTGGGTGGAATATTGTCGTTAAACATACATAGGAATATAGTAAATAACGTTTCTAATATGAATATGCATATAATTGTGTTTCTATATGTTGATTATGGGTGGAATATTTTTTATAAATATACACAGGAACCTATTTAACCCATTTCTGATAAGAATATGCATATTATTATTTTTCTACATTGGGATTATGGGTGGAATATGGATTATAAATATACATAGGAAACTATTTAACCAATTTCTGATAAGAATATGTAAACAATTGTTTTTCTATATGGGAATTATGGGTGGAATATTGTTTATAAATATACATAGGGACCTATTTAACCCATTTCTGATAAGAATATGCATATAATTATGTTTCTCCATGGGGATTATGTGTGGAATCTTGTGAATAAATATACATAGGAATCTATTTAACCCAATTCTGATAGGAATATGCATACAATTATTTTTCTATATGGGGATTATGGGTGGAATATTGTTTATAAATATACATAGTAACCTATTTAACCCATTTCTTATAAGAATATGCATATAATTATTTTTCTATATGGGGATTATGGGTTGGATATTGTTTATAAATATACATAGGATCCTATTTAATCCATTTCTGATAAGAATATGCATATAATTATTTTTCTATATAGGGATTATGGGTGGAATAATGTTTATAAATATACATGGGAACCTATTTAACCATTTCTGATAAGAATATGCATATAATAATTTTTCAACATGGGGATTATGTGTGGAATATTGTTTATAAACATACATAGGAACCTATTTAACCCATTTCTGATATGAATATGCATATAATTATTTTTCTACATGGGGATTATGGGTAGAATAGTGTTAATAAATATACCTAGGAATATATTAAACCTATTTCTGATATGAATATGCATATTATTATTTTCTATATGTGTAGAAAGGGTGGAAAATTGTTTATAAATATACATAGAAATCTATTTAACCCATTTCTGATAAGAACATGCATATAATTATGTTTCTCTATGGGGATTATGTGTGGAATCTTGTGAATAAATATACATAGGAACCTATTTAACCCAATTCTGATAAGAATATGCATACAATTATTTTTCTATATGGGGATTATGGGTGGAATATTGTTTATAAATATACATAGTAACCTATTTAACCAATTTCTTATAAGAATATGCATATACATTTTTTTCTGTATTGGGATTGTGGGTGGAATAATATTTATAAATATACATAGGAACCTATTTAACCCATTTCTGATAAGAATATGCATATAATTATTTTTCTACATGGGGATTATGTGTGGAATATTGTTAATAAATATACATAGGAACCTATTTTACCCAATTCTGATAAGAATATGCATACATTTATTTTTCTATATTGGAATTATGGGTGGAATATTGTTTATAAATATACATAGTAACATATTTAACCTATTTCTGATAAGAATATGCATATAATTTTTTTTTACATGGGGATTATAGGTGAAATGTGGATTATAAATAGACATAGGAACCTATTTAACCCATTTCTGATAAGATTAGGCATATAATTATTTTTCTAAATGGGGATAATGGGTGGAATATTATTTAGAAATATACATAGCATCATATTAAACCTATTTCTGATATGAATATGCATATAATTAATTTTCTACATGGGGATTATGGGTGGAATGTTGTTTATTAATATACATAGGAACCTATTTAACCAGTTTCTGATAAGAATATGCATATAATTATTTTTCTCCATGGGGATTATGGGTGGAATATTGTCGTTAAACATACATAGGAATATATTAAACCTATTTCTGATATGAATATGCATATAATTGTGTTTCTATATGTTGATTATGGGTGGAATATTTTTGATAAATATACACAGGAACCTACTTAACCCATTTCTGATAAGAATATGCATATAATTATTTTTCTACATAGAGATTATGGGTGGAATATGCATTATAAATATACATAGGAACCTATTTAACCCATTTCTGATAAGAATATGTAAACATTTTTTTTCTATATGGGAATTATGGGTGGAATATTGTTTATAAATATACATAGGGACCTATTTAACCCATTTCTGATAAAAAAAATGCATATAATTATTTTTCTACATGGGGATTATGGGTGAATATTGTTTATAAATATACATGGAATCTATTTAACCCATTTCTGATAAGAATATGCATATAATTATTTTTTTACATGGGGATTATGGGATAAATATTGTTTATAAATATACATTGTAACCTATTTAACACATTTCTGATAATAATATACCAATATTTATTTTTCTACATGGGCATTATGGGTGGAATATTGTTAATAAATATATCTAGTAACCTATTTAACCCATTTCTGATAAGAATATGCATATAGTTATTTTTCTACATGGGGATCATGGGTGGAATAGTGTTTATAAATTTACATTGTAACCTATTTAACCCATTTCTGATAAGAACATGCATATCATTGTTTTTCTATATGGGGATTATGGGTGGAATATTGTTTATAAATATATATGGAACCTAGTTAACAAGTTTCTGATAAGAATATGCATACAATTATTTTTCTATATGGGAATTATGGGTTTAATATTGTTTATGAATATACATAGGATCCTATTTAACCCATTTCTGATAATAATATGCATATAATTATTTTTCTATATAGGGATTATGGGTGGAATATTGTTTATAAATATACAGAGGGACCTATGTAACCCATTTCTTATAAGAATATGCATACAATTATTTTTCTATATGGGAATTATGGGTTTAATATTGTTTATGAATATACATAGAATCCTATTTAATCCATTTCTGATAAGAATATGCATATAATTATTTTTTTATATAGGGATTATGGGTGGAATATTGTTTATAAATATACATAGGGACCTATTTAACCCATTTCTTATAAGAATATGCATATAATTATTTTCTACCTAGGGACTATGGGTGGAATATGGATTATAAATATACATAGGAACCTATTTAACCCATTTCTGATAAGAATATGCAAACAATTGTTTTTCTATATGGGAATTATGGGTGGAATATTGTTTATAAATATATATAGTAACATATTTAAACCATTTCTGATAAGAATATGCATACAATTATTTTTCTATATGGGAATTATGGGTGGAATGAGGTTTATAAATATACATAGGGACCTATTTAACCCATTTCTTATAAGAATATGCATATAATTATTTTTCTATATGGGGATTATGGGTTGGATATTGTTTATAAATATACATAGGATCCTATTTAATCCATTTCTGATAAAAATATGCATATAATTATTTTTTCTATATAGGGATTATGGGTGGAATAATGTTTATAAATATACATGGGAACCTATTTAACCATTTCTGATAAGAATATGCATATAATAATTTTTCAACATGGGGATTATGTTTGGAATATTGTTTATAAACATACATAGGAACCTATTTAACCCATTTCTGATATGAATATGCATATAATTATTTTTCTACATGGGGATTATGGGTAGAATAGTGTTAATAAACATACCTAGGAATATATTAAACCTATTTCTGATATGAATATGCATATTATTATTTTCTATATGTGTAGAAAGGGTGGAAAATTGTTTATAAATATACATAGAAATCTATTTAACCCATTTCTGATAAGAACATGCATATAATTATGTTTCTCTATGGGGATTATGTGTGGAATCTTGTGAATAAATATACATAGGAACCTATTTAACCCAATTCTGATAAGAATATGCATACAATTATTTTTCTATATGGGGATTATGGGTGGAATATTGTTTATAAATATACATAGTAACCTATTTAACCAATTTCTTATAAGAATATGCATATACATTTTTTTCTGTATTGGGATTGTGGGTGGAATAATATTTATAAATATACATAGGAACCTATTTAACCCATTTCTGATAAGAATATGCATATAATTATTTTTCTACATGGGGATTATGTGTGGAATATTGTTAATAAATATACATAGGAACCTATTTTACCCAAATTTGATAAGAATATGCATACAATTATTTTTCTATATTGGAATTATGGGTGGAATATTGTTTATAAATATACATAGTAACATATTTAACCTATTTCTGATAAGAATATGCATATAATTTTTTTTTACATGGGGATTATAGGTGGAATGTGGATTATAAATAGACATAGGAACCTATTTAACCCATTTCTGATAAGATTAGGCATATAATTATTTTTCTAAATGGGGATAATGGGTGGAATATTATTTAGAAATATACATAGCATCATATTAAACCTATTTCTGATATGAATATGCATATAATTAATTTTCTACATGGGGATTATGGGTGGAATGTTGTTTATTAATATACATAGGAACCTGTTTAACCACTTTCTGATAAGAATATGCATATAATTATTTTTCTACATGGGGATTATGGGTGGAATATTGTCGTTAAACATACATAGGAATATATTAAACCTATTTCTGATATGAATATGCATATAATTGTGTTTCTATATGTTGATTATGGGTGGAATATTTTTTATAAATATACACAGGAACCTATTTAACCCATTTCTGATAAGAATATGCACATTATTATTTTTCTACATAGGGATTATGGGTGGAATATGGATTATAAATATACATAGGAACCTATTTAACCCATTTCTGATAAGAATATGTAAACAATTGTTTTTCTATATGGGAATTATGGGTGGAATATTGTTTATAAATATACATAGGGACCTATTTAACCCATTTCTTATAAGAATATGCATATAATTATTTTCTACCTAGGGACTATGGGTGGAGTATGGATTATAAATATACATAGGAACCTATTTAACCCATTTCTGATAAGAATATGCATATAATTATTTTTCTACATGGGGATTATGTGTGGAATATTGTTAATAAATATACATAGGAACCTATTTTACCCAATTCTGATAAGAATATGCATACAATTATTTTTCTATATGGGGATTATGGGTGGAATGTTGTTTATAAATATACATAGTAACCTATTTAACCAATTTCTTATAAGAATATGCATACATTTTTTTCTGTATTGGGAGTGTGGGTGGAATAATATTTATAAATATATATAGGAACCTATTTAACCCATTTCTGATAAGAATATGCATATAATTATTTTTCTACATGGAGATTATGTGTGGAATATTGTTAATAAATATACATAGGAACCTATTTAACCCAATTCTGATAAGAATATGCATACAATTATTTTTCTATATTGGAATTATGTGTGGAATATTGTTTATAATTATACATAGTAACATATTTAACTATTTCTGATAAGAATATGCATATCATTTTTTTTTACATGGGGATTATAGGTGGAATGTGGATTATAAATAGATATAGGAACCTATTTAACCCATTTCTGATAAGATTAGGCATATGATTATTTTTCTAAATAGGGATAATGGGTGGAATATGCATTACAAATATACACAGGAACCTATTTAACCCATTTCTGATAAGTATATGTAAACAATTTTTTACTATATGGGAATTATGGGTGGAATATTGTTTATAAATATACATAGGGACTTATTTAACCCATTTCTGATAAAAAAAATGCATATAATTATTTTTCTACATGGGGATTATGGGTGGAATATTGTTTATAAATATACATGGAATCTATTTAACCCATTTCTGATAAGAATATGCATATAATTATTTTTTTACATGGGGATTATGGGATGAATATTGTTTATAAATATACATTGTAACCTATTTAACACATTTCTGATAATAATATACCAATATTTATTTTTCTACATGGGAATTATGGGTGGAATATTGTTAATAAATATACCTTGTTACCTATTTAACCCATTTCTGATAAGAATATGCATGTAGTTATTTTTCTACATGGGGATCATGGGTGGAATAGTGTTTATAAATTTACATTGTAACCTATTTAGCCCATTTCTGATAAGAACATGCATATAATTGTTTCTCTATATGGGGATTATGGGTGGAATATTGTTTATAAATATACATGGAACCTAGTTAACACGTTTCTGATAAGAATATGCATACAATTATTTTTCTATATGGGAATTATGGGTTTAATATTGTTTATGAATATACATAGGATCCTATTTAACCCATTTCTGATAAGAATATGCATATAATTATTTTTCTATATAGGGATTATGGGTGGAATATTGTTTATAAATATACATAGGGACCTATGTAACCCATTTCTTATAAGAATATGCATACAATTATTTTTCAATATGGAAATTATGGGTTTAATATTGTTTATGAATATACATAGAACCCTATTTAACCCATTTCTGATAAGAATATGCATATAATTATTTTTTTATATAGGGATTATGGGTGGAATATTGTTTATAAATATACATAGGGACCTATTTAACCCATTTCTTATAAGAATATGCATATAATTATTTTCTACCTAGAGACTATGGGTGGAATATGGATTATAAATATACATAGGAACCTATTTAACCCATTTCTGATAAGAATATGCAAACAATTGTTTTTCTATATGGGAATTATGGGTGGAATATTGTTTATAAATATATATAGTAACATATTTAACCCATTTCTGATAAGAATATGCATACAATTATTTTTATATATGGGAATTATGGGTGGAATGAGGTTTATAAATATACATAGGGACCTATTTAACCCATTTTTTATAAGAATATGCATATAATTATTTTTCTATATGGAGATTATGGGTTGGATATTGTTTATAAGCATACATAGGAACTTATTTAACCCATTTCTGATATGAATATGCATATAATTATTTTTCTACATGGGGATTATGGGTAGAATAGTGTTAATAAATATACCTAGGAATATATTAAACCTATTTCTGATATGAATATGCATATTATTATTTTCTATATGTGTAGAAAGGGTGGAAAAATTGTTTATAAATATACATAGGAACCTATTTAACCCAATTCTGATAAGAATATGCATACAATTATTTTTCTATATGGGGATTATGGGTGGAATATTGTTTATAAATATACATAGTAACCTATTTAACCAATTTCTTATAAGA
Organism: Aquarana catesbeiana; assembly: GCA_037953035.1. Classification (NCBI taxonomy): domain Eukaryota; kingdom Metazoa; phylum Chordata; class Amphibia; order Anura; family Ranidae; genus Aquarana; species Aquarana catesbeiana. The sequence goes on along the minus strand of JBBHAA010000162.1, from coordinate 4,055,251 downwards.
ATATGCATATACATTTTTTTCTGTATTGGGATTGTGGGTGGAATAATATTTATAAATATACATAGGAACCTATTTAACCCATGTCTGATAAGAATATGCATATAATTATTTTTCTACATGGGGATTATGTGTGGAATATTGTTAATAAATATACATAGGAACCTATTTTACCCAATTCTGATAAGAATATGCATACAATTATTTTTCTATATGGGGATTATGGGTGGAATATTGTTTATAAATATACATAGTAACCTATTTAACCAATTTCTTATAAGAATATGCATACTTTTTTTCTGTATTGGGAGTGTGGGTGGAATAATATTTATAAATATACATAGGAACCTATTTAACCCATTTCTGATAAGAATATGCATATAATTATTTTTCTACATGGGGATTATGTGTGGAATATTGTTAATAAATATACATAGGAACCTATTTAACCCAATTCTGATAAGAATATGCATACAATTATTTTTCTATATTGGAATTATGGGTGGAATATTGTTTATAAATATACATAGTAACATATTTAACCTATTTCTGATAAGAATATGCATATCATTTTTTTTTACATGGGGATTATAGGTGGAATGTGGATTATAAATAGATATTGGAACCTATTTATCCCATTTCTGATAAGATTAGGCATATAATTATTTTTCTAAATAGGGATAATGGGTGGAATATGCATTACAAATATACATAGGAACCTATTTAACCCATTTCTGATAAGAATATGTAAACAATTTTTTTCTATATGGGAATTATGGGTGGAATGAGGTTTATAAATATACATAGGGACCTATTTAACCCATTTCTTATAAGAATATGCATATAATTATTTTTCTATATGGGGATTATGGGTTGGATATTGTTTATAAATATACATAGGATCCTATTTAATCCATTTCTGATAAGAATATGCATATAATTATTTTTCTATATAGGGATTATGGGTGGAATAATGTTTATAAATATACATGGGAACCTATTTAACCATTTCTGATAAGAATATGCATATAATAATTTTTCAACATGGGGATTATGTGTGGAATATTGTTTATAAACATACATAGGAACCTATTTAACCCATTTCTGATATGAATATGCATATAATTATTTTTCTACATGGGGATTATGGGTAGAATAGTGTTAATAAATATACCTAGGAATATATTAAACCTATTTCTGATATGAATATGCATATTATTATTTTCTATATGTGTAGAAAGGGTGGAAAATTGTTTATAAATATACATAGAAATCTATTTAACCCATTTCTGATAAGAACATGCATATAATTATGTTTCTCTATGGGGATTATGTGTGGAATCTTGTGAATAAATATACATAGGAACCTATTTAACCCAATTCTGATAAGAATATGCATACAATTATTTTTCTATATGGGGATTATGGGTGGAATATTGTTTATAAATATACATAGTAACCTATTTAACCAATTTCTTATAAGAATATGCATATACATTTTTTTCTGTATTGGGATTGTGGGTGGAATAATATTTATAAATATACATAGGAACCTATTTAACCCATTTCTGATAAGAATATGCATATAATTATTTTTCTACATGGGGATTATGTGTGGAATATTGTTAATAAATATACATAGGAACCTATTTTACCCAATTCTGATAAGAATATGCATACAATTATTTTTCTATATTGGAATTATGGGTGGAATATTGTTTATAAATATACATAGTAACATATTTAACCTATTTCTGATAAGAATATGCATATAATTTTTTTTTACATGGGGATTATAGGTGGAATGTGGATTATAAATAGACATAGGAACCTATTTAACCCATTTCTGATAAGATTAGGCATATAATTATTTTTCTAAATGGGGATAATGGGTGGAATATTATTTAGAAATATACATAGCATCATATTAAACCTATTTCTGATATGAATATGCATATAATTAATTTTCTACATGGGGATTATGGGTGGAATGTTGTTTATTAATATACATAGGAACCTATTTAACCAGTTTCTGATAAGAATATGCATATAATTATTTTTCTCCATGGGGATTATGGGTGGAATATTGTCGTTAAACATACATAGGAATATATTAAACCTATTTCTGATATGAATATGCATATAATTGTGTTTCTATATGTTGATTATGGGTGGAATATTTTTGATAAATATACACAGGAACCTACTTAACCCATTTCTGATAAGAATATGCATATAATTATTTTTCTACATAGGGATTATGGGTGGAATATGCATTATAAATATACATAGGAACCTATTTAACCCATTTCTGATAAGAATATGTAAACATTTTTTTTCTATATGGGAATTATGGGTGGAATATTGTTTATAAATATACATAGGGACCTATTTAACCCATTTCTGATAAAAAAATGCATATAATTATTTTTCTACATGGGGATTATGGGTGGAATATTGTTTATAAATGTACATGGAATCTATTTAACCCATTTCTGATAAGAATATGCATATAATTATTTTTTTACATGGGGATTATGGGATAAATATTGTTTATAAATATACATTGTAACCTATTTAACACATTTCTGATAATAATATACCAATATTTATTTTTCTACATGGGCATTATGGGTGGAATATTGTTAATAAATATATCTAGTAACCTATTTAACCCATTTCTGATAAGAATATGCATATAGTTATTTTTCTACATGGGGATCATGGGTGGAATAGTGTTTATAAATTTACATTGTAACCTATTTAACCCATTTCTGATAAGAACATGCATATCATTGTTTTTCTATATGGGGATTATGGGTGGAATATTGTTTATAAATATATATGGAACCTAGTTAACAAGTTTCTGATAAGAATATGCATACAATTATTTTTCTATATGGGAATTATGGGTTTAATATTGTTTATGAATATACATAGGATCCTATTTAACCCATTTCTGATAATAATATGCATATCATTATTTTTCTATATAGGGATTATGGGTGGAATATTGTTTATAAATATACAGAGGGACCTATGTAACCCATTTCTTATAAGAATATGCATACAATTATTTTTCTATATGGGAATTATGGGTTTAATATTGTTTATGAATATACATAGAATCCTATTTAATCCATTTCTGATAAGAATATGCATATAATTATTTTTTTATATAGGGATTATGGGTGGAATATTGTTTATAAATATACATAGGGACCTATTTAACCCATTTCTTATAAGAATATGCATATAATTATTTTCTACCTAGGGACTATGGGTGGAATATGGATTATAAATATACATAGGAACCTATTTAACCCATTTCTGATAAGAATATGCAAACAATTGTTTTTCTATATGGGAATTATGGGTGGAATATTGTTTATAAATATATATAGTAACATATTTAAACCATTTCTGATAAGAATATGCATACAATTATTTTTCTATATGGGAATTATGGGTGGAATGAGGTTTATAAATATACATAGGGACCTATTTAACCCATTTCTTATAAGAATATGCATATAATTATTTTTCTATATGGGGATTATGGGTTGGATATTGTTTATAAATATACATAGGATCCTATTTAATCCATTTCTGATAAAAATATGCATATAATTATTTTTTCTATATAGGGATTATGGGTGGAATAATGTTTATAAATATACATGGGAACCTATTTAACCATTTCTGATAAGAATATGCATATAATAATTTTTCAACATGGGGATTATGTATGGAATATTGTTTATAAACATACATAGGAACCTATTTAACCCATTTCTGATATGAATATGCATATAATTATTTTTCTACATGGGGATTATGGGTAGAATAGTGTTAATAAATATACCTAGGAATATATTAAACCTATTTCTGATATGAATATGCATATTATTATTTTCTATATGTGTAGAAAGGGTGGAAAATTGTTTATAAATATACATAGAAATCTATTTAACCCATTTCTGATAAGAACATGCATATAATTATGTTTCTCTATGGGGATTATGTGTGGAATCTTGTGAATAAATATACATAGGAACCTATTTAACCCAATTCTGATAAGAATATGCATACAATTATTTTTCTATATGGGGATTATGGGTGGAATATTGTTTATAAATATACATAGTAACCTATTTAACCAATTTCTTATAAGAATATGCATATACATTTTTTTTTGTATTGGGATTGTGGGTGGAATAATATTTATAAATATACATAGGAACCTATTTAACCCATTTCTGATAAGAATATGCATATAATTATTTTTCTACATGGGGATTATGTGTGGAATATTGTTAATAAATATACATAGGAACCTATTTTACCCAAATCTGATAAGAATATGCATACAATTATTTTTCTATATTGGAATTATGGGTGGAATATTGTTTATAAATATACATAGTAACATATTTAACCTATTTCTGATAAGAATATGCATATAATTTTTTTTTACATGGGGATTATAGGTGGAATGTGGATTATAAATAGACATAGGAACCTATTTAACCCATTTCTGATAAGATTAGGCATATAATTATTTTTCTAAATGGGGATAATGGGTGGAATATTATTTAGAAATATACATAGCATCATATTAAACCTATTTCTGATATGAATATGCATATAATTAATTTTCTACATGGGGATTATGGGTGGAATGTTGTTTATTAATATACATAGGAACCTGTTTAACCACTTTCTGATAAGAATATGCATATAATTATTTTTCTACATGGGGATTATGGGTGGAATATTGTCGTTAAACATACATAGGAATATATTAAACCTATTTCTGATATGAATATGCATATAATTGTGTTTCTATATGTTGATTATGGGTGGAATATTTTTTATAAATATACACAGGAACCTATTTAACCCATTTCTGATAAGAATATGCACATTATTATTTTTCTACATAGGGATTATGGGTGGAATATGGATTATAAATATACATAGGAACCTATTTAACCCATTTCTGATAAGAATATGTAAACAATTGTTTTTCTATATGGGAATTATGGGTGGAATATTGTTTATAAATATACATAGGGACCTATTTAACCCATTTCTTATAAGAATATGCATATAATTATTTTCTACCTAGGGACTATGGGTGGAGTATGGATTATAAATATACATAGGAACCTATTTAACCCATTTCTGATAAGAATATGCATATAATTATTTTTCTACATGGGGATTATGTGTGGAATATTGTTAATAAATATACATAGGAACCTATTTTACCCAATTCTGATAAGAATATGCATACAATTATTTTTCTATATGGGGATTATGGGTGGAATGTTGTTTATAAATATACATAGTAACCTATTTAACCAATTTCTTATAAGAATATGCATACATTTTTTTCTGTATTGGGAGTGTGGGTGGAATAATATTTATAAATATATATAGGAACCTATTTAACCCATTTCTGATAAGAATATGCATATAATTATTTTTCTACATGGAGATTATGTGTGGAATATTGTTAATAAATATACATAGGAACCTATTTAACCCAATTCTGATAAGAATATGCATACAATTATTTTTCTATATTGGAATTATGTGTGGAATATTGTTTATAATTATACATAGTAACATATTTAACTATTTCTGATAAGAATATGCATATCATTTTTTTTTACATGGGGATTATAGGTGGAATGTGGATTATAAATAGATATAGGAACCTATTTAACCCATTTCTGATAAGATTAGGCATATGATTATTTTTCTAAATAGGGATAATGGGTGGAATATGCATTACAAATATACACAGGAACCTATTTAACCCATTTCTGATAAGTATATGTAAACAATTTTTTACTATATGGGAATTATGGGTGGAATATTGTTTATAAATATACATAGGGACCTATTTAACCCATTTCTGATAAAAAAAATGCATATAATTATTTTTCTACATGGGGATTATGGGTGGAATATTGTTTATAAATATACATGGAATCTATTTAACCCATTTCTGATAAGAATATGCATATAATTATTTTTTTACATGGGGATTATGGGATGAATATTGTTTATAAATATACATTGTAACCTATTTAACACATTTCTGATAATAATATACCAATATTTATTTTTCTACATGGGAATTATGGGTGGAATATTGTTAATAAATATACCTTGTTACCTATTTAACCCATTTCTGATAAGAATATGCATGTAGTTATTTTTCTACATGGGGATCATGGGTGGAATAGTGTTTATAAATTTACATTGTAACCTATTTAGCCCATTTCTGATAAGAACATGCATATAATTGTTTCTCTATATGGGGATTATGGGTGGAATATTGTTTATAAATATACATGGAACCTAGTTAACACGTTTCTGATAAGAATATGCATACAATTATTTTTCTATATGGGAATTATGGGTTTAATATTGTTTATGAATATACATAGGATCCTATTTAACCCATTTCTGATAAGAATATGCATATAATTATTTTTCTATATAGGGATTATGGGTGGAATATTGTTTATAAATATACATAGGGACCTATGTAACCCATTTCTTATAAGAATATGCATACAATTATTTTTCAATATGGAAATTATGGGTTTAATATTGTTTATGAATATACATAGAACCCTATTTAACCCATTTCTGATAAGAATATGCATATAATTATTTTTTTATATAGGGATTATGGGTGGAATATTGTTTATAAATATACATAGGGACCTATTTAACCCATTTCTTATAAGAATATGCATATAATTATTTTCTACCTAGAGACTATGGGTGGAATATGGATTATAAATATACATAGGAACCTATTTAACCCATTTCTGATAAGAATATGCAAACAATTGTTTTTCTATATGGGAATTATGGGTGGAATATTGTTTATAAATATATATAGTAACATATTTAACCCATTTCTGATAAGAATATGCATACAATTATTTTTATATATGGGAATTATGGGTGGAATGAGGTTTATAAATATACATAGGGACCTATTTAACCCATTTTTTATAAGAATATGCATATAATTATTTTTCTATATGGAGATTATGGGTTGGATATTGTTTATAAGCATACATAGGAACTTATTTAACCCATTTCTGATATGAATATGCATATAATTATTTTTCTACATGGGGATTATGGGTAGAATAGTGTTAATAAATATACCTAGGAATATATTAAACCTATTTCTGATATGAATATGCATATTATTATTTTCTATATGTGTAGAAAGGGTGGAAAAATTGTTTATAAATATACATAGGAACCTATTTAACCCAATTCTGATAAGAATATGCATACAATTATTTTTCTATATGGGGATTATGGGTGGAATATTGTTTATAAATATACATAGTAACCTATTTAACCAATTTCTTATAAGAATATGCATATACATTTTTTTCTGTATTGGGATTGTGGGTGGAATAATATTTATAAATATACATAGGAACCTATTTAACCCATGTCTGATAAGAATATGCATATAATTATTTTTCTACATGGGGATTATGTGTGGAATATTGTTAATAAATATACATAGGAACCTATTTTACCCAATTCTGATAAGAATATGCATACAATTATTTTTCTATATGGGGATTATGGGTGGAATATTGTTTATAAATATACATAGTAACCTATTTAACCAATTTCTTATAAGAATATGCATACTTTTTTTCTGTATTGGGAGTGTGGGTGGAATAATATTTATAAATATACATAGGAACCTATTTAACCCATTTCTGATAAGAATATGCATATAATTATTTTTCTACATGGGGATTATGTGTGGAATATTGTTAATAAATATACATAGGAACCTATTTAACCCAATTCTGATAAGAATATGCATACAATTATTTTTCTATATTGGAATTATGGGTGGAATATTGTTTATAAATATACATAGTAACATATTTAACCTATTTCTGATAAGAATATGCATATCATTTTTTTTTACATGGGGATTATAGGTGGAATGTGGATTATAAATAGATATTGGAACCTATTTATCCCATTTCTGATAAGATTAGGCATATAATTATTTTTCTAAATAGGGATAATGGGTGGAATATGCATTACAAATATACATAGGAACCTATTTAACCCATTTCTGATAAGAATATGTAAACAATTTTTTTCTATATGGGAATTATGGGTGGAATGAGGTTTATAAATATACATAGGGACCTATTTAACCCATTTCTTATAAGAATATGCATATAATTATTTTTCTATATGGGGATTATGGGTTGGATATTGTTTATAAATATACATAGGATCCTATTTAATCCATTTCTGATAAGAATATGCATATAATTATTTTTCTATATAGGGATTATGGGTGGAATAATGTTTATAAATATACATGGGAACCTATTTAACCATTTCTGATAAGAATATGCATATAATAATTTTTCAACATGGGGATTATGTGTGGAATATTGTTTATAAACATACATAGGAACCTATTTAACCCATTTCTGATATGAATATGCATATAATTATTTTTCTACATGGGGATTATGGGTAGAATAGTGTTAATAAATATACCTAGGAATATATTAAACCTATTTCTGATATGAATATGCATATTATTATTTTCTATATGTGTAGAAAGGGTGGAAAATTGTTTATAAATATACATAGAAATCTATTTAACCCATTTCTGATAAGAACATGCATATAATTATGTTTCTCTATGGGGATTATGTGTGGAATCTTGTGAATAAATATACATAGGAACCTATTTAACCCAATTCTGATAAGAATATGCATACAATTATTTTTCTATATGGGGATTATGGGTGGAATATTGTTTATAAATATACATAGTAACCTATTTAACCAATTTCTTATAAGAATATGCATATACATTTTTTTCTGTATTGGGATTGTGGGTGGAATAATATTTATAAATATACATAGGAACCTATTTAACCCATTTCTGATAAGAATATGCATATAATTATTTTTCTACATGGGGATTATGTGTGGAATATTGTTAATAAATATACATAGGAACCTATTTTACCCAATTCTGATAAGAATATGCATACAATTATTTTTCTATATTGGAATTATGGGTGGAATATTGTTTATAAATATACATAGTAACATATTTAACCTATTTCTGATAAGAATATGCATATAATTTTTTTTTACATGGGGATTATAGGTGGAATGTGGATTATAAATAGACATAGGAACCTATTTAACCCATTTCTGATAAGATTAGGCATATAATTATTTTTCTAAATGGGGATAATGGGTGGAATATTATTTAGAAATATACATAGCATCATATTAAACCTATTTCTGATATGAATATGCATATAATTAATTTTCAACATGGGGATTATGGGTGGAATGTTGTTTATTAATATACATAGGAACCTATTTAACCAGTTTCTGATAAGAATATGCATATAATTATTTTTCTCCATGGGGATTATGGGTGGAATATTGTCGTTAAACATACATAGGAATATATTAAACCTATTTCTGATATGAATATGCATATAATTGTGTTTCTATATGTTGATTATGGGTGGAATATTTTTGATAAATATACACAGGAACCTACTTAACCCATTTCTGATAAGAATATGCATATAATTATTTTTCTACATAGGGATTATGGGTGGAATATGCATTATAAATATACATAGGAACCTATTTAACCCATTTCTGATAAGAATATGTAAACATTTTTTTTCTATATGGGAATTATGGGTGGAATATTGTTTATAAATATACATAGGGACCTATTTAACCCATTTCTGATAAAAAAATGCATATAATTATTTTTCTACATGGGGATTATGGGTGGAATATTGTTTATAAATGTACATGGAATCTATTTAACCCATTTCTGATAAGAATATGCATATAATTATTTTTTTACATGGGGATTATGGGATAAATATTGTTTATAAATATACATTGTAACCTATTTAACGCATTTCTGATAATAATATACCAATATTTATTTTTCTACATGGGCATTATGGGTGGAATATTGTTAATAAATATATCTAGTAACCTATTTAACCCATTTCTGATAAGAATATGCATATAGTTATTTTTCTACATGGGGATCATGGGTGGAATAGTGTTTATAAATTTACATTGTAACCTATTTAACCCATTTCTGATAAGAACATGCATATCATTGTTTTTCTATATGGGGATTATGGGTGGAATATTGTTTATAAATATATATGGAACCTAGTTAACAAGTTTCTGATAAGAATATGCATACAATTATTTTTCTATATGGGAATTATGGGTTTAATATTGTTTATGAATATACATAGGATCCTATTTAACCCATTTCTGATAATAATATGCATATCATTATTTTTCTATATAGGGATTATGGGTGGAATATTGTTTATAAATATACAGAGGGACCTATGTAACCCATTTCTTATAAGAATATGCATACAATTATTTTTCTATATGGGAATTATGGGTTTAATATTGTTTATGAATATACATAGAATCCTATTTAATCCATTTCTGATAAGAATATGCATATAATTATTTTTTTATATAGGGATTATGGGTGGAATATTGTTTATAAATATACATAGGGACCTATTTAACCCATTTCTTATAAGAATATGCATATAATTATTTTCTACCTAGGGACTATGGGTGGAATATGGATTATAAATATACATAGGAACCTATTTAACCCATTTCTGATAAGAATATGCAAACAATTGTTTTTCTATATGGGAATTATGGGTGGAATATTGTTTATAAATATATATAGTAACATATTTAAACCATTTCTGATAAGAATATGCATACAATTATTTTTCTATATGGGAATTATGGGTGGAATGAGGTTTATAAATATACATAGGGACCTATTTAACCCATTTCTTATAAGAATATGCATATAATTATTTTTCTATATGGGGATTATGGGTTGGATATTGTTTATAAATATACATAGGATCCTATTTAATCCATTTCTGATAAAAATATGCATATAATTATTTTTTCTATATAGGGATTATGGGTGGAATAATGTTTATAAATATACATGGGAACCTATTTAACCATTTCTGATAAGAATATGCATATAATAATTTTTCAACATGGGGATTATGTTTGGAATATTGTTTATAAACATACATAGGAACCTATTTAACCCATTTCTGATATGAATATGCATATAATTATTTTTCTACATGGGGATTATGGGTAGAATAGTGTTAATAAATATACCTAGGAATATATTAAACCTATTTCTGATATGAATATGCATATTATTATTTTCTATATGTGTAGAAAGGGTGGAATATTGTTTATAAATATACATAGTAACCTATTTAACCAATTTCTTATAAGAATATGCATATACATTTTTTTCTGTATTGGGATTGTGGGTGGAATAATATTTATAAATATACATAGGAACCTATTTAACCCATGTCTGATAAGAATATGCATATAATTATTTTTCTACATGGGGATTATGTGTGGAATATTGTTAATAAATATACATAGGAACCTATTTTACCCAATTCTGATAAGAATATGCATACAATTATTTTTCTATATGGGGATTATGGGTGGAATATTGTTTATAAATATACATAGTAACCTATTTAACCAATTTCTTATAAGAATATGCATACTTTTTTTCTGTATTGGGAGTGTGGGTGGAATAATATTTATAAATATACATAGGAACCTATTTAACCCATTTCTGATAAGAATATGCATATAATTATTTTTCTACATGGGGATTATGTGTGGAATATTGTTAATAAATATACATAGGAACCTATTTAACCCAATTCTGATAAGAATATGCATACAATTATTTTTCTATATTGGAATTATGGGTGGAATACTGTTTATAAATATACATAGTAACATATTTAACCTATTTCTGATAAGAATATGCATATCTTTTTTTTTTTACATGGGGATTATAGGTGGAATGTGGATTATAAATAGATATTGGAACCTATTTATCCCATTTCTGATAAGATTAGGCATATAATTATTTTTCTAAATAGGGATAATGGGTGGAATATGCATTACAAATATACATAGGAACCTATTTAACCCATTTCTGATAAGAATATGTAAACAATTTTTTTCTATATGGGAATTATGGGTGGAATGAGGTTTATAAATATACATAGGGACCTATTTAACCCATTTCTTATAAGAATATGCATATAATTATTTTTCTATATGGGGATTATGGGTTGGATATTGTTTATAAATATACATAGGATCCTATTTAATCCATTTCTGATAAGAATATGCATATAATTATTTTTCTATATAGGAATTATGGGTGGAATATTGTTTATAAATATACATGGGAACCTATTTAACCATTTCTGATAAGAATATGCATATAATAATTTTTCAACATGGGGATTATGGGTGGAATATTCTTTATAAGCATACATAGGAACCTATTTAACCCATTTCTGATATGAATATGCATATAATTATTTTTCTACATGGGGATTATGGGTAGAATAGTGTTAATAAATATACCTAGGAATATTTTAAACCTATTTCTGATATGAATATGCATATTATTATTTTCTATATTTGTAGAAAGGGTGGAAAATTGTTTATAAATATATATAGAAATTTATTTAACCCATTTCTGATAAGAACATGCATATAATTATGTTTCTCCATGGGGATTATGTGTGGAATCTTGTGAATAAATATACATAGGAACCTATTTAACCCAATTCTGATAAGAATATGCATACAATTATTTTTCTATATGGGGATTATGGGTGGAATATTGTTTATAAATATTCATAGTAACCTATTTAACCAATTTCTTATAAGAATATGCATATACATTTTTTTCTGTATTGGGATTGTGGGTGGAATAATATTTATAAATATACATAGTAACCTATTTAACCCAATTCTGATAAGAATATGCATATAATTATTTTTCTACAGGGGGATTATGGGTGGAATATTGTCGTTAAACATACATAGGAATATATTAAACCTATTTCTGATGTGAATATGCATATAATTGTGTTTCTATATGTTGATTATGGGTGGAATATGGATTATAAATATACATAGGAACCTATTTAACCCATTTCTGATAAGAATATGTAAACAATTGTTTTTCTATATGGGAATTATGGGTGGATTATTGTTTATAAATATACATAGGGACCTATTTAACCCATTTCTTATAAGAATATGCATATAATTATTTTCTACCTAGGGAATAAGGGTGGAATATTGTTTATAAATATACATAGGAACCTATTTATAACCCATTTCTGATATGAATATGCATATTATTATTTTTCTACATGGGGATTGTGGGTGGAATATTGATTATAAATATACATGGGAAACTATTTAACCATTTCTGATAAGAATATGCATATAATAATTTTTCAACATGGGGATTATGGGTGGAATATTGTTCATAAACATACATAGGAACCTATTTAACCAATTTCTGATATGAATTTGCATATGATTATTTTTTTACATGGGGATTATGGGTAGAATAGTGTTAATAAATATACCTTGGAGTATATTAAACCTATTTCTGATATGAATATGCATATAATTATTTTCTACATTGGTAGAAAGGGTGGAATATTGTTTATAAATATACATAGGAACCTATTATCCCATTTCTGATAAGAATATGCATATAATTATGTTTCTCCATGTGGATTATGTGTGGAATCTTTTGAATAAATATACATAGGAACACATTTAACCCAATTCTGATAAGAATATGCATACAATTATTTTTCTATATGGGGATTATGGGTGGAATATTGTTTATAAATATACATAGTAACCTATTTAACCAATTTCTTATAAGAATATGCATATATATTTTTTTCTGTATTGGGATTGTGGGTGGAATAATATTTATAAATATACATAGGAACCTATTTAACCCAATTCTGATAAGAATATGCATACAATTATTTTTCTATATTGGAATTATGGGAGGAATATTGTTTAAAAATATATATAGTAACATATTTAACCTATTTCTGATAAGAACATGCATATAATTATTTTTTTACATGGGGATTATAGGTGGAATGTGGATTATAAATAGACATAGGAACCTATTTAACCCATTTCTGATAAGATTAGGCATATAATTATTTTTCTAAATGGGGATAATGGGTGGAATATTATTTATAAATATACATAGCATCATATTAAACCTGTTTCTGATATGAATATGCATATAATTAATTTTCTACATGGGGATTATGGGTGGAATGTTGTTTATTAATATACATAGGAACCTATTTAACCAATTTCTGATATAAATATGCATATAACTGTGTTTCTATATGTTGATTATGGGTGGAATATTTTTGATAAATATACACAGGAACCTATTTAACCCATTTCTGATAAGAATATACATATAATTATTTTTCTACATAGGGATTATGGGTGGAATATGGATTATAAATATACATAGGAACCTATTTAACCCATTTCTGATAAGAAAATGTAAACAATTTTTTTCTATATGGGAATTATGGGTGGAATATTGTTTCTAAATATACATAGGGACCTATTTAACCCATTTCTGATAAAAATATGCATATATTTATTTTTCTACATGGGGATTATGGGTGGAAAATTGCTTATAAATATACATGGAATCTATTTAACCCATTTCTGATAAGAATATGCATATAATTATTTTTTTTACATGGGGATTATGGGATGAATATTGTTTATAAATATACATTGTAACCTATTTAACACATTTTTGATAATAATATACCAATATTTATTTTTCTACATGGGCATTATGGGTGGAATTTTGTTAATAAATATACCTAGTACCCTATTTAACCCATTTCTGATAAGAATATGCATATAGTTATTTTTCTACATGGGGATTATGGGTGGAATAGTGTTTATAAATTTACATTGTAACCTATTTAACCCATTTCTGATAAGAACATGCATATAATTGTTTTTCTATATGGGGATTATGGGTGGAATATTGTTTATAAATATACTTGGAACCTAGTTAACAAGTTTCTTATAAGAATATGTATACAATTATTTTTCTATATGGGAATTATGGGTTTAATATTGTTTATGAATATACATAGGATCCTATTTAACCCATTTCTGATAATAATATGCATATCATTATTTTTCTATATAGGGATTATGGGTGGAATATTGTTTATAAATATACATAGGGACCTATGTAACCCACTTCTTATAAGTATATGCATACAATTATTTTTCTATATGGAAATTATGGGTTTAATATTGTTTATGAATATACATAGAATCCTATTTAACCCATTTCTGATAAGAATATGCATATAATTATTTTTTTATATAGGGATTATGGGTGGAATATTGTTTATAAATATACATAGGGACCTATTTAACCCATTTCTTATAAGAATATGCATATAATTATTTTCTACCTAGGGACTATGGGTGGAATATGGATTATAAATATACATAGGAACCTATTTAACCCAATTCTGATAAGAATATGCATACAATTATTTTTCTATATTGGAATTATGGGTGGAATATTGTTTATAAATATACATAGTAACATATTTAACCTATTTCTGATAAGAATATGCATATCATTTTTTTTTACATGGGGATTATAGGTGGAATGTGGATTATAAATAGATATTGGAACCTATTTATCCCATTTCTGATAAGATTAGGCATATAATTATTTTTCTAAATAGGGATAATGGGTGGAATATGCATTACAAATATACATAGGAACCTATTTAACCCATTTCTGATAAGAATATGTAAACAATTTTTTTCTATATGGGAATTATGGGTGGAATGAGGTTTATAAATATACATAGGGACCTATTTAACCCATTTCTTATAAGAATATGCATATAATTATTTTTCTATATGGGGATTATGGGTTGGATATTGTTTATAAATATACATAGGATCCTATTTAATCCATTTCTGATAAGAATATGCATATAATTATTTTTCTATATAGGAATTATGGGTGGAATATTGTTTATAAATATACATGGGAACCTATTTAACCATTTCTGATAAGAATATGCATATAATAATTTTTCAACATGGGGATTATGGGTGGAATATTCTTTATAAGCATACATAGGAACCTATTTAACCCATTTCTGATATGAATATTCATATAATTATTTTTCTACATGGGGATTATGGGTAGAATAGTGTTAATAAATATACCTAGGAATATTGTAAACCTATTTCTGATATGAATATGCATATTATTATTTTCTATATGTGTATTTTCTATATGTGTAGAAAGGGTGGAAAATTGTTTTATAGAAATTTATTTAACCCATTTCTGATAAGAACATGCATATAATTATGTTTCTCCATGGGGATTATGTGTGGAATCTTGTGATTAAATATACATAGGAACCTATTTAACCCAATTCTGATAAGAATATGCATACAATTATTTTTCTATATGGGGATTATGGGTGGAATATTGTTTATAAATATTCATAGTAACCTATTTAACCAATTTCTTATAAGAATATGCATATACATTTTTTTCTGTATTGGGATTGTGGGTGGAATAATATTTATAAATATACATAGTAACCTATTTAACCCAATTCTGATAAGAATATGCATATAATTATTTTTCTACAGGGGGATTATGGGTGGAATATTGTCGTTAAACATACATAGGAATATATTAAACCTATTTCTGATGTGAATATGCATATAATTGTGTTTCTATATGTTGATTATGGGTGGAATATGGATTATAAATATACATAGGAACCTATTTAACCCATTTCTGATATAAATATATGTAAACAATTGTTTTTCTATATGGGAATTATGGGTGGATTATTGTTTATAAATATACATAGGGACCTATTTAACCCATTTCTTATAAGAATATGCATATAATTATTTTCTACCTAGGGAATAAGGGTGGAATATTGTTTATAAATATACATAGGAACCTATTTATAACCCATTTCTGATATGAATATGCATATTATTATTTTTCTACATGGGGATTGTGGGTGGAATATTGATTATAAATATACATGGGAAACTATTTAACCATTTCTGATAAGAATATGCATATAATAATTTTTCAACATGGGGATTATGGGTGGAATATTGTTCATAAACATACATAGGAACCTATTTAACCAATTTCTGATATGAATATGCATATGATTATTTGTCTACATGGGGATTATGGGTAGAATAGTGTTAATAAATATACCTTGGAGTATATTAAACCTATTTCTGATATGAATATGCATATAATTATTTTCTACATTGGTAGAAAGGGTGGAATATTGTTTATAAATATACATAGGAACCTATTATCCCATTTCTGATAAGAATATGCATATAATTATGTTTCTCCATGGGGAATATGTGTGGAATCTTTTGAATAAATATACATAGGAACACATTTAACCCAATTCTGATAAGAATATGCATACAATTATTTTTCTATATGGGGATTATGGGTGGAATATTGTTTATAAATATACATAGTAACCTATTTAACCAATTTCTTATAAGAATATGCATATATATTTTTTTCTGTATTGGGATTGTGGGTGGAATAATATTTATAAATATACATAGGAACCTATTTAACCCAATTCTGATAAGAATATGCATACAATTATTTTTCTATATTGGAATTATGGGAGGAATATTGTTTAAAAATATATATAGTAACATATTTAACCTATTTCTGATAAGAACATCCATATAATTATTTTTTTACATGGGGATTATAGGTGGAATGTGGATTATAAATAGACATAGGAACCTATTTAACCCATTTCTGATAAGATTAGGCATATAATTATTTTTCTAAATGGGGATAATGGGTGGAATATTATTTATAAATATACATAGCATCATATTAAACCTGTTTCTGATATGAATATGCATATAATTAATTTTCTACATGGGGATTATGGGTGGAATGTTGTTTATTAATATACATAGGAACCTATTTAACCAATTTCTGATATAAATATGCATATAACTGTGTTTCTATATGTGGATTATGGGTGGAATATTTTTGATAAATATACACAGGAACCTATTTAACCCATTTCTGATAAGAATATACATATAATTATTTTTCTACATAGGGATTATGGGTGGAATATGGATTATAAATATACATAGGAACCTATTTAACCCATTTCTGATAAGAAAATGTAAACAATTTTTTTCTATATGGGAATTATGGGTGGAATATTGTTTCTAAATATACATAGGGACCTATTTAACCCATTTCTGATAAAAATATGCATATAATTATTTTTCTACATGGGGATTATGGGTGGAAAATTGCTTATAAATATACATGGAATCTATTTAACCCATTTCTGATAAGAATATGCATATAATTATTTTTTTACATGGGGATTATGGGATGAATATTGTTTGTAAATATACATTGTAACCTATTTAACACATTTTTGATAATAATATACCAATATTTATTTTTCTACATGGGCATCATGGGTGGAATTTTGTTAATAAATATACCTAGTACCCTATTTAACCCATTTCTGATAAGAATATGCATATAGTTATTTTTCTACATGGGGATTATGGGTGGAATAGTGTTTATAAATTTACATTGTAACCTATTTAACCCATTTCTGATAAGAACATGCATATAATTGTTTTTCTACATGGGGATTATGGGTGGAATATTGTTTATAAATATACTTGGAACCTAGTTAACAAGTTTCTTATAAGAATATGTATACAATTATTTTTCTATATGGGAATTATGGGTTTAATATTGTTTATGAATATACATAGGATCCTATTTAACCCATTTCTGATAATAATATGCATATCATTATTTTTCTATATAGGGATTATGGGTGGAATATTGTTTATAAATATACATAGGGACCTATGTAACCCACTTCTTATAAGTATATGCATACAATTATTTTTCTATATGGAAATTATGGGTTTAATATTGTTTATGAATATACATAGAATCCTATTTAACCCATTTCTGATAAGAATATGCATATAATTATTTTTTTATATAGGGATTATGGGTGGAATATTGTTTATAAATATACATAGGGACCTATTTAACCCATTTCTTATAAGAATATGCATATAATTATTTTCTAGCTAGGGACTATGGGTGGAATATGGATTATAAATATACATAGGAACCTATTTAACCCATTTCTGATAAGAATATGCAAACAATTGTTTTTCTATATGGGAATTATGGGTGGAATATTGTTTATAAATATACATAGTAACATATTTAACCCATTTCTGATAAGAATATGCATATAATTATTTTTCTATATGGGGATTATGGGTTTGATATTGTTTATAAATATACATAGGATCCTATTTAACCCATTTCTGATATGAATATGCATATAATTATTTTTCTACATGGGGATTATGGGTAGAGTAGTGTTAATAAATATACCTAGGAATATATTAAACCTATTTCTGATATGAATATGCATATTATTATAATCTATATGTGTAGAAAGGGTGGAAAATTGTTTATAAATATACATAGGAATCTATTTAACCCATTTCTGATAAGAACATGCATATAATTATGTTTCTCCATGGGGATTATGTGTGGAATCTTGTGAATAAATATACATAGGAACCTATTTACCCCAATTCTGATGAGAATATGCATACAATTATTTTTCTATATGGGGATTATGGGTAGAATATTGTTTATAAATATACATAGTAACCTATTTAACCAATTTCTTATAAGAATATGCATATACATTTTTTTCTGTATTGGGATTGTGGGTGGAATAATATTTATAAATATACATAGGAACCTATTTAACCCATTTCTGATAAGAATATGCATATAATTATTTTTCTATATTGGAATTATGGGTGGAATATTGTCTATAAATATACATAGTTTAACCTAATATACATATTTAACCTATTTCTGATAGAAATATGCATATAATTTTTTTTACATGGGGATTATAGGTGGAATGTGGATTATAAATAGACATAGGAACCTATTTAAGCCATTTCTGATAAGATTAGGCATATAATTATTTTTCTAAATGGAGATAATGGGTGGAATATTATTTAGAAATTTACATAGCATCATATTAAACCTATTTCTGATATGAATATGCATATAATTAATTTTCTACATGGGGATTATGGGTGGAATGTTGTTTATTAATATACACAGGAACCTATTTAACCAATTTCTGATAAGAATATGCATATAATTATTTTTCTACATGGGGATTATGGGTGGAATATTGTCGTTAAACATACATAGGAATATATTAAACCTATTTCTGATATTAATATGCATATAATTGTGTTTCTTTATGTTGATTATGGGTGGAATATTTTTGATAAATATACACAGGAACCTATTCAACCCATTTCTGATAAGAATATGCATATAATTATTTTTCTACATAGGGATTATGGGTGGAATATGGATTATAAATATACATAGGAACCTATTTAACCCATTTCTGATAAGAATATGTAAACAATTTTTTTCTATATGGGAATTATGGGTGGAATATTGTTTATAAATATACACAAGGACCTATTTAACTCATTTCTGATAAGAATATGTATATAATAATTTTTCGACATGGGGATTATGGGTGGAATATTGTTTATAAATATACATGGAACCTAGTTAACCCATTTCTGATAAGAATATGCATACAATAATTTTTCTATATGGGAATTATGGGTTTAATATTGTTTATGAATATACATAGGATCCTATTTAACAATTTTCTGATAAGAATATGCATATAATTATTTTTTTACATGGGTATTATGTGTGGAGTATTGTTAATTAATAACCTATACCTATTTAACCAAATTCTGATAAGAATATGCATACAATTATTTTTCTATATTGGAATTATGGGTGGAATATTGTTTATAAATATACATAGTAACATATTTAACCTATTTCTGATAAGAATATGCATATAATTATTTTTTTACATGGGGATTATAGGTGGAATGTGGATTATAAATAGACATAGCAACCTATTTAACCCATTTCTGATAAGATTAGGTATATAAGTATTTTTCTAAATGGTGATAATGGGTGGAATATTATTTATAAATATACATCATATTAAACCCATTTCTGATATATATGCATATAATTATTTTTCTACATTGGGATTATGGGTGGAATATGGATTATTATATTTATAAACAATATTCCACCCGTAATCCAGATGTAGAAAAATAATGATGTCCATATTCATATCAGAAATAGGTATAATATGTTGCAATGTTTAATTATAAACAAAATTCCATCCATAATCCCATGTAGAAAAATAATTATATGCATATTCATATCACAAATGGGTTTAATATGTTGCTATGTATATTTATATACAATATTACTCCCATAATTCCTATGTAGAAAAAAATTAAATGCATATTCTTATCAGAAATTGATTAAATAGGTTCCAATTTATATTTATAAACAAGATTCCACCCATTATCCACATATAGAAAAATAATTATATGCATATTCTTATCAAAAATAGGTTTAATATGTTGCTATCTATATTTAAAACAATATTCCAACCATAATCCCCATGTAGAAAAATAATTATATGCATATTCGTATCAGAAATGTGTTATATAGGTTCCTATGTATATTTATATACAATATTACACCCATAATTCCTATGTAGAAAAATAATTATATGCATATTCTTATCAGAAATGGGTTAAATAGGTTCTTAAGTATATTTATAAACACTATTCCACCCATAATTCCCATGTAGAAAATGATTATATGCATATTCTTATCAGAAATGGGTTAAATAGTTTCCTATGTATATTTATAAACAATATTCCACCCATAATCCCCATGTAGAAAAATAATTGCATGCATTTTCATATCAGAATTAGATTTAATATGTTGCTATGTATGTTTAACTACAATATTCCATCCGTAATCCCAATGTAGAAAAATAATTATATGTATATTCCTTTCAGAAATGGGTTAAATAGGTTGCTATGTATATTTATAAACAAATTTCCACCCATAAACCCCATATAGAAAAATAACTATATGCATATTCATATCAGAAACAGGTTTAATATGTTGCTATGTATATTTATAAACAACTTTCCACCCATAATCCCCATGTAGAAAAATAATTATATGCATATTGAAAACAGAAATAGTTTTAATATGTTGCTATTTATATTAGTAACAATATTTCATGCCTAATCCTCGTGTAGAAAAATAATTATATGCATAATATTATCAGAAATGGGTTAAATAGGTTCCTATGTATATTTATTAACAATATTCTGCCCACAATCCCAATGTAGAAAAATAATTATATGCATATTCTTATCAGAAATGGGTTAAATAGGTTCCTATGTATATATATATATATATATATATAAACAATATTCCACCCATAATCCATATGTAGAAACATAATTTTATGCATATTCATATCAGGAATAGGTTGCTATCTATATTAATAAACAATATTCCACCCATAATCCCCATGTAGAAATAGAATGATATGCATATTCTTATCAGAAATGTTTTAAATAGGTTCCTTTTTATATATTTATAAACAATATTCCACCCATAATCCCGATGTAGAAAAATAATTTAATGCTTATTCAAATCAGAAATGGGTTTCATATATTCCTATTTATGTTTAACTACAATATTCCACCCATAATTCCCATGTAGAAAAATAATTATATGCATATTCATAACAGAAATAGGTTTAATATGTTGCTATGCATATTTATTAACGATATTCCATCCATAATCCTTGTGTAGAAAAATAATACATGTCAGAAATTGGTATATGCAATAAACAATTTTATAAACAATATTCCAACCATAATCCAAATGTAGAAAAATAATTATATGCATATTCTTTTCATACATTGGTTAAATAGGTTACTATGTGTATTTAAAAACATATTCCGCTCTACAGGGCAATTCTGAATTGATTCAGGCTGTACAAACCACCCCGATGGGGAAAGCTAAGTACCGTGACCAACAGGGAACGGGGGGGTTCTCTTCCCGGAGGGGATTTGGGGAACTTTTTCACCCGATCGTCGGCCGCGGCCCAGCGCCAGCCGAGATCCAAGATGGCGCTGGCGCCTCCGTTCCCGGCCCATTCCGAGTCAGCCCTGGACACTATGGCCTGCTCACAGGCATCTCACACTACCCCTGTGCCCCCAGCTTCCCCCACCAGCATCCCCAGGTGCCGATCCACTGCATCCATAGGATCCGAGGATGGATGGGATCTAGAATCCCATATGAGATCCCTGCACAACTACATGCGGTCTCTCCCTACCAAGGCTGACTTTGAGCAGTGTGTGCACCGCATAGAAAAAACCTATAAACAGGAGATTTCTGAGCTTAAAAGGGACATTGGTGTTCGTTTTGAGGACATTGAAGCCACAACAGAGACACTCCATGCCTCTGTTCAGAAAAATGAGGAAATACTTAACTCCCACACAACCATGCTGCAGCACCTTGCGTTTCAACAAGATGACATCGAGAACAGAAACAGGCGTAATAATATTCGCATACGCGGCATTCCTGAATCTGTGGAACCCAAGGACTCAAGTCCCTGGGTTCTTTGGCAGAATGACGGTCATTTTCAATCAGCTCCTACAATTACCCAAAGATAACCCACTTGAACTAGACCGGGTCCACAGGACCTCAGGTCCCAGGAATCCTGACCCATCATTCGTTCGAGACACACTCTGCAGAGTGCACTTTTACAACATTAAGGAATCCATCATGCGGGCTGCCAGCGTGCAGGACTCTATCCTTTTCAATACCACCCCCGTGATGCTATTACCTGACCTTTCACATTTAACCTTGACCATGCGGAAGGCTCTGAAGCCTCTCACACAGCTTCTCCAATCACGCCAAATAAAATACCAATGGCACTTTCCCTTTCAGGTATGGGTGCACCATGAGGGTAAGACTGCCACATTCCGCATGCTGGGTGACCTCCCTGCATTCCTGGGCACCTTGGAGTTGCCACAGGTGTCTTTACCAGATTGGCCTCCACAGGTGTCTTTACCAGATTGGCCTTTCTCTCCAACTACACCAGGCCTGCCGTACATCCCTCAGTGGCAGAAACACAGCCGCAAACGCCGTCCTGGCTCCTCACCCCGCATAGACCCTGATGACTGATGGTCCGGCTGGTCTCCTATTGTTTTTTCCTCTACCCGAGTAGGAATGCCTACTACACCACCTTGGATCTTTAAGGACTTCCATCTCTCGAGCCTCTACAGATAGCCTTTTCCACACCTCTCCCAGCAAGCAGTTCCTGTTACTGGTTTTTCTTCAGTTGGAAGACAGAAACCTTTTCCTTAATGTTATGGTTACCCACGTTTGGGACCCTTATGCCTTAGAAGATACCAGGTTTCTCTGCTAAAAATGGCTCAAAGGCTCATAAGCTGCATCAGGAAGATCCTCTTTGGCCTCATGGGACTGCTGCGGTCCTCACCTGTTGTGAAGCTGAGCCGGAGCCGGAGGTTCCTTCCTGACTACTACTGTTGAACTACCTTTTTTCCTTTTTGCCTGGGACTGGTGTACCTGTTTGCACTCTACTGTTGCTCTCATTGCACACAAAATTGTTTAGAATGTTGTATTAACCCATGCTTTTCCCCCCATTCTGTCTCTGATTTTGAAATATAACTATCTACTGTATATTTATATATGCTAATTACGCTTACAAGTACAGCCCAGACTAACCCACATATTATTGGCCCTGTGGTTCCCGGGGCTCCGGGAGCTCCCGCCATGCTAGACACGAACCCCCCCTTAGGAATACTCGGTGTACTCGGAATACACTTGGCACCGTTCCATGGTTTACAGATACTCTATACCTTATTTTTTTTTGTTTTGTTTTCTATCTTCTTTATTTCCCTTCTCCCAACTTTTGTTTAACTGGTGCCACCTAGTGGCCTACCTTATCACAACCAGTACACTGTTTAATTTGCTAGGATTAGGGTTCCGGGCTCCATCTTCTGACCTTGGACAATCACGGATACTGGGACCCTCTTCCGTTCTCCGCTCTCTCCCTGATAGCTCTTTCATTCCTCCTCTACCTTGTCCCGCCCTCTACCCCACACCTATCCCCTTCCCTCATATGTTCCCTTCCCCTTCCACTCCTCCGCTGGCTGGGGCGGCTTTTCGAGGGACTCTCGTTGTTTCTTTTTTCTCCCCCTTCCCTTCATACCCACCTTGACATGACCGCTACTCCAACACTTAATCTAGCTTCTTACAATTGTAGAGGTTTTAATACCCCAGAAAAACGTAGCCAGATCCTTTATCACTTCCATAAACAGAAAACTAATATTCTCTTACTACAAGAAACCCATTTCAGGACCGATTCCATACCCATGATGTGCAGTCGATTCTATACCACTTGGTTTCACAGTACCAACCCCGCTGCAAAGTCCAAGGGGGTTTCGATCGCGTTTCATAGGTCTTTTCACCCTGAGGTTATTGACTCATATATTGATGATCACGATCGTTTTATATTACTCAAACTAAAAATTAATAATTTAATCGCCAACACCTACGCTCCAAACACAGATCAGGCGCGCTTCCTATCATCCACTCTTGGCCAGACTGACCTCTTTTGGAGGTTCTAGTGTTATCCTTGTGTTATCCTTGACATCAATGTGCTCCTTTCCCCATCTGCCGACACCTCTACTGGTAAGTCTTCCATGTCCACGACCTCACTCTCACACATAAAATCTCTTTTACATTCTTGTGTGTGGCGCATACATCACCCTACTGACAGGGATTTCACATACTTCTCTATAGCACACAACTCATATAGCAGACTGGACTATTTTCTCATCTCCCAATCCCTCCTAGACACACCCTTACTAACCTCTATAGGACAAGCTCTTTGGTCTGACCATGCCCCTGTATATCTGTCTTTTGCCTGACCCCCACAATTACGTAAGGGGCACTCCTGGCGCCTCAATGATAATCTCTTACGAGACTCCGTATGCATCGCTGAAGTTACTAAAGCAATTTACAACTTTAAAAAAGACCACATGGCAGATACAACTTCCCCACTTAACCAATGGGATGCGCTGAAGTCCTAATCCAGAACGGCTCACGTCTGAAAAAGATTAGGTCTGATGACATCAAGCGCCTCCTGACCAACATTTCAGATCTTGAATCCCTACACAAATCAAATCTGGACCCCTCCATTTTTGTGGCCCTTCCCAACTCCCGTCGAGATTTACTCCGATCCCGCCCGAAAATCTTATTACTCTATAGCCAATAAATGCGGTCAACATCTGGCACGTGTTATTCATCCCAGGGCCCCACGTCTTCCCATTCCCTTCATCACCAAACCAGACTAGACTAAAGTTTTTGGTTGCAAAGACATATCCACCACATTTAAAGACTATTATGCCCTAACTATATAACCTGCCGCAACCCTCCCCACCGAGTTCTCTGCCCCCATCCCAAGACCCAATGTGGACCTATATAATGGAAACGGCACTACCCGTGATTGACCCCCTACCGTCCGCGGACTTAGATGATCCTCTGTTGGAAACGGAGTTCCTCTGTTGGAAACGGAGTTCCTTGGCGCCATCAAGGAATTAAAACCGGGTAAATGTCCAGGCCCCCCCAAGGTTTTACAAAACCTTCGCACCCTTATTGGTACTGTTTCTCACTAAGGCCTTTAATTCCATAGATGATACCACCCTCCCTTCCAAAACACTCCTCTCAGCCAATGTCTCCATTATACCAAAACCCAATAAAGATCCTTCCCAATGCAGCAGTTACCGCCCGATATCGCTTTTAAACATTGACCTTAAGCTCTTTGCCAAAATCCTCGCCAATCGTCTCTCTCCTTCTCTCATACATAGAGACCAGGTGGGCTTCGTCCCGGGTAGAGAGGCACGAGACAACACAACCAGAACTATTAACCTCATCTCCTATGCCCAACGCCACCATCAACAGATCTGCCTTCTCTCCTTTGATGCCGAGAAGGCTTTCGATCGGGTTAACTGGCGCTTTCTAAAACTTTCCCTTGAGCAAATTGGGCTGGGATCCCCTTTCATCTCCAAAATCATGTCACTCTACTCCAATCCCTCTGCCTCGGTCCTAGTTAATGGTACTCCTTCAGCTGCATTTGACATCTCCAATGGGACTCGCCAGGGATGCCCCCTCTTACCCCATCTTTTTGCTATAGTAGCATCTAGCATGTGCCATTCGCCAAAATGATTCCATACAAGGCATACACACGCCTTCCGCACACCATAAACTTGCACTTTACGCCGACGATCTACTCATTTACGCACGTCAACCACATATTACTCTCCCCTCCTTGTTCTCGGAGTTCCAACGTTTTGGAAGTCTGAGCAATTTTAAACTCAATATCTCCAAGACTGATGCGCTTAACATCTCTCTTTCTGCTCCCACATTGTCCTCCCTCAAATCTAACTATACCTTTCACTGGCAGACCAAGGGCATTAAGTATTTAGACCTAACTATACCGGCTAACCTATCACTCCTCTATACACTGAATTACATCCCCCTCCTCTCTCAACTCCGTAAAGACCTTGCCTCCTGGGGAGACAAGCCAATACCCTGGTTTGGACGCATAAACACCCTTAAGATGGACACCTTACCCAAATTGCTCTACCTCTTTCAAACCATCCCGATCATGGTACCCAAACCCCACAGTAATGGCACGTATCCTTGATGGGTTCCCACGACCCTCCCAAAAAGCGTTGGTTATGGTTGAACAGGATATGTCCCCCGTTGACCTCAGGGCTTTACTATGGGGCTACAAACGCAACTTATCAATTTTGGCGTATTCATCACCCCTTACCACAGCTGCCCTCATACTTTGGTATAAGAGAGGTCTATGCGAGATCCTATCTTCAGACCCATCTCCCTTATCACCCTTTTCGATAATCCGGCTTTTCCACAGGGCATAGGGGCTCATGCTATTGGTTCTCTTTCTCGCTCCTCTTGGCCCCAAGCACACCAAACATCCCTTCAGGAAATCGAGACTGGCTCACTTCCATACACCTTTCCACCTTCACCAAACATCTTTTCACTTCCTCTCAGGCCCCTTGACTGACTTTGAACACCTCAGTTCTTTGCAAGAGTTACCTAGACACCTATTCTCACATATCTACAGTCTTATTCATTCTCTTACATAGAAAGACCTCCCCACCTACACTAGAGTATGGTCGGCAGACTTGGGAAAGACCATCTCCAGAGCGGATTGGCAAACTGCGCTCCATTTCGCACATAAGTCCTCAATCTTATGCTTATTCACAAGAAAAACATTTCAAGGTCAAGGCAAGGTGGTATAGGGACTCCGCCTCTCTTTCAGAGATCTCTTTGACTTGGATTCGAACTAGTTCAATAATTCTGCAATAAGTACAGCAAGTGATCGTTGGTTGAATGCAAAATTGATATTTTTGCATAGCCTTATTGTTTACTTTCTTTTCGGGGATAGATATTATTCTTAATAGTCGTAGAGGTTACCAGTTAGACCGTTTACATGGGCTGCAAAAAATACCAAAAAAAAGTCCTCAAACAATAATTCACATATAATGGGGATTATTTCTTCCACTGACACCAACAATATGGTACTATTTCTCTAAGTGACACCAATGATATTTCTCCCACTGACACCAATGATGGGTCACTATTTTGACACTAATGACGGCTACCACCGACACCAAAAATGGGGTACTATTTCTCACACTGACAAAAAATAATGGGTCACTATTTATAAACAATATTCCACCCATAATCCCCATGTAGAAAAATTATTATATGCATATTCTTATCAGAAATGAGTTAAATAGGTTCCTATGTATATTTATAATCCATTTTCCACCCATAGTCCCTACGTAGAAAATAATTATATGCATATTCTTATCAGAAATGGGTTAACTAGGTTCCATGTATATTTATAAACAATATTCATCCCTTAATCCCCATGTAAAAAAATAATTATATGCATATTCTTATCAGAAATGGGTTAAATAGATTCCATGTATATTTATAATCCATATTCCACCCATAATCCCTATGTAGAAAAATAATTATATGCATATTCTTATCAGAAATGGGTTAAATAGGTTCCTGTGTATATTTATCAAAATTATTCCACCCATAATCAACATATAGAAACACAATAATGTGCATATTCATATCAGAAATAGGTTTAATATATTCCTATGTATGTTTAATGACAATATTCCACCCATAATCCCCATGTAGAAAAATAATTATATGCATATTCTTATCAGAAATTGGTTAAATAGGTTCCTATGTATATTAATAAACAACATTCCACCCATAATCCCCATGTAGAAAATTAATTATATGCATATTCATATCAGAAATAGGTTTAATATGATGCTATGTATATTTCTAAATAATATTCCACCCATTATCTGCAGTTAGAAAAATAATTATATGCCCAATCTAGTCAGAAATTGGTTAAATAGGTTCCTATGTCTATTTATAATCCACATTCCACCTATAATCCCCATGTAAAAAAAAATATATGCATATTCTTATCAGAAATAGGTTAAATATGTTACTATGTATATTTATAAACAATATTCCACCCATAATTCCAATATAGAAAAATAATTGTATGAATATTCTTATCAGAATTGGGTTAAATAGGTTCCTATGTATATTTATTAACAATATTCCACACATAATCCCCATGTTGAAAAATAATTACATGCATATTCTTACCAGAAATGGGTTTAATAGGTTCCTATGTATATTTATAAATATTATTCCACCCACAATCCCAATACAGAAAAAAATTTATATGCATATTCTTATAAGAAATTAGTTAAATAGGTTACAATGTATATTTATAAACAATATTCCACCCATAATCCCCATATAGAAAAATAATTGTGTGCATATTCTTATCAGAATTGGGTTAAATAGGGTCCTATGTATATTTATTCACGAGATTCCACACATAATCCCCATGGAGAAACATAATCATATGCATATTCTTATCAGAAATGGGTTAAATAGATTCCTATGTATATTTATAAACAATTTTCCACCCTTTCTACCTATATAGAAAATAATAATATGCATATTCATATCAGAAATAGGTTTAATATATTCCTAAGTATATTTGTTAACACTATTCTACCCATAATCCCCATGTAGAAAAATAATTATATGCATATTCATATCAGAAATGGGTTAAATAGGTTCCTATGTATGTTTATAAACAATATTCCACCCATAATCCCCATGTTGAAAAATTATTATATGCATATTCTTATCAGAAATGGTTAAATAGGTTACCATGTATATTTATAAACAATATTCCACCCATAATCCCTATACAGAAAAATAATTATATGCATATTCTTAGCAGAAATGGGTTAAATAGGATCCTATGTATATTTATAAGCAATATCCAACCCATAATCCCCATGTAGAAAAAAAATTATATGCATATTCTTATCAGAAATAGGTTAAATATGTTACTATGTATATTTCTAAATATTATTCCACCCATATTCCCTATATAGAAAAATAATTATATGCATATTCTTATCAGAAATGGGTTAAATAGGTTCCTATGTATATTTATAATCCACATTCCACCCATAGTCCCTAGGTAGAAAAATAATTATATGCATATTCTTATCAGAAATGGGTTAAATAGGTCCCTATGTATATTTATAAACAATATTCCACCCATAATTCCCATATAGAAAAACAATTGTTTACATATTCTTATCAGAAATGGGTTAAATAGGTTTTTATGTATATTTATTCACAAGATTCCACACATAATCCCCATGGAGAAACATAATTATATGCATATTCTTATCAGAAATGGGTTAAATAGGTTCCTAAGTATATTTATAAACAATATTCCACCCATATTCAATATATAGAAAAATAATTATATGCATATTCTTATCAGAAATGGGTTTAATGTCTTCCTATGTATGTTTAACGACAATATTCCACCCATTATCCCCATTTAGAAAAATAATTATATGCATAATCTTATCAGAAATCGGTTAAATAGGTTCCTATGTCTATTTTCAATCCACATTCCACCTATAATCCCCATGTAAATAAATAATTATATGCATATTCTTACCAGAAATAGGTTAAATATGTTACTATGTATATTTATAAACAATATTCCACCCATAATTCCAATATAGAAAAATAATTGTATGCATATTCTTATCAGAATTGGGTTAAATAGGTTCCTATGTATATTCATTAACAATATTCCACACATAATCCCCATGTAGAAAAATAATTATATGCATATTCTTATCAAAAATGGGTTAAATAGGTTCCTATGTATATTTGTAAATATCATTCCAACCACAATCCCAAAACAGAAAAAACTGTATATGCATATTCTTATAAGAAATTGGTTAAATAGGTTACTATGTATATTTATAAACAATACACCCATAATCCCCATATAGAAAAATAATTGTATGAATATTCTTATCAAAATTGGGTTAAATAGGTTCCTATGTATTTTTATTCACAAGATTCCACACATAATCCCCATGGAGAAACATAAAGATATGCATATTCTTTTCAGAAATGGGTTAAATAGGTTCCTATGTATATTTATAAACAATATTCCACCCTTTCTACCCATGTTGAAAATAATTATATGCATATTCATATCAGAAATAGGTTTAAAATATTCCTAGGTATATTTATTAAAACTATTCTACCCATAATCCCCATGTAGAAAAATAATTATATGCATATTCATATCAGAAATGGGTTAAATAGGTTCCTATGTATGTTTATAAACAATGTTCCACCCATAATCCCAATTTTGAAAAATTATTATACGCATATTCTTATCAGAAATGGTTAAATAGGTTCCTATGTTTATTTATAATCCATATTCCACCCATAGTCCCTAGGTAGAAAATAATTATATGCTTATTCTTATAAGAAATGGGTTAAATAGGTCCCTATGTATATTCATAAACAATATTCCACCCATTATCACCATGTAGAAAAATAATTATATGCATATTCTTATCAGAAATGGGTTAAATAGGTTCTTATGTCTATTTAGAAACAATAGTCCTCCCATAATTCCCATATACAAAAATAATGATATGCATATCCTTATCGGAAATGATTTCAATATGTTCCTATGTATATTGATAATCCACATTCCACCTATAATCCCCATGTAAAAAAATAATTATATGCATATTCTTATCAGAAATGGGTTAAATAGGATCCTATGTATATTCATAAACAATATTAAACCCATAATTCCCATATAGAAAAATAATTGTATGCATATTCTTATCAGAAATGGGTTAACTAGGTTCCATGTATATTTATAAACAATATTCCACCCATAATCCCCATGTAGAAAAATTATTATATGCATATTCATATCAGAAATGGGTTAAATAGGTTCCTATGTATATTTATAAACAATATTCCACTCATAGACCCTAAGTAGAAAAATAATTATATGCATATTCTTATCAGAAATGGGTTAAATAGGACCCTATGTATATTTATAAACAATATTCCACCCATAATTCCCTTATAGAAAAACAGTTGTTTACATATTCTTATCAGAAATGGGTTAAATAGGTTCCTATGTATATTTATAATCCATATTCCACCCATAATCCCTATGTAGAAAAATAATTATATGCATATTCTTATCAGAAATGGGTTAAATAGGACCCTATGTATATTTATAAAAAATATTCCACCCATAATCTACATATAGAAAAACAATTATATGCATATTCATATCAGAAATAGGTTTAATATGTTCACAAGATTCCACACATAATCACCATGGAGAAAAATATTTATATGCATATTCTTATCAGAAATGGGTTAAATTGGTTCCTATGTATATTTATAAACAATTTTCCACCCTTTCTACCAATGTAGAAAATAATTATATGCATATTCATATCAGAAATAGGTTTAATATATTCCTAGGTATATTTATTAACACTATTCTACCCATAATCCCCATGTAGAAAAATAACTATATACATATTCTTATCAGAAATGGGTTAAATAGGTTCCTATGTATATTTATAAACAATATTCCACCCTTTCTACCCATGTAGAAAATAATTATATGCATATTCATATCAGAAATAGGTTTAATATACTCCTAGGTATATTTATTAACACTATTCTACCCATAATCCCCATGTAGAAAAATAATCATATGCATATTCATATCAGAAATGGGTTAAATAGGTTCCTATGTATGTTTATAAACAATATTCCACCCATAATCCCCATGTTGAAAAATTATTATATGCATATTCTTATCAGAAATGGTTAAATAGGTTTTCATGTATATTTATAAACAATATTCCACGCATAATCCCCATGTAGAAAAATAATAATATGCATATTCATATCAGAAATGGGTTAAATAGGTTCCTGTGTATAAATATAGACAATATTCCACCCGTTGTCCCTAGGTAGAAAAATAATTATATGCATATTCTTATCAGAAATGGGTTAAATAGGTCCCTATTACTATTTATAAACAATATTCCACCCATAATTCCCATATAGAAAAACAATTGTTTACATATTCTTATCAGAAATGGGTTAAATAGGTTCCTATGTATATTTATTCACAAGATTCCACACATAATCCCCATGGAGGAACATAATTATATGCATATTCTTATCAGAAATGGGTTAAATATGTTCCTATGTATATTTATAAACAATATTTCACCCATCTTCCCTATATAGAAAAATAATTACATGCATATTTTTATCAGAAATGGGTTAAATAGGTTTCTGTGTATATTTATAATCCATATTCCACCCATAGTCCCTAGGTAGAAAAGAATTATATGCATATTCTTATAAGAAATGGGTTAAATAGGTCCCTATGTATATTTATAAACAATATTCCACCATAATTCCCATATAGAAAAACAATTGTTTACATATTCTTATCAGAAATGGGTTAAATAGGTTCCTATGTATATTTATAATCCATATTCCACCCACAATCCCTATGTAGAAAAATAATCATATGCATATTCATATCAGAAATGGGTTAAATAGGTTCCTATGTATGTTTATAAACAATATTCCACCCATAATCCCCATGTTAAAAAATTATTATATGCATATTCTTATCAGAAATGGTTAAATAGGTTCCCATGTATATTTATAAACAATCATCCACCCATAATCCACATGTAAAAAAATGTTTTATCAGAAATTGGTTTAATATGTTGCTCTGTATGTTTATCTACAATATTCCACCCATAATCCCCATGTAGAAAAATAATTATATGCATATTAATTTCAGAAATAGGTTTAATACGTTGCTATGTATATTTATAAACAATATTCCACTCATAATCCCCATGTAGAAAATAATTATATGCATATTTGTATCAGAAATAGGTTTAATATATTTCTATGTGTGTTTAACTACAATATTTCACCCACAATCCCCATGTAGAAAAATAATTATATGCATATTCTTATCAGAAATGGGTTAAATATGTTCCTGTGCATTTTTGTAAGGAATATTCCACCCATAATCCCCACGTAGAAAAATAAATGTATGCATATTCATATCAGAAATAGGATTAATGTGTTGCTAATCCCATGTAGAAAAATTATTATATACAATTACAGAAATAGGTATAATGTGTTGCAATGTATATTTATTAACAATATTCCAACCATAATCAGTATTTATAAACAATAATCCCAATGTAGAAAAATAATTATATGCATATTCTTAAGAGAAATAGGTTTAATATGTTGCTATCTATATTTATAAACAATATTCCACCCATAATCCCCATGTAGAAAAATAATTATATGCATATTCTTATCAGAAATGGGTTAAATAGGTTCCTATCTATGTTTATAAACAATATTCCACCCATAATCAACATGTTGAAAAATAATTATATGCATATTCTTACCAGAAATGGGTTTAAATAGGTTCCTATGTGTATTTAAAAACAATAATCCAACCATAATCCCCATGTAGAAAAATAATTATACGCATATTTTTATCAGAAATGGGTTAAATAGGTTCCTATGTATATTTATAAGCAATATTCCACGCTTTCTACCAATGTAGAAAATAATTATATGCATATTAATATCAGAAATAGGTTTAATATACTCCGAGGTATATTTATTAACACTATTCTACCCATAATCCCCATGTAGAAAAATAATCATATGCATATTCATATCAGAAATGGGTTAAATATGTTCCTGTGTATATTTGTAAGGAATATTCCACCCATAATCCCCACGTAGAAAAATAAATGTATGCATATTCATATCAGAAATAGGATTAATGTGTTGCTAATCCCATGTAGAAAAATAATTATATACAATTACAGAAATAGGTATAATGTGTTGCAATGTATATTTATTAACAATATTCCAACCATAATCAGTATTTATAAACAATAATCCCAATGTAGAAAAATAATTATATGCATATTCTTAACAGAAATAGTTTTAATATGTTGCTATCTATATTTATAAACAATATTCCATCCATAATCCCCATGTAGAAAAATAATTATATACATATTCTTATCAGAAATGGGTTAAATAGGTTCCTATCTATGTTTATAAACAATATTCCACCCATAATCAACATGTTGAAAAATAATTATATGCATATTCTTACCAGAAATGGGTTTAAATAGGTTCCTATGTGTATTTAAAAACAATAATCCAACCATAATCCCCATGTAGAAAAAAAATGATACGCATATTTTTATCATAAATGGGTTAAATAGGTTCCTATGTATATTTATAAACAATATTCCACGCTTTCTACCCATGTAGAAAATAATTATATGCATATTCATATCAGAAATAGGTTTAATATATTCCTAGGTATATTTATTAACACTATTCTACCCATAATCCCCATGTAGAAAAATAATAATATGCATATTCATATCAGAAATGGGTTAAATAGGTTCCTATGTATAAATATAAACAATATTCCACCCATAATTCCCATATAGAAAAACAATTGTTTACATATTCTTATCAGAAATGGGTTAAATAGGTTCCTATGTATATTTATTCACAAGATTCCACACATAATCCCCATGGAGAAACATAATTATATGCATATTCTTATCAGAAATGGGTTAGATAGGTTCCTGTGTATATTTATAAAAAATATTCCACCCATAATCAACATATAGAAACACAATTATATGCATATTCATATCAGAAATAGGTTTAATATGTTCACAAGATTCCACACATAATCACCATGGAGAAAAATATTTATATGCGTATTCTTATCAGAAATGGGTTAAATTGGTTCCTATGTATTATTTATAAACAATTTTCCACCCTTTCTACACATGTAGAAAATAATTATATGCATATTCATATCAGAAATAGGTTTACTATATTCCTAGGTATATTTATTAACACTATTCTACCCATAATCCTGATGTAGAAAAATAATTATATGCATATTCATATCAGAAATGGGTTAAATAGGTATCTATGTATGTTTATAAACAATATTCCACCCATAATCCCCATGTAGAAAAATAATAATATGCATATTCTTATCAGAAATTGGTTAAATAGGTTCCGTTGTATATTAATAAACACATTCTACCCGTAATCCCCATGTAGAAAATTAATTATTTGCATATTCATAACAGAAATAGGTTTAATATGATGCTATGTATATTTATAAATAATATTCCACCCATTATCCCCATATAGAAAAAATAAATGTATGCATATTCTTATCAGAATTGGTTTAAATAGGTTCCTATGTATATTTATTCTCAAGATTCCACACATAATCACCATGGAGAAAAATATTTATATGCATAATCTTATCAGAAATGGTTTAAATTGGTTCCTATGTATGTTTATAAAAAATATTCCACTCATAATCCCCATGTTGAAAAATTATTATATGCATTTTCTTATCAGAAATGGTTAAATAGGTTCCCATGTATATTTATAATCAATATTCCACCCATAATCCCCATGTAGAAAAATAATAATATGCATATTCATATCAGAAATGGGTTAAGTAGGTTCCTATGTATATTTATAAACTATATTCCACCCATATTCCCTATATAGAAAAATAATTATATGCATATTCTTATCACAAATGGGTTAAATAGGTTCCTATGTATATTTATAATCCATATTCCACCCATAGTCACCAGGTAGAAAAAAATTATATGCATATTCTTATAAGAAATGAGTTAACTAGGTCCCTATGTATATTTATAAACAATATTCCACCTATAATTCCCATATAGAAAAACAATTGTTTACATATTCTTATCAGAAATGGGTTAAATAGGTTCCTATGTATATTTATAATCCATATTCCACCCATAATCCCAATGTAGAAAAATAATAATATGCATATTCTTATCAGAAATGGGTTAAATAGGTTTCTGTGTATATTTATAAAAAATATTCCACCCATAATCAACATATAGAAACACAATTATATGCATATTCATATCAGAAACAGGTTTAATATATTCCTATGTATGTTTAACGACAATATTCCACCCATAATCTCCATGTAGAAAAATAGTCATATGCATATTCTTATCAGAAATTGGTTAAATAGGTTCCTATGTATATCAATAAACAACATTCTACCCGTAATCCCCATGTAGAAAATTAATTATATGCATATTCATAACAGAAATAGGTTTAATATGATGCTATGTATATTTATAAATAATATTCCACCCATTATCCCCATTTAGAAAAATAATTATATGCCTAATCTTATCAGAAATGGGTTAAATAGGTTCCTATGTCTATTTTTAATCCACATTCCATCTATAATCCCCATGTAAATAAATAATTATATGCATATTCTTACCAGAAATAGGTTAAAATGTTACTATGTATATTTATAAACAATATTCCATCCATAATTCCAATATAGAAAAATAATTGTATGCATATTCTTATCAGAATTGGGTTAAATAGGTTCCTATGTATATTCATTAACAATATTCCACCCACAATCCCAATACAGAAAAAACTGTATATGCATATTCTTATAATAAATGGGTTAAATAGGTTACTATGTATATTTATAAACAATCCACCCATAATCCCCATATGGAAAAATAATTGTATGCATATTCTTATCAAAATTGGGTTGAATAGGTTCCTATGTATATTTTTTCACAAGATTCCACACATAATCCCCATCGAGAAACATAATTATATGCATATTCTTATCAGAAATGGGTTAAATAGGTTCCTATGTATATTTATAATCCATATTCCACAAATAATCCCAAAGTAGAAAAATAATAATATGCATATTCTTATCAGAAATGGGTTAAATAGGTTTCTGTGTATATTTATAAAAAATATTCCACCCATAATCAACATATAGAAACACAATTATATGCATATTCATATCAGAAACAGGTTTAATATATTCCTATGTATGTTTAACGACAATATTCCACCCATAATCCCCATGTAGAAAATTAATTATATGCATATTCATATCAGAAATAGGTTTAATATGATGCTATGTATATTTATAAATAATTTTCCACCCATTATCCCCATTTAGAAAAATATGTATATGCCTAATCTTATCAGTAATGGGCTAAATAGGTTCCTATGTCTATTTATAATCCACATTCCACCTATAATCCCCATGTAAAAAAATAATTATATGCATATTCTTATCAGAAATAGGTTAAATATGTTACTATGTATATTTATAAACAATATTCCACCCATAATTCCAATATAGAAAAATAATTGTATGCATATTCTTATCAGAATTGGGTTAAATAGGTTCCTATGTATATTCATTAACAATATTCCACCCACAATCCCAATACAGAAAAAACTGTATATGCATATTCTTATAATAAATGGGTTAAATAGGTTACTATGTATATTTATAAACAATCCACCCATAATCCCCATATGGAAAAATAATTGTATGCATATTCTTATCAAAATTGTGTTGAATAGGTTCCTATGTATATTTATTCACAAGATTCCACACATAATCCCCATCGAGAAACATAATTATATGCATATTCTTATCAGAAATGGGTTAAATAGGTTCCTATGTATATTTATAAACAATATTCCACCCATAATCCCCATGTAGGAAACTAATTATATGCATAATTAGATGCATATTCTTATCAGAAATGGGTTAAATAGGTCCCTATGTATATTTATAAACAATATTCCACCCATAATTCCCATACAGAAAGACAATTGTTTACATATTCTTATCAGAAATGAGTTAAATAGTTTCCTATGTATATTTATAATCCATATTCCACCCATAATCCCAATGTAGAAAAATAATAATATGCATATTCTTATCAGAAATGGGTTAAATAGGTTTCTGTGTATATTTATAAAAAATATTCCACCCATAATCAACATATAGAAACACAATTATATGCATATTCATATCAGAAACAGGTTTAATATATTCCTATGTATGTTTAACGACAATATTCCACCCATAATCCCCATGTAGAAAATTAATTATATGCATATTCATATCAGAAATAGGTTTAATATGATGCTATGTATATTTATAAATAATTTTCCACCCATTATCCCCATTTAGAAAAATATGTATATGCCTAATCTTATCAGTAATGGGCTAAATAGGTTCCTATGTCTATTTATAATCCACATTCCACCTATAATCCCCATGTAAAAAAATAATTATATGCATATTCTTATCAGAAATAGGTTAAATATGTTACTATGTATATTTATAAACAATATTCCACCCATAATTCCAATATAGAAAAATAATTGTATGCATATTCCTATCAGAATTGGGTTAAATAGGTTCCTTTGTATATTTATTCACAAGATTCCACTCTTTTTACCCATGTAGAAAATAATTATATGCATATTCATATCAGAAATAGGTTTAATATACTCCTAGGTACATTTATTAACACTATTCTACCCATAATCCAATTGTAGAAAAATAATCATATGCATATTCATATCAGAAGTGGGTTAAATAGGTTCCTATGTATGTCTATAAACAATATTCCACCCATAATCCCCATGTTGAAAAATTATTATATGCATATTCTTATCAGAAATGGTTAAATAGGTTCCCATGTATATTTATAATTAATATTCCACCCATAATCCCCATGTAGAAAAATAATAATGTGCATATTCATATCAGAAATGGGTTAAATAGGTTCCTATGTATATTTATAAACAATATTCCACCCATATTCCCTATATAGAAAAATAATTATATGCTTATTCTTATCAGAAATGGGTTAAATAGGTTCCTATGTATATTTATAATCCATATTCCACCCATAGTCCCTAGGTAGAAAATAATTATATGCTTATATTCTTAAAAGAAATTGGTTAAATAGGTCCCTATGTATATTTATAAACAATATTCCACCCATAATTCCCATATAGAAAAACAATTGTTTACATATTCTTATCAGAAATGGGTTAAATAGGTTCCTATGTATATTTATAAACAATATTTCACCCATATTCCCTATATAGAAAAATAATTATATGCATATTCTTATCAGAAATGGGTTAAATAGGTTCCTATGTATATTTATAAACAATATTCCACCCATAATCCCCATATAGAAAAACAATTATATGCATGTTCTTATTAGAAATGGGTTAAATAGGTTACTAGGCATATTTATTAACAATATTCCACCCATAATGCCCATGTAGAAAAATAAATATTGGTATATTATTATCAGAAATGGGTTAAATAGGTTACAATGTATATTTATAAACAATATTCATCCCATAATCCCCATGTAAAAAAATAATTATATGCATATTCTTATCAGAAATGGGTTAAATAGATTCCATGTATATTTATAAACAATTTTCCACCCATAATCCCCATGTAGAAAAATAATTATATGCATATTTTTTTCACAAATGGGTTAAATAGGTCCCTATGTATATTTAGAAACAATATTCCACCCATAATTCCCATATAGAAAAAAATTGTTTACATATTCTTATCAGAAATGGGTTAAATAGGTTCCTATGTATATTTATAATCCATATTCCACCCATAATCCCTAGGTAGAAAATAATTATATGCATATTCTTATAAGAAATGGGTTAAATAGGTCCCTATGTATATTTATTCACAAGATTCCACACATAATCCCCATGGAGAAACATGATTATATGCATATTCTTATCAGAAATGGGTTAAATAGGATCCTATGTATATTTATAAACAATATTCCACCCTTTCTACCCATGTAGAAAATAATTATATGCATATTCATATCAGAAATAGGTTTAATATACTCCTAGGTATATTTATTAACACTATTCTACCCATAATCCCCATGTAGAAAAATAATCATATGCATATTCATATCAGAAATGGGTTAAATAGGTCCTATGTATGTTTATAAACAATATTCCACCCATAATCCCCATGTTGAAAAATTATTATATGCATATTCTTTTCAGAAATGGTTAAATAGGTTCCCATGTATATTTATAAACAATATTCCACCCATAATCCCCATGTAGAAAAATAATAATATGCATATTCATATCAGAAATGGGTTAAATAGGTTCCTATGCATATTTTTAAACAATATTCCACTCATAGACCCTAGGTAGAAAAATAATTATATGCATATTCTTATCAGAAATGGGTTAAATAGGACCCTATGTATATTTATAAACCATATTCCACCCATAATTCCCATATAGAAAAACAGTTGTTTACATATTCTTATCAGAAATGGGTTAAATAGGTTCCTATGTATATTTATAATCCATATTCCACCCATAATCCCTATGTAGAAAAATAATTATATGCATATTCTTATCAGAAATGGGTTAAATAGGACCCTATGTATATTTATAAAAAATATTCCACCCATAATCTACATATAGAAAAACAATTATATGCATATTCATATCAGAAATAGGTTTAATATGTTCACAAGATTCCACACATAATCACCATGGAGAAAAATATTTATATGCATATTCTTATCAGAAATGGGTTAAATTGGTTCCTATGTATATTTATAAACAATTTTCCACCCTTTCTACCAATGTAGA
Organism: Aquarana catesbeiana; assembly: GCA_037953035.1. Lineage (NCBI taxonomy): Eukaryota > Metazoa > Chordata > Amphibia > Anura > Ranidae > Aquarana > Aquarana catesbeiana. The sequence continues at coordinate 4,012,953 of JBBHAA010000162.1, read as the reverse complement.
AAATAATTATATGCATATTCATATCAGAAATAGGTTTAATATATTCCTAGGTATATTTATTAACACTATTCTACCCATAATCCCCATGTAGAAAAATAACTATATACATATTCTTATCAGAAATGGGTTAAATAGGTTCCTATGTATATTTATAAACAATATTCCACCCTTTCTACCCATGTAGAAAATAATTATATGCATATTCATATCAGAAATAGGTTTAATATACTCCTAGGTATATTTATTAACACTATTCTACCCATAATCCCCATGTAGAAAAATAATCATATGCATATTCATATCAGAAATGGGTTAAATAGGTTCCTATGTATGTTTATAAACAATATTCCACCCATAATCCCCATGTTGAAAAATTATTATATGCATATTCTTATCAGAAATGGTTAAATAGGTTTTCATGTATATTTATAAACAATATTCCACGCATAATCCCCATGTAGAAAAATAATAATATGCATATTCATATCAGAAATGGGTTAAATAGGTTCCTATGTATAAATATAAACAATATTCCACCCGTTGTCCCTAGGTAGAAAAATAATTATATGCATATTCTTATCAGAAATGGGTTAAATAGGTCCCTATTTCTATTTATAAACAATATTCCACCCATAATTCCCATATAGAAAAACAATTGTTTACATATTTTTATCAGAAATGGGTTAAATAGGTTCCTATGTATATTTATTCACAAGATTCCACACATAATCCCCATGGAGAAACATAATTATATGCATATTCTTATCAGAAATGGGTTAAATATGTTCCTATGTATATTTATAAACAATATTCCACCCATATTCCCTATATAGAAAAATAATTATATGCATATTTTTATCAGAAATAGGTTAAATAGGTTTCTGTGTATATTTATAATCCATATTCCACCCATAGTCCCTAGGTAGAAAAAAATTGTATGCATATTCTTATAAGAAATGGGTTAAATAGGTCCCTATGTATATTTATAAACAATATTCCACCATAATTCCCATATAGAAAAACAATTGCTTACATATTCTTATCAGAAATGGGTTAAATAGGTTCCTATGTATATTTATAATCCATATTCCACCCACAATCCCTATGTAGAAAAATAATCATATGCATATTCATATCAGAAATGGGTTAAATAGGTTCCTATGTATGTTTATAAACAATATTCCACCCATAATCCCCATGTTAAAAAATTATTATATGCATATTCTTATCAGAAATGGTTAAATAGGTTCCCATGTATATTTATAAACAATCATCCACCCATAATCCACATGTAAAAAAATGTTTTATCAGAAATTGGTTTAATATGTTGCTCTGTATGTTTATCTACAATATTCCACCCATAATCCCCATGTAGAAAAATAATTATATGCATATTAATTTCAGAAATAGGTTTAATACATTGCTATGTATATTTATAAACAATATTCCACTCATAATCCCCATGTAGAAAAATAATTATATGCATATTTGTATCAGAAATAGGTTTAATATATTTCTATGTGTGTTTAACTACAATATTTCACCCACAATCCCCATGTAGAAAAATATTTATATGCATATTCTTATCAGAAATGGGTTAAATATGTTCCTGTGTATTTTTGTAAGGAATATTCCACCCATAATCCCCACGTAGAAAAATAAATGTATGCATATTCATATCAGAAATAGGATTAATGTGTTGCTAATCCCATGTAGAAAAATTATTATATACAATTACAGAAATAGGTATAATGTGTTGCAATGTATATTTATTAACAATATTCCAACCATAATCAGTATTTATAAACAAATAATCCCAATGTAGAAAAATAATTATATGCATATTCTTAAGAGAAAGAGGTTTAATATGTTGCTATCTATATTTATAAACAATATTCCACCCATAATCCCCATGTAGAAAAATAATTATATGCATATTCTTATCAGAAATGGGTTAAATAGGTTCCTATCTATGTTTATAAACAATGTTCCACCCATAATCAACATGTTGAAAAATAATTATATGCATATTCTTACCAGAAATGTGTTTAAATAGGTTCCTATGTGTATTTAAAAACAATAATCCAACCATAATCCCCATGTAGAAAAATAATTATACGCATATTTTTATCAGAAATGGGTTAAATAGGTTCCTATGTATATTTATAAGCAATATTCCACGCTTTCTACCAATGTAGAAAATAATTATATGCATATTAATATCAGAAATAGGTTTAATATACTCCGAGGTATATTTATTAACACTATTCTACCCATAATCCCCATGTAGAAAAATAATCATATGCATATTCATATCAGAAATGGGTTAAATATGTTCCTGTGTATATTTGTAAGGAATATTCCACCCATAATCCCCACGTAGAAAAATAAATGTATGCATATTCATATCAGAAATAGGATTAATGTGTTGCTAATCCCATGTAGAAAAATAATTATATACAATTACAGAAATAGGTATAATGTGTTGCAATGTATATTTATTAACAATATTCCAACCATAATCAGTATTTATAACAATAATCCCAATGTAGAAAAATAATTATATGCATATTCTTAACAGAAATAGGTTTAATATGTTGCTATCTATGTTTATAAACAATATTCCACCCATAATCAACATGTTGAAAAATAATAATATGCATATTCTTATCAGAAATTGGTTAAATAGGTTCCGTTGTATATTAATAAACACATTCTACCCGTAATCCCCATGTAGAAAATTAATTATTTGCATATTCATAACAGAAATAGGTTTAATATGATGCTATGTATATTTATAAATAATATTCCACCCATTATCCCCATATAGAAAAAATTAATGTATGCATATTCTTATCAGAATTGGTTTAAATAGGTTCCTATGTATATTTATTCTCAAGATTCCACACATAATCACCATGGAGAAAAATATTTATATGCATAATCTTATCAGAAATGGTTTAAATTGGTTCCTATGTATGTTTATAAAAAATATTCCACTCATAATCCCCATGTTGAAAAATTATTATATGCATTTTCTTATCAGAAATGGTTAAATAGGTTCCCATGTATATTTATAATCAATATTCCACCCATAATCCCCATGTAGAAAAATAATAATATGCATATTCATATCAGAAATGGGTTAAGTAGGTTCCTATGTATATTTATAAACAATATTCCACCCATATTCCCTATATAGAAAAATAATTATATGCATATTCTTATCACAAATGGGTTAAATAGGTTCCTATGTATATTTATAATCCATATTCCACCCATAGTCACCAGGTAGAAAAAAATTATATGCATATTCTTATAAGAAATGAGTTAACTAGGTCCCTATGTATATTTATAAACAATATTCCACCTATAATTCCCATATAGAAAAACAATTGTTTACATATTCTTATCAGAAATGGGTTAAATAGGTTCCTATGTATATTTATAATCCATATTCCACCCATAATCCCAATGTAGAAAAATAATAATATGCATATTCTTATCAGAAATGGGTTAAATAGGTTTCTGTGTATATTTATAAAAAATATTCCACCCATAATCAACATATAGAAACACAATTATATGCATATTCATATCAGAAACAGGTTTAATATATTCCTATGTATGTTTAACGACAATATTCCACCCATAATCTCCATGTAGAAAAATAGTCATATGCATATTCTTATCAGAAATTGGTTAAATAGGTTCCTATGTATATCAATAAACAACATTCTACCCGTAATCCCCATGTAGAAAATTAATTATATGCATATTCATAACAGAAATAGGTTTAATATGATGCTATGTATATTTATAAATAATATTCCACCCATTATCCCCATTTAGAAAAATAATTATATGCCTAATCTTATCAGAAATGGGTTAAATAGGTTCCTATGTCTATTTTTAATCCACATTCCATCTATAATCCCCATGTAAATAAATAATTATATGCATATTCTTACCAGAAATAGGTTAAAATGTTACTATGTATATTTATAAACAATATTCCATCCATAATTCCAATATAGAAAAATAATTGTATGCATATTCTTATCAGAATTGGGTTAAATAGGTTCCTATGTATATTCATTAACAATATTCCACCCACAATCCCAATACAGAAAAAACTGTATATGCATATTCTTATAATAAATGGGTTAAATAGGTTACTATGTATATTTATAAACAATCCACCCATAATCCCCATATGGAAAAATAATTGTATGCATATTCTTATCAAAATTGGGTTGAATAGGTTCCTATGTATATTTTTTCACAAGATTCCACACATAATCCCCATCGAGAAACATAATTATATGCATATTCTTATCAGAAATGGGTTAAATAGGTTCCTATGTATATTTATAATCCATATTCCACAAATAATCCCAATGTAGAAAAATAATAATATGCATATTCTTATCAGAAATGGGTTAAATAGGTTTCTGTGTATATTTATAAAAAATATTCCACCCATAATCAACATATAGAAACACAATTATATGCATATTCATATCAGAAACAGGTTTAATATATTCCTATGTATGTTTAACGACAATATTCCACCCATAATCCCCATGTAGAAAATTAATTATATGCATATTCATATCAGAAATAGGTTTAATATGATGCTATGTATATTTATAAATAATTTTCCACCCATTATCCCCATTTAGAAAAATATGTATATGCCTAATCTTATCAGTAATGGGCTAAATAGGTTCCTATGTCTATTTATAATCCACATTCCACCTATAATCCCCATGTAAAAAAATAATTATATGCATATTCTTATCAGAAATAGGTTAAATATGTTACTATGTATATTTATAAACAATATTCCACCCATAATTCCAATATAGAAAAATAATTGTATGCATATTCTTATCAGAATTGGGTTAAATAGGTTCCTATGTATATTCATTAACAATATTCCACCCACAATCCCAATACAGAAAAAACTGTATATGCATATTCTTATAATAAATGGGTTAAATAGGTTACTATGTATATTTATAAACAATCCACCCATAATCCCCATATGGAAAAATAATTGTATGCATATTCTTATCAAAATTGTGTTGAATAGGTTCCTATGTATATTTATTCACAAGATTCCACACATAATCCCCATCGAGAAACATAATTATATGCATATTCTTATCAGAAATGGGTTAAATAGGTTCCTATGTATATTTATAAACAATATTCCACCCATAATCCCCATGTAGGAAACTAATTATATGCATAATTAGATGCATATTCTTATCAGAAATGGGTTAAATAGGTCCCTATGTATATTTATAAACAATATTCCACCCATAATTCCCATACAGAAAGACAATTGTTTACATATTCTTATCAGAAATGAGTTAAATAGTTTCCTATGTATATTTATAATCCATATTCCACCCATAATCCCAATGTAGAAAAATAATAATATGCATATTCTTATCAGAAATGGGTTAAATAGGTTTCTGTGTATATTTATAAAAAATATTCCACCCATAATCAACATATAGAAACACAATTATATGCATATTCATATCAGAAACAGGTTTAATATATTCCTATGTATGTTTAACGACAATATTCCACCCATAATCCCCATGTAGAAAATTAATTATATGCATATTCATATCAGAAATAGGTTTAATATGATGCTATGTATATTTATAAATAATTTTCCACCCATTATCCCCATTTAGAAAAATATGTATATGCCTAATCTTATCAGTAATGGGCTAAATAGGTTCCTATGTCTATTTATAATCCACATTCCACCTATAATCCCCATGTAAAAAAATAATTATATGCATATTCTTATCAGAAATAGGTTAAATATGTTACTATGTATATTTATAAACAATATTCCACCCATAATTCCAATATAGAAAAATAATTGTATGCATATTCCTATCAGAATTGGGTTAAATAGGTTCCTTTGTATATTTATTCACAAGATTCCACTCTTTTTACCCATGTAGAAAATAATTATATGCATATTCATATCAGAAATAGGTTTAATATACTCCTAGGTACATTTATTAACACTATTCTACCCATAATCCAATTGTAGAAAAATAATCATATGCATATTCATATCAGAAGTGGGTTAAATAGGTTCCTATGTATGTCTATAAACAATATTCCACCCATAATCCCCATGTTGAAAAATTATTATATGCATATTCTTATCAGAAATGGTTAAATAGGTTCCCATGTATATTTATAATTAATATTCCACCCATAATCCCCATGTAGAAAAATAATAATGTGCATATTCATATCAGAAATGGGTTAAATAGGTTCCTATGTATATTTATAAACAATATTCCACCCATATTCCCTATATAGAAAAATAATTATATGCTTATTCTTATCAGAAATGGGTTAAATAGGTTCCTATGTATATTTATAATCCATATTCCACCCATAGTCCCTAGGTAGAAAATAATTATATGCTTATATTCTTAAAAGAAATTGGTTAAATAGGTCCCTATGTATATTTATAAACAATATTCCACCCATAATTCCCATATAGAAAAACAATTGTTTACATATTCTTATCAGAAATGGGTTAAATAGGTTCCTATGTATATTTATAAACAATATTTCACCCATATTCCCTATATAGAAAAATAATTATATGCATATTCTTATCAGAAATGGGTTAAATAGGTTCCTATGTATATTTATAAACAATATTCCACCCATAATCCCCATATAGAAAAACAATTATATGCATGTTCTTATTAGAAATGGGTTAAATAGGTTACTAGGCATATTTATTAACAATATTCCACCCATAATGCCCATGTAGAAAAATAAATATTGGTATATTATTATCAGAAATGGGTTAAATAGGTTACAATGTATATTTATAAACAATATTCATCCCATAATCCCCATGTAAAAAAATAATTATATGCATATTCTTATCAGAAATGGGTTAAATAGATTCCATGTATATTTATAAACAATTTTCCACCCATAATCCCCATGTAGAAAAATAATTATATGCATATTTTTTTCACAAATGGGTTAAATAGGTCCCTATGTATATTTAGAAACAATATTCCACCCATAATTCCCATATAGAAAAAAATTGTTTACATATTCTTATCAGAAATGGGTTAAATAGGTTCCTATGTATATTTATAATCCATATTCCACCCATAATCCCTAGGTAGAAAATAATTATATGCATATTCTTATAAGAAATGGGTTAAATAGGTCCCTATGTATATTTATTCACAAGATTCCACACATAATCCCCATGGAGAAACATGATTATATGCATATTCTTATCAGAAATGGGTTAAATAGGATCCTATGTATATTTATAAACAATATTCCACCCTTTCTACCCATGTAGAAAATAATTATATGCATATTCATATCAGAAATAGGTTTAATATACTCCTAGGTATATTTATTAACACTATTCTACCCATAATCCCCATGTAGAAAAATAATCATATGCATATTCATATCAGAAATGGGTTAAATAGGTCCTATGTATGTTTATAAACAATATTCCACCCATAATCCCCATGTTGAAAAATTATTATATGCATATTCTTTTCAGAAATGGTTAAATAGGTTCCCATGTATATTTATAAACAATATTCCACCCATAATCCCCATGTAGAAAAATAATAATATGCATATTCATATCAGAAATGGGTTAAATAGGTTCCTATGCATATTTTTAAACAATATTCCACTCATAGACCCTAGGTAGAAAAATAATTATATGCATATTCTTATCAGAAATGGGTTAAATAGGACCCTATGTATATTTATAAACCATATTCCACCCATAATTCCCATATAGAAAAACAGTTGTTTACATATTCTTATCAGAAATGGGTTAAATAGGTTCCTATGTATATTTATAATCCATATTCCACCCATAATCCCTATGTAGAAAAATAATTATATGCATATTCTTATCAGAAATGGGTTAAATAGGACCCTATGTATATTTATAAAAAATATTCCACCCATAATCTACATATAGAAAAACAATTATATGCATATTCATATCAGAAATAGGTTTAATATGTTCACAAGATTCCACACATAATCACCATGGAGAAAAATATTTATATGCATATTCTTATCAGAAATGGGTTAAATTGGTTCCTATGTATATTTATAAACAATTTTCCACCCTTTCTACCAATGTAGAAAATAATTATATGCATATTCATATCAGAAATAGGTTTAATATATTCCTAGGTATATTTATTAACACTATTCTACCCATAATCCCCATGTAGAAAAATAACTATATACATATTCTTATCAGAAATGGGTTAAATAGGTTCCTATGTATATTTATAAACAATATTCCACCCTTTCTACCCATGTAGAAAATAATTATATGCATATTCATATCAGAAATAGGTTTAATATACTCCTAGGTATATTTATTAACACTATTCTACCCATAATCCCCATGTAGAAAAATAATCATATGCATATTCATATCAGAAATGGGTTAAATAGGTTCCTATGTATGTTTATAAACAATATTCCACCCATAATCCCCATGTTGAAAAATTATTATATGCATATTCTTATCAGAAATGGTTAAATAGGTTTTCATGTATATTTATAAACAATATTCCACGCATAATCCCCATGTAGAAAAATAATAATATGCATATTCATATCAGAAATGGGTTAAATAGGTTCCTATGTATAAATATAAACAATATTCCACCCGTTGTCCCTAGGTAGAAAAATAATTATATGCATATTCTTATCAGAAATGGGTTAAATAGGTCCCTATTTCTATTTATAAACAATATTCCACCCATAATTCCCATATAGAAAAACAATTGTTTACATATTTTTATCAGAAATGGGTTAAATAGGTTCCTATGTATATTTATTCACAAGATTCCACACATAATCCCCATGGAGAAACATAATTATATGCATATTCTTATCAGAAATGGGTTAAATATGTTCCTATGTATATTTATAAACAATATTCCACCCATATTCCCTATATAGAAAAATAATTATATGCATATTTTTATCAGAAATAGGTTAAATAGGTTTCTGTGTATATTTATAATCCATATTCCACCCATAGTCCCTAGGTAGAAAAAAATTGTATGCATATTCTTATAAGAAATGGGTTAAATAGGTCCCTATGTATATTTATAAACAATATTCCACCATAATTCCCATATAGAAAAACAATTGCTTACATATTCTTATCAGAAATGGGTTAAATAGGTTCCTATGTATATTTATAATCCATATTCCACCCACAATCCCTATGTAGAAAAATAATCATATGCATATTCATATCAGAAATGGGTTAAATAGGTTCCTATGTATGTTTATAAACAATATTCCACCCATAATCCCCATGTTAAAAAATTATTATATGCATATTCTTATCAGAAATGGTTAAATAGGTTCCCATGTATATTTATAAACAATCATCCACCCATAATCCACATGTAAAAAAATGTTTTATCAGAAATTGGTTTAATATGTTGCTCTGTATGTTTATCTACAATATTCCACCCATAATCCCCATGTAGAAAAATAATTATATGCATATTAATTTCAGAAATAGGTTTAATACATTGCTATGTATATTTATAAACAATATTCCACTCATAATCCCCATGTAGAAAAATAATTATATGCATATTTGTATCAGAAATAGGTTTAATATATTTCTATGTGTGTTTAACTACAATATTTCACCCACAATCCCCATGTAGAAAAATATTTATATGCATATTCTTATCAGAAATGGGTTAAATATGTTCCTGTGTATTTTTGTAAGGAATATTCCACCCATAATCCCCACGTAGAAAAATAAATGTATGCATATTCATATCAGAAATAGGATTAATGTGTTGCTAATCCCATGTAGAAAAATTATTATATACAATTACAGAAATAGGTATAATGTGTTGCAATGTATATTTATTAACAATATTCCAACCATAATCAGTATTTATAAACAAATAATCCCAATGTAGAAAAATAATTATATGCATATTCTTAAGAGAAAGAGGTTTAATATGTTGCTATCTATATTTATAAACAATATTCCACCCATAATCCCCATGTAGAAAAATAATTATATGCATATTCTTATCAGAAATGGGTTAAATAGGTTCCTATCTATGTTTATAAACAATGTTCCACCCATAATCAACATGTTGAAAAATAATTATATGCATATTCTTACCAGAAATGTGTTTAAATAGGTTCCTATGTGTATTTAAAAACAATAATCCAACCATAATCCCCATGTAGAAAAATAATTATACGCATATTTTTATCAGAAATGGGTTAAATAGGTTCCTATGTATATTTATAAGCAATATTCCACGCTTTCTACCAATGTAGAAAATAATTATATGCATATTAATATCAGAAATAGGTTTAATATACTCCGAGGTATATTTATTAACACTATTCTACCCATAATCCCCATGTAGAAAAATAATCATATGCATATTCATATCAGAAATGGGTTAAATATGTTCCTGTGTATATTTGTAAGGAATATTCCACCCATAATCCCCACGTAGAAAAATAAATGTATGCATATTCATATCAGAAATAGGATTAATGTGTTGCTAATCCCATGTAGAAAAATAATTATATACAATTACAGAAATAGGTATAATGTGTTGCAATGTATATTTATTAACAATATTCCAACCATAATCAGTATTTATAACAATAATCCCAATGTAGAAAAATAATTATATGCATATTCTTAACAGAAATAGGTTTAATATGTTGCTATCTATGTTTATAAACAATATTCCACCCATAATCAACATGTTGAAAAATAATAATATGCATATTCTTATCAGAAATTGGTTAAATAGGTTCCGTTGTATATTAATAAACACATTCTACCCGTAATCCCCATGTAGAAAATTAATTATTTGCATATTCATAACAGAAATAGGTTTAATATGATGCTATGTATATTTATAAATAATATTCCACCCATTATCCCCATATAGAAAAAATTAATGTATGCATATTCTTATCAGAATTGGTTTAAATAGGTTCCTATGTATATTTATTCTCAAGATTCCACACATAATCACCATGGAGAAAAATATTTATATGCATAATCTTATCAGAAATGGTTTAAATTGGTTCCTATGTATGTTTATAAAAAATATTCCACTCATAATCCCCATGTTGAAAAATTATTATATGCATTTTCTTATCAGAAATGGTTAAATAGGTTCCCATGTATATTTATAATCAATATTCCACCCATAATCCCCATGTAGAAAAATAATAATATGCATATTCATATCAGAAATGGGTTAAGTAGGTTCCTATGTATATTTATAAACAATATTCCACCCATATTCCCTATATAGAAAAATAATTATATGCATATTCTTATCACAAATGGGTTAAATAGGTTCCTATGTATATTTATAATCCATATTCCACCCATAGTCACCAGGTAGAAAAAAATTATATGCATATTCTTATAAGAAATGAGTTAACTAGGTCCCTATGTATATTTATAAACAATATTCCACCTATAATTCCCATATAGAAAAACAATTGTTTACATATTCTTATCAGAAATGGGTTAAATAGGTTCCTATGTATATTTATAATCCATATTCCACCCATAATCCCAATGTAGAAAAATAATAATATGCATATTCTTATCAGAAATGGGTTAAATAGGTTTCTGTGTATATTTATAAAAAATATTCCACCCATAATCAACATATAGAAACACAATTATATGCATATTCATATCAGAAACAGGTTTAATATATTCCTATGTATGTTTAACGACAATATTCCACCCATAATCTCCATGTAGAAAAATAGTCATATGCATATTCTTATCAGAAATTGGTTAAATAGGTTCCTATGTATATCAATAAACAACATTCTACCCGTAATCCCCATGTAGAAAATTAATTATATGCATATTCATAACAGAAATAGGTTTAATATGATGCTATGTATATTTATAAATAATATTCCACCCATTATCCCCATTTAGAAAAATAATTATATGCCTAATCTTATCAGAAATGGGTTAAATAGGTTCCTATGTCTATTTTTAATCCACATTCCATCTATAATCCCCATGTAAATAAATAATTATATGCATATTCTTACCAGAAATAGGTTAAAATGTTACTATGTATATTTATAAACAATATTCCATCCATAATTCCAATATAGAAAAATAATTGTATGCATATTCTTATCAGAATTGGGTTAAATAGGTTCCTATGTATATTCATTAACAATATTCCACCCACAATCCCAATACAGAAAAAACTGTATATGCATATTCTTATAATAAATGGGTTAAATAGGTTACTATGTATATTTATAAACAATCCACCCATAATCCCCATATGGAAAAATAATTGTATGCATATTCTTATCAAAATTGGGTTGAATAGGTTCCTATGTATATTTTTTCACAAGATTCCACACATAATCCCCATCGAGAAACATAATTATATGCATATTCTTATCAGAAATGGGTTAAATAGGTTCCTATGTATATTTATAATCCATATTCCACAAATAATCCCAAAGTAGAAAAATAATAATATGCATATTCTTATCAGAAATGGGTTAAATAGGTTTCTGTGTATATTTATAAAAAATATTCCACCCATAATCAACATATAGAAACACAATTATATGCATATTCATATCAGAAACAGGTTTAATATATTCCTATGTATGTTTAACGACAATATTCCACCCATAATCCCCATGTAGAAAATTAATTATATGCATATTCATATCAGAAATAGGTTTAATATGATGCTATGTATATTTATAAATAATTTTCCACCCATTATCCCCATTTAGAAAAATATGTATATGCCTAATCTTATCAGTAATGGGCTAAATAGGTTCCTATGTCTATTTATAATTCCACATTCCACCTATAATCCCCATGTAAAAAAATAATTATATGCATATTCTTATCAGAAATAGGTTAAATATGTTACTATGTATATTTATAAACAATATTCCACCCATAATTCCAATATAGAAAAATAATTGTATGCATATTCTTATCAGAATTGGGTTAAATAGGTTCCTATGTATATTCATTAACAATATTCCACCCACAATCCCAATACAGAAAAAACTGTATATGCATATTCTTATAATAAATGGGTTAAATAGGTTACTATGTATATTTATAAACAATCCACCCATAATCCCCATATGGAAAAATAATTGTATGCATATTCTTATCAAAATTGTGTTGAATAGGTTCCTATGTATATTTATTCACAAGATTCCACACATAATCCCCATCGAGAAACATAATTATATGCATATTCTTATCAGAAATGGGTTAAATAGGTTCCTATGTATATTTATAAACAATATTCCACCCATAATCCCCATGTAGGAAACTAATTATATGCATAATTAGATGCATATTCTTATCAGAAATGGGTTAAATAGGTCCCTATGTATATTTATAAACAATATTCCACCCATAATTCCCATACAGAAAGACAATTGTTTACATATTCTTATCAGAAATGAGTTAAATAGTTTCCTATGTATATTTATAATCCATATTCCACCCATAATCCCAATGTAGAAAAATAATAATATGCATATTCTTATCAGAAATGGGTTAAATAGGTTTCTGTGTATATTTATAAAAAATATTCCACCCATAATCAACATATAGAAACACAATTATATGCATATTCATATCAGAAACAGGTTTAATATATTCCTATGTATGTTTAACGACAATATTCCACCCATAATCCCCATGTAGAAAATTAATTATATGCATATTCATATCAGAAATAGGTTTAATATGATGCTATGTATATTTATAAATAATTTTCCACCCATTATCCCCATTTAGAAAAATATGTATATGCCTAATCTTATCAGTAATGGGCTAAATAGGTTCCTATGTCTATTTATAATCCACATTCCACCTATAATCCCCATGTAAAAAAATAATTATATGCATATTCTTATCAGAAATAGGTTAAATATGTTACTATGTATATTTATAAACAATATTCCACCCATAATTCCAATATAGAAAAATAATTGTATGCATATTCTTATCAGAATTGGGTTAAATAGGTTCCTATGTATATTCATTAACAATATTCCACCCACAATCCCAATACAGAAAAAACTGTATATGCATATTCTTATAATAAATGGGTTAAATAGGTTACTATGTATATTTATAAACAATCCACCCATAATCCCCATATGGAAAAATAATTGTATGCATATTCTTATCAAAATTGTGTTGAATAGGTTCCTATGTATATTTATTCACAAGATTCCACACATAATCCCCATCGAGAAACATAATTATATGCATATTCTTATCAGAAATGGGTTAAATAGGTTCCTATGTATATTTATAAACAATATTCCACCCATAATCCCCATGTAGGAAACTAATTATATGCATAATTAGATGCATATTCTTATCAGAAATGGGTTAAATAGGTCCCTATGTATATTTATAAACAATATTCCACCCATAATTCCCATACAGAAAGACAATTGTTTACATATTCTTATCAGAAATGAGTTAAATAGTTTCCTATGTATATTTATAATCCATATTCCACCCATAATCCCAATGTAGAAAAATAATAATATGCATATTCTTATCAGAAATGGGTTAAATAGGTTTCTGTGTATATTTATAAAAAATATTCCACCCATAATCAACATATAGAAACACAATTATATGCATATTCATATCAGAAACAGGTTTAATATATTCCTATGTATGTTTAACGACAATATTCCACCCATAATCCCCATGTAGAAAATTAATTATATGCATATTCATATCAGAAATAGGTTTAATATGATGCTATGTATATTTATAAATAATTTTCCACCCATTATCCCCATTTAGAAAAATATGTATATGCCTAATCTTATCAGTAATGGGCTAAATAGGTTCCTATGTCTATTTATAATCCACATTCCACCTATAATCCCCATGTAAAAAAATAATTATATGCATATTCTTATCAGAAATAGGTTAAATATGTTACTATGTATATTTATAAACAATATTCCACCCATAATTCCAATATAGAAAAATAATTGTATGCATATTCCTATCAGAATTGGGTTAAATAGGTTCCTTTGTATATTTATTCACAAGATTCCACTCTTTTTACCCATGTAGAAAATAATTATATGCATATTCATATCAGAAATAGGTTTAATATACTCCTAGGTACATTTATTAACACTATTCTACCCATAATCCAATTGTAGAAAAATAATCATATGCATATTCATATCAGAAGTGGGTTAAATAGGTTCCTATGTATGTCTATAAACAATATTCCACCCATAATCCCCATGTTGAAAAATTATTATATGCATATTCTTATCAGAAATGGTTAAATAGGTTCCCATGTATATTTATAATTAATATTCCACCCATAATCCCCATGTAGAAAAATAATAATGTGCATATTCATATCAGAAATGGGTTAAATAGGTTCCTATGTATATTTATAAACAATATTCCACCCATATTCCCTATATAGAAAAATAATTATATGCTTATTCTTATCAGAAATGGGTTAAATAGGTTCCTATGTATATTTATAATCCATATTCCACCCATAGTCCCTAGGTAGAAAATAATTATATGCTTATATTCTTAAAAGAAATTGGTTAAATAGGTCCCTATGTATATTTATAAACAATATTCCACCCATAATTCCCATATAGAAAAACAATTGTTTACATATTCTTATCAGAAATGGGTTAAATAGGTTCCTATGTATATTTATAAACAATATTTCACCCATATTCCCTATATAGAAAAATAATTATATGCATATTCTTATCAGAAATGGGTTAAATAGGTTCCTATGTATATTTATAAACAATATTCCACCCATAATCCCCATATAGAAAAACAATTATATGCATGTTCTTATTAGAAATGGGTTAAATAGGTTACTAGGCATATTTATTAACAATATTCCACCCATAATGCCCATGTAGAAAAATAAATATTGGTATATTATTATCAGAAATGGGTTAAATAGGTTACAATGTATATTTATAAACAATATTCATCCCATAATCCCCATGTAAAAAAATAATTATATGCATATTCTTATCAGAAATGGGTTAAATAGATTCCATGTATATTTATAAACAATTTTCCACCCATAATCCCCATGTAGAAAAATAATTATATGCATATTTTTTTCACAAATGGGTTAAATAGGTCCCTATGTATATTTAGAAACAATATTCCACCCATAATTCCCATATAGAAAAAAATTGTTTACATATTCTTATCAGAAATGGGTTAAATAGGTTCCTATGTATATTTATAATCCATATTCCACCCATAATCCCTAGGTAGAAAATAATTATATGCATATTCTTATAAGAAATGGGTTAAATAGGTCCCTATGTATATTTATTCACAAGATTCCACACATAATCCCCATGGAGAAACATGATTATATGCATATTCTTATCAGAAATGGGTTAAATAGGATCCTATGTATATTTATAAACAATATTCCACCCTTTCTACCCATGTAGAAAATAATTATATGCATATTCATATCAGAAATAGGTTTAATATACTCCTAGGTATATTTATTAACACTATTCTACCCATAATCCCCATGTAGAAAAATAATCATATGCATATTCATATCAGAAATGGGTTAAATAGGTCCTATGTATGTTTATAAACAATATTCCACCCATAATCCCCATGTTGAAAAATTATTATATGCATATTCTTTTCAGAAATGGTTAAATAGGTTCCCATGTATATTTATAAACAATATTCCACCCATAATCCCCATGTAGAAAAATAATAATATGCATATTCATATCAGAAATGGGTTAAATAGGTTCCTATGCATATTTTTAAACAATATTCCACTCATAGACCCTAGGTAGAAAAATAATTATATGCATATTCTTATCAGAAATGGGTTAAATAGGACCCTATGTATATTTATAAACCATATTCCACCCATAATTCCCATATAGAAAAACAGTTGTTTACATATTCTTATCAGAAATGGGTTAAATAGGTTCCTATGTATATTTATAATCCATATTCCACCCATAATCCCTATGTAGAAAAATAATTATATGCATATTCTTATCAGAAATGGGTTAAATAGGACCCTATGTATATTTATAAAAAATATTCCACCCATAATCTACATATAGAAAAACAATTATATGCATATTCATATCAGAAATAGGTTTAATATGTTCACAAGATTCCACACATAATCACCATGGAGAAAAATATTTATATGCATATTCTTATCAGAAATGGGTTAAATTGGTTCCTATGTATATTTATAAACAATTTTCCACCCTTTCTACCAATGTAGAAAATAATTATATGCATATTCATATCAGAAATAGGTTTAATATATTCCTAGGTATATTTATTAACACTATTCTACCCATAATCCCCATGTAGAAAAATAACTATATACATATTCTTATCAGAAATGGGTTAAATAGGTTCCTATGTATATTTATAAACAATATTCCACCCTTTCTACCCATGTAGAAAATAATTATATGCATATTCATATCAGAAATAGGTTTAATATACTCCTAGGTATATTTATTAACACTATTCTACCCATAATCCCCATGTAGAAAAATAATCATATGCATATTCATATCAGAAATGGGTTAAATAGGTTCCTATGTATGTTTATAAACAATATTCCACCCATAATCCCCATGTTGAAAAATTATTATATGCATATTCTTATCAGAAATGGTTAAATAGGTTTTCATGTATATTTATAAACAATATTCCACGCATAATCCCCATGTAGAAAAATAATAATATGCATATTCATATCAGAAATGGGTTAAATAGGTTCCTATGTATAAATATAAACAATATTCCACCCGTTGTCCCTAGGTAGAAAAATAATTATATGCATATTCTTATCAGAAATGGGTTAAATAGGTCCCTATTTCTATTTATAAACAATATTCCACCCATAATTCCCATATAGAAAAACAATTGTTTACATATTTTTATCAGAAATGGGTTAAATAGGTTCCTATGTATATTTATTCACAAGATTCCACACATAATCCCCATGGAGAAACATAATTATATGCATATTCTTATCAGAAATGGGTTAAATATGTTCCTATGTATATTTATAAACAATATTCCACCCATATTCCCTATATAGAAAAATAATTATATGCATATTTTTATCAGAAATAGGTTAAATAGGTTTCTGTGTATATTTATAATCCATATTCCACCCATAGTCCCTAGGTAGAAAAAAATTGTATGCATATTCTTATAAGAAATGGGTTAAATAGGTCCCTATGTATATTTATAAACAATATTCCACCATAATTCCCATATAGAAAAACAATTGCTTACATATTCTTATCAGAAATGGGTTAAATAGGTTCCTATGTATATTTATAATCCATATTCCACCCACAATCCCTATGTAGAAAAATAATCATATGCATATTCATATCAGAAATGGGTTAAATAGGTTCCTATGTATGTTTATAAACAATATTCCACCCATAATCCCCATGTTAAAAAATTATTATATGCATATTCTTATCAGAAATGGTTAAATAGGTTCCCATGTATATTTATAAACAATCATCCACCCATAATCCACATGTAAAAAAATGTTTTATCAGAAATTGGTTTAATATGTTGCTCTGTATGTTTATCTACAATATTCCACCCATAATCCCCATGTAGAAAAATAATTATATGCATATTAATTTCAGAAATAGGTTTAATACATTGCTATGTATATTTATAAACAATATTCCACTCATAATCCCCATGTAGAAAAATAATTATATGCATATTTGTATCAGAAATAGGTTTAATATATTTCTATGTGTGTTTAACTACAATATTTCACCCACAATCCCCATGTAGAAAAATATTTATATGCATATTCTTATCAGAAATGGGTTAAATATGTTCCTGTGTATTTTTGTAAGGAATATTCCACCCATAATCCCCACGTAGAAAAATAAATGTATGCATATTCATATCAGAAATAGGATTAATGTGTTGCTAATCCCATGTAGAAAAATTATTATATACAATTACAGAAATAGGTATAATGTGTTGCAATGTATATTTATTAACAATATTCCAACCATAATCAGTATTTATAAACAAATAATCCCAATGTAGAAAAATAATTATATGCATATTCTTAAGAGAAAGAGGTTTAATATGTTGCTATCTATATTTATAAACAATATTCCACCCATAATCCCCATGTAGAAAAATAATTATATGCATATTCTTATCAGAAATGTGTTTAAATAGGTTCCTATGTGTATTTAAAAACAATAATCCAACCATAATCCCCATGTAGAAAAATAATTATACGCATATTTTTATCAGAAATGGGTTAAATAGGTTCCTATGTATATTTATAAGCAATATTCCACGCTTTCTACCAATGTAGAAAATAATTATATGCATATTAATATCAGAAATAGGTTTAATATACTCCGAGGTATATTTATTAACACTATTCTACCCATAATCCCCATGTAGAAAAATAATCATATGCATATTCATATCAGAAATGGGTTAAATATGTTCCTGTGTATATTTGTAAGGAATATTCCACCCATAATCCCCACGTAGAAAAATAAATGTATGCATATTCATATCAGAAATAGGATTAATGTGTTGCTAATCCCATGTAGAAAAATAATTATATACAATTACAGAAATAGGTATAATGTGTTGCAATGTATATTTATTAACAATATTCCAACCATAATCAGTATTTATAACAATAATCCCAATGTAGAAAAATAATTATATGCATATTCTTAACAGAAATAGGTTTAATATGTTGCTATCTATGTTTATAAACAATATTCCACCCATAATCAACATGTTGAAAAATAATAATATGCATATTCTTATCAGAAATTGGTTAAATAGGTTCCGTTGTATATTAATAAACACATTCTACCCGTAATCCCCATGTAGAAAATTAATTATTTGCATATTCATAACAGAAATAGGTTTAATATGATGCTATGTATATTTATAAATAATATTCCACCCATTATCCCCATATAGAAAAAATTAATGTATGCATATTCTTATCAGAATTGGTTTAAATAGGTTCCTATGTATATTTATTCTCAAGATTCCACACATAATCACCATGGAGAAAAATATTTATATGCATAATCTTATCAGAAATGGTTTAAATTGGTTCCTATGTATGTTTATAAAAAATATTCCACTCATAATCCCCATGTTGAAAAATTATTATATGCATTTTCTTATCAGAAATGGTTAAATAGGTTCCCATGTATATTTATAATCAATATTCCACCCATAATCCCCATGTAGAAAAATAATAATATGCATATTCATATCAGAAATGGGTTAAGTAGGTTCCTATGTATATTTATAAACAATATTCCACCCATATTCCCTATATAGAAAAATAATTATATGCATATTCTTATCACAAATGGGTTAAATAGGTTCCTATGTATATTTATAATCCATATTCCACCCATAGTCACCAGGTAGAAAAAAATTATATGCATATTCTTATAAGAAATGAGTTAACTAGGTCCCTATGTATATTTATAAACAATATTCCACCTATAATTCCCATATAGAAAAACAATTGTTTACATATTCTTATCAGAAATGGGTTAAATAGGTTCCTATGTATATTTATAATCCATATTCCACCCATAATCCCAATGTAGAAAAATAATAATATGCATATTCTTATCAGAAATGGGTTAAATAGGTTTCTGTGTATATTTATAAAAAATATTCCACCCATAATCAACATATAGAAACACAATTATATGCATATTCATATCAGAAACAGGTTTAATATATTCCTATGTATGTTTAACGACAATATTCCACCCATAATCTCCATGTAGAAAAATAGTCATATGCATATTCTTATCAGAAATTGGTTAAATAGGTTCCTATGTATATCAATAAACAACATTCTACCCGTAATCCCCATGTAGAAAATTAATTATATGCATATTCATAACAGAAATAGGTTTAATATGATGCTATGTATATTTATAAATAATATTCCACCCATTATCCCCATTTAGAAAAATAATTATATGCCTAATCTTATCAGAAATGGGTTAAATAGGTTCCTATGTCTATTTTTAATCCACATTCCATCTATAATCCCCATGTAAATAAATAATTATATGCATATTCTTACCAGAAATAGGTTAAAATGTTACTATGTATATTTATAAACAATATTCCATCCATAATTCCAATATAGAAAAATAATTGTATGCATATTCTTATCAGAATTGGGTTAAATAGGTTCCTATGTATATTCATTAACAATATTCCACCCACAATCCCAATACAGAAAAAACTGTATATGCATATTCTTATAATAAATGGGTTAAATAGGTTACTATGTATATTTATAAACAATCCACCCATAATCCCCATATGGAAAAATAATTGTATGCATATTCTTATCAAAATTGGGTTGAATAGGTTCCTATGTATATTTTTTCACAAGATTCCACACATAATCCCCATCGAGAAACATAATTATATGCATATTCTTATCAGAAATGGGTTAAATAGGTTCCTATGTATATTTATAATCCATATTCCACAAATAATCCCAAAGTAGAAAAATAATAATATGCATATTCTTATCAGAAATGGGTTAAATAGGTTTCTGTGTATATTTATAAAAAATATTCCACCCATAATCAACATATAGAAACACAATTATATGCATATTCATATCAGAAACAGGTTTAATATATTCCTATGTATGTTTAACGACAATATTCCACCCATAATCCCCATGTAGAAAATTAATTATATGCATATTCATATCAGAAATAGGTTTAATATGATGCTATGTATATTTATAAATAATTTTCCACCCATTATCCCCATTTAGAAAAATATGTATATGCCTAATCTTATCAGTAATGGGCTAAATAGGTTCCTATGTCTATTTATAATCCACATTCCACCTATAATCCCCATGTAAAAAAATAATTATATGCATATTCTTATCAGAAATAGGTTAAATATGTTACTATGTATATTTATAAACAATATTCCACCCATAATTCCAATATAGAAAAATAATTGTATGCATATTCTTATCAGAATTGGGTTAAATAGGTTCCTATGTATATTCATTAACAATATTCCACCCACAATCCCAATACAGAAAAAACTGTATATGCATATTCTTATAATAAATGGGTTAAATAGGTTACTATGTATATTTATAAACAATCCACCCATAATCCCCATATGGAAAAATAATTGTATGCATATTCTTATCAAAATTGTGTTGAATAGGTTCCTATGTATATTTATTCACAAGATTCCACACATAATCCCCATCGAGAAACATAATTATATGCATATTCTTATCAGAAATGGGTTAAATAGGTTCCTATGTATATTTATAAACAATATTCCACCCATAATCCCCATGTAGGAAACTAATTATATGCATAATTAGATGCATATTCTTATCAGAAATGGGTTAAATAGGTCCCTATGTATATTTATAAACAATATTCCACCCATAATTCCCATACAGAAAGACAATTGTTTACATATTCTTATCAGAAATGAGTTAAATAGTTTCCTATGTATATTTATAATCCATATTCCACCCATAATCCCAATGTAGAAAAATAATAATATGCATATTCTTATCAGAAATGGGTTAAATAGGTTTCTGTGTATATTTATAAAAAATATTCCACCCATAATCAACATATAGAAACACAATTATATGCATATTCATATCAGAAACAGGTTTAATATATTCCTATGTATGTTTAACGACAATATTCCACCCATAATCCCCATGTAGAAAATTAATTATATGCATATTCATATCAGAAATAGGTTTAATATGATGCTATGTATATTTATAAATAATTTTCCACCCATTATCCCCATTTAGAAAAATATGTATATGCCTAATCTTATCAGTAATGGGCTAAATAGGTTCCTATGTCTATTTATAATCCACATTCCACCTATAATCCCCATGTAAAAAAATAATTATATGCATATTCTTATCAGAAATAGGTTAAATATGTTACTATGTATATTTATAAACAATATTCCACCCATAATTCCAATATAGAAAAATAATTGTATGCATATTCCTATCAGAATTGGGTTAAATAGGTTCCTTTGTATATTTATTCACAAGATTCCACTCTTTTTACCCATGTAGAAAATAATTATATGCATATTCATATCAGAAATAGGTTTAATATACTCCTAGGTACATTTATTAACACTATTCTACCCATAATCCAATTGTAGAAAAATAATCATATGCATATTCATATCAGAAGTGGGTTAAATAGGTTCCTATGTATGTCTATAAACAATATTCCACCCATAATCCCCATGTTGAAAAATTATTATATGCATATTCTTATCAGAAATGGTTAAATAGGTTCCCATGTATATTTATAATTAATATTCCACCCATAATCCCCATGTAGAAAAATAATAATGTGCATATTCATATCAGAAATGGGTTAAATAGGTTCCTATGTATATTTATAAACAATATTCCACCCATATTCCCTATATAGAAAAATAATTATATGCTTATTCTTATCAGAAATGGGTTAAATAGGTTCCTATGTATATTTATAATCCATATTCCACCCATAGTCCCTAGGTAGAAAATAATTATATGCTTATATTCTTAAAAGAAATTGGTTAAATAGGTCCCTATGTATATTTATAAACAATATTCCACCCATAATTCCCATATAGAAAAACAATTGTTTACATATTCTTATCAGAAATGGGTTAAATAGGTTCCTATGTATATTTATAAACAATATTTCACCCATATTCCCTATATAGAAAAATAATTATATGCATATTCTTATCAGAAATGGGTTAAATAGGTTCCTATGTATATTTATAAACAATATTCCACCCATAATCCCCATATAGAAAAACAATTATATGCATGTTCTTATTAGAAATGGGTTAAATAGGTTACTAGGCATATTTATTAACAATATTCCACCCATAATGCCCATGTAGAAAAATAAATATTGGTATATTATTATCAGAAATGGGTTAAATAGGTTACAATGTATATTTATAAACAATATTCATCCCATAATCCCCATGTAAAAAAATAATTATATGCATATTCTTATCAGAAATGGGTTAAATAGATTCCATGTATATTTATAAACAATTTTCCACCCATAATCCCCATGTAGAAAAATAATTATATGCATATTTTTTTCACAAATGGGTTAAATAGGTCCCTATGTATATTTAGAAACAATATTCCACCCATAATTCCCATATAGAAAAAAATTGTTTACATATTCTTATCAGAAATGGGTTAAATAGGTTCCTATGTATATTTATAATCCATATTCCACCCATAATCCCTAGGTAGAAAATAATTATATGCATATTCTTATAAGAAATGGGTTAAATAGGTCCCTATGTATATTTATTCACAAGATTCCACACATAATCCCCATGGAGAAACATGATTATATGCATATTCTTATCAGAAATGGGTTAAATAGGATCCTATGTATATTTATAAACAATATTCCACCCTTTCTACCCATGTAGAAAATAATTATATGCATATTCATATCAGAAATAGGTTTAATATACTCCTAGGTATATTTATTAACACTATTCTACCCATAATCCCCATGTAGAAAAATAATCATATGCATATTCATATCAGAAATGGGTTAAATAGGTCCTATGTATGTTTATAAACAATATTCCACCCATAATCCCCATGTTGAAAAATTATTATATGCATATTCTTTTCAGAAATGGTTAAATAGGTTCCCATGTATATTTATAAACAATATTCCACCCATAATCCCCATGTAGAAAAATAATAATATGCATATTCATATCAGAAATGGGTTAAATAGGTTCCTATGCATATTTTTAAACAATATTCCACTCATAGACCCTAGGTAGAAAAATAATTATATGCATATTCTTATCAGAAATGGGTTAAATAGGACCCTATGTATATTTATAAACCATATTCCACCCATAATTCCCATATAGAAAAACAGTTGTTTACATATTCTTATCAGAAATGGGTTAAATAGGTTCCTATGTATATTTATAATCCATATTCCACCCATAATCCCTATGTAGAAAAATAATTATATGCATATTCTTATCAGAAATGGGTTAAATAGGACCCTATGTATATTTATAAAAAATATTCCACCCATAATCTACATATAGAAAAACAATTATATGCATATTCATATCAGAAATAGGTTTAATATGTTCACAAGATTCCACACATAATCACCATGGAGAAAAATATTTATATGCATATTCTTATCAGAAATGGGTTAAATTGGTTCCTATGTATATTTATAAACAATTTTCCACCCTTTCTACCAATGTAGAAAATAATTATATGCATATTCATATCAGAAATAGGTTTAATATATTCCTAGGTATATTTATTAACACTATTCTACCCATAATCCCCATGTAGAAAAATAACTATATACATATTCTTATCAGAAATGGGTTAAATAGGTTCCTATGTATATTTATAAACAATATTCCACCCTTTCTACCCATGTAGAAAATAATTATATGCATATTCATATCAGAAATAGGTTTAATATACTCCTAGGTATATTTATTAACACTATTCTACCCATAATCCCCATGTAGAAAAATAATCATATGCATATTCATATCAGAAATGGGTTAAATAGGTTCCTATGTATGTTTATAAACAATATTCCACCCATAATCCCCATGTTGAAAAATTATTATATGCATATTCTTATCAGAAATGGTTAAATAGGTTTTCATGTATATTTATAAACAATATTCCACGCATAATCCCCATGTAGAAAAATAATAATATGCATATTCATATCAGAAATGGGTTAAATAGGTTCCTATGTATAAATATAAACAATATTCCACCCGTTGTCCCTAGGTAGAAAAATAATTATATGCATATTCTTATCAGAAATGGGTTAAATAGGTCCCTATTTCTATTTATAAACAATATTCCACCCATAATTCCCATATAGAAAAACAATTGTTTACATATTTTTATCAGAAATGGGTTAAATAGGTTCCTATGTATATTTATTCACAAGATTCCACACATAATCCCCATGGAGAAACATAATTATATGCATATTCTTATCAGAAATGGGTTAAATATGTTCCTATGTATATTTATAAACAATATTCCACCCATATTCCCTATATAGAAAAATAATTATATGCATATTTTTATCAGAAATAGGTTAAATAGGTTTCTGTGTATATTTATAATCCATATTCCACCCATAGTCCCTAGGTAGAAAAAAATTGTATGCATATTCTTATAAGAAATGGGTTAAATAGGTCCCTATGTATATTTATAAACAATATTCCACCATAATTCCCATATAGAAAAACAATTGCTTACATATTCTTATCAGAAATGGGTTAAATAGGTTCCTATGTATATTTATAATCCATATTCCACCCACAATCCCTATGTAGAAAAATAATCATATGCATATTCATATCAGAAATGGGTTAAATAGGTTCCTATGTATGTTTATAAACAATATTCCACCCATAATCCCCATGTTAAAAAATTATTATATGCATATTCTTATCAGAAATGGTTAAATAGGTTCCCATGTATATTTATAAACAATCATCCACCCATAATCCACATGTAAAAAAATGTTTTATCAGAAATTGGTTTAATATGTTGCTCTGTATGTTTATCTACAATATTCCACCCATAATCCCCATGTAGAAAAATAATTATATGCATATTAATTTCAGAAATAGGTTTAATACATTGCTATGTATATTTATAAACAATATTCCACTCATAATCCCCATGTAGAAAAATAATTATATGCATATTTGTATCAGAAATAGGTTTAATATATTTCTATGTGTGTTTAACTACAATATTTCACCCACAATCCCCATGTAGAAAAATATTTATATGCATATTCTTATCAGAAATGGGTTAAATATGTTCCTGTGTATTTTTGTAAGGAATATTCCACCCATAATCCCCACGTAGAAAAATAAATGTATGCATATTCATATCAGAAATAGGATTAATGTGTTGCTAATCCCATGTAGAAAAATTATTATATACAATTACAGAAATAGGTATAATGTGTTGCAATGTATATTTATTAACAATATTCCAACCATAATCAGTATTTATAAACAAATAATCCCAATGTAGAAAAATAATTATATGCATATTCTTAAGAGAAAGAGGTTTAATATGTTGCTATCTATATTTATAAACAATATTCCACCCATAATCCCCATGTAGAAAAATAATTATATGCATATTCTTATCAGAAATGTGTTTAAATAGGTTCCTATGTGTATTTAAAAACAATAATCCAACCATAATCCCCATGTAGAAAAATAATTATACGCATATTTTTATCAGAAATGGGTTAAATAGGTTCCTATGTATATTTATAAGCAATATTCCACGCTTTCTACCAATGTAGAAAAAAATTATATGCATATTAATATCAGAAATAGGTTTAATATACTCCGAGGTATATTTATTAACACTATTCTACCCATAATCCCCATGTAGAAAAATAATCATATGCATATTCATATCAGAAATGGGTTAAATATGTTCCTGTGTATATTTGTAAGGAATATTCCACCCATAATCCCCACGTAGAAAAATAAATGTATGCATATTCATATCAGAAATAGGATTAATGTGTTGCTAATCCCATGTAGAAAAATAATTATATACAATTACAGAAATAGGTATAATGTGTTGCAATGTATATTTATTAACAATATTCCAACCATAATCAGTATTTATAACAATAATCCCAATGTAGAAAAATAATTATATGCATATTCTTAACAGAAATAGGTTTAATATGTTGCTATCTATGTTTATAAACAATATTCCACCCATAATCAACATGTTGAAAAATAATAATATGCATATTCTTATCAGAAATTGGTTAAATAGGTTCCGTTGTATATTAATAAACACATTCTACCCGTAATCCCCATGTAGAAAATTAATTATTTGCATATTCATAACAGAAATAGGTTTAATATGATGCTATGTATATTTATAAATAATATTCCACCCATTATCCCCATATAGAAAAAATTAATGTATGCATATTCTTATCAGAATTGGTTTAAATAGGTTCCTATGTATATTTATTCTCAAGATTCCACACATAATCACCATGGAGAAAAATATTTATATGCATAATCTTATCAGAAATGGTTTAAATTGGTTCCTATGTATGTTTATAAAAAATATTCCACTCATAATCCCCATGTTGAAAAATTATTATATGCATTTTCTTATCAGAAATGGTTAAATAGGTTCCCATGTATATTTATAATCAATATTCCACCCATAATCCCCATGTAGAAAAATAATAATATGCATATTCATATCAGAAATGGGTTAAGTAGGTTCCTATGTATATTTATAAACAATATTCCACCCATATTCCCTATATAGAAAAATAATTATATGCATATTCTTATCACAAATGGGTTAAATAGGTTCCTATGTATATTTATAATCCATATTCCACCCATAGTCACCAGGTAGAAAAAAATTATATGCATATTCTTATAAGAAATGAGTTAACTAGGTCCCTATGTATATTTATAAACAATATTCCACCTATAATTCCCATATAGAAAAACAATTGTTTACATATTCTTATCAGAAATGGGTTAAATAGGTTCCTATGTATATTTATAATCCATATTCCACCCATAATCCCAATGTAGAAAAATAATAATATGCATATTCTTATCAGAAATGGGTTAAATAGGTTTCTGTGTATATTTATAAAAAATATTCCACCCATAATCAACATATAGAAACACAATTATATGCATATTCATATCAGAAACAGGTTTAATATATTCCTATGTATGTTTAACGACAATATTCCACCCATAATCTCCATGTAGAAAAATAGTCATATGCATATTCTTATCAGAAATTGGTTAAATAGGTTCCTATGTATATCAATAAACAACATTCTACCCGTAATCCCCATGTAGAAAATTAATTATATGCATATTCATAACAGAAATAGGTTTAATATGATGCTATGTATATTTATAAATAATATTCCACCCATTATCCCCATTTAGAAAAATAATTATATGCCTAATCTTATCAGAAATGGGTTAAATAGGTTCCTATGTCTATTTTTAATCCACATTCCATCTATAATCCCCATGTAAATAAATAATTATATGCATATTCTTACCAGAAATAGGTTAAAATGTTACTATGTATATTTATAAACAATATTCCATCCATAATTCCAATATAGAAAAATAATTGTATGCATATTCTTATCAGAATTGGGTTAAATAGGTTCCTATGTATATTCATTAACAATATTCCACCCACAATCCCAATACAGAAAAAACTGTATATGCATATTCTTATAATAAATGGGTTAAATAGGTTACTATGTATATTTATAAACAATCCACCCATAATCCCCATATGGAAAAATAATTGTATGCATATTCTTATCAAAATTGGGTTGAATAGGTTCCTATGTATATTTTTTCACAAGATTCCACACATAATCCCCATCGAGAAACATAATTATATGCATATTCTTATCAGAAATGGGTTAAATAGGTTCCTATGTATATTTATAATCCATATTCCACAAATAATCCCAAAGTAGAAAAATAATAATATGCATATTCTTATCAGAAATGGGTTAAATAGGTTTCTGTGTATATTTATAAAAAATATTCCACCCATAATCAACATATAGAAACACAATTATATGCATATTCATATCAGAAACAGGTTTAATATATTCCTATGTATGTTTAACGACAATATTCCACCCATAATCCCCATGTAGAAAATTAATTATATGCATATTCATATCAGAAATAGGTTTAATATGATGCTATGTATATTTATAAATAATTTTCCACCCATTATCCCCATTTAGAAAAATATGTATATGCCTAATCTTATCAGTAATGGGCTAAATAGGTTCCTATGTCTATTTATAATCCACATTCCACCTATAATCCCCATGTAAAAAAATAATTATATGCATATTCTTATCAGAAATAGGTTAAATATGTTACTATGTATATTTATAAACAATATTCCACCCATAATTCCAATATAGAAAAATAATTGTATGCATATTCTTATCAGAATTGGGTTAAATAGGTTCCTATGTATATTCATTAACAATATTCCACCCACAATCCCAATACAGAAAAAACTGTATATGCATATTCTTATAATAAATGGGTTAAATAGGTTACTATGTATATTTATAAACAATCCACCCATAATCCCCATATGGAAAAATAATTGTATGCATATTCTTATCAAAATTGTGTTGAATAGGTTCCTATGTATATTTATTCACAAGATTCCACACATAATCCCCATCGAGAAACATAATTATATGCATATTCTTATCAGAAATGGGTTAAATAGGTTCCTATGTATATTTATAAACAATATTCCACCCATAATCCCCATGTAGGAAACTAATTATATGCATAATTAGATGCATATTCTTATCAGAAATGGGTTAAATAGGTCCCTATGTATATTTATAAACAATATTCCACCCATAATTCCCATACAGAAAGACAATTGTTTACATATTCTTATCAGAAATGAGTTAAATAGTTTCCTATGTATATTTATAATCCATATTCCACCCATAATCCCAATGTAGAAAAATAATAATATGCATATTCTTATCAGAAATGGGTTAAATAGGTTTCTGTGTATATTTATAAAAAATATTCCACCCATAATCAACATATAGAAACACAATTATATGCATATTCATATCAGAAACAGGTTTAATATATTCCTATGTATGTTTAACGACAATATTCCACCCATAATCCCCATGTAGAAAATTAATTATATGCATATTCATATCAGAAATAGGTTTAATATGATGCTATGTATATTTATAAATAATTTTCCACCCATTATCCCCATTTAGAAAAATATGTATATGCCTAATCTTATCAGTAATGGGCTAAATAGGTTCCTATGTCTATTTATAATCCACATTCCACCTATAATCCCCATGTAAAAAAATAATTATATGCATATTCTTATCAGAAATAGGTTAAATATGTTACTATGTATATTTATAAACAATATTCCACCCATAATTCCAATATAGAAAAATAATTGTATGCATATTCCTATCAGAATTGGGTTAAATAGGTTCCTTTGTATATTTATTCACAAGATTCCACTCTTTTTACCCATGTAGAAAATAATTATATGCATATTCATATCAGAAATAGGTTTAATATACTCCTAGGTACATTTATTAACACTATTCTACCCATAATCCAATTGTAGAAAAATAATCATATGCATATTCATATCAGAAGTGGGTTAAATAGGTTCCTATGTATGTCTATAAACAATATTCCACCCATAATCCCCATGTTGAAAAATTATTATATGCATATTCTTATCAGAAATGGTTAAATAGGTTCCCATGTATATTTATAATTAATATTCCACCCATAATCCCCATGTAGAAAAATAATAATGTGCATATTCATATCAGAAATGGGTTAAATAGGTTCCTATGTATATTTATAAACAATATTCCACCCATATTCCCTATATAGAAAAATAATTATATGCTTATTCTTATCAGAAATGGGTTAAATAGGTTCCTATGTATATTTATAATCCATATTCCACCCATAGTCCCTAGGTAGAAAATAATTATATGCTTATATTCTTAAAAGAAATTGGTTAAATAGGTCCCTATGTATATTTATAAACAATATTCCACCCATAATTCCCATATAGAAAAACAATTGTTTACATATTCTTATCAGAAATGGGTTAAATAGGTTCCTATGTATATTTATAAACAATATTTCACCCATATTCCCTATATAGAAAAATAATTATATGCATATTCTTATCAGAAATGGGTTAAATAGGTTCCTATGTATATTTATAAACAATATTCCACCCATAATCCCCATATAGAAAAACAATTATATGCATGTTCTTATTAGAAATGGGTTAAATAGGTTACTAGGCATATTTATTAACAATATTCCACCCATAATGCCCATGTAGAAAAATAAATATTGGTATATTATTATCAGAAATGGGTTAAATAGGTTACAATGTATATTTATAAACAATATTCATCCCATAATCCCCATGTAAAAAAATAATTATATGCATATTCTTATCAGAAATGGGTTAAATAGATTCCATGTATATTTATAAACAATTTTCCACCCATAATCCCCATGTAGAAAAATAATTATATGCATATTTTTTTCACAAATGGGTTAAATAGGTCCCTATGTATATTTAGAAACAATATTCCACCCATAATTCCCATATAGAAAAAAATTGTTTACATATTCTTATCAGAAATGGGTTAAATAGGTTCCTATGTATATTTATAATCCATATTCCACCCATAATCCCTAGGTAGAAAATAATTATATGCATATTCTTATAAGAAATGGGTTAAATAGGTCCCTATGTATATTTATTCACAAGATTCCACACATAATCCCCATGGAGAAACATGATTATATGCATATTCTTATCAGAAATGGGTTAAATAGGATCCTATGTATATTTATAAACAATATTCCACCCTTTCTACCCATGTAGAAAATAATTATATGCATATTCATATCAGAAATAGGTTTAATATACTCCTAGGTATATTTATTAACACTATTCTACCCATAATCCCCATGTAGAAAAATAATCATATGCATATTCATATCAGAAATGGGTTAAATAGGTCCTATGTATGTTTATAAACAATATTCCACCCATAATCCCCATGTTGAAAAATTATTATATGCATATTCTTTTCAGAAATGGTTAAATAGGTTCCCATGTATATTTATAAACAATATTCCACCCATAATCCCCATGTAGAAAAATAATAATATGCATATTCATATCAGAAATGGGTTAAATAGGTTCCTATGCATATTTTTAAACAATATTCCACTCATAGACCCTAGGTAGAAAAATAATTATATGCATATTCTTATCAGAAATGGGTTAAATAGGACCCTATGTATATTTATAAACCATATTCCACCCATAATTCCCATATAGAAAAACAGTTGTTTACATATTCTTATCAGAAATGGGTTAAATAGGTTCCTATGTATATTTATAATCCATATTCCACCCATAATCCCTATGTAGAAAAATAATTATATGCATATTCTTATCAGAAATGGGTTAAATAGGACCCTATGTATATTTATAAAAAATATTCCACCCATAATCTACATATAGAAAAACAATTATATGCATATTCATATCAGAAATAGGTTTAATATGTTCACAAGATTCCACACATAATCACCATGGAGAAAAATATTTATATGCATATTCTTATCAGAAATGGGTTAAATTGGTTCCTATGTATATTTATAAACAATTTTCCACCCTTTCTACCAATGTAGAAAATAATTATATGCATATTCATATCAGAAATAGGTTTAATATATTCCTAGGTATATTTATTAACACTATTCTACCCATAATCCCCATGTAGAAAAATAACTATATACATATTCTTATCAGAAATGGGTTAAATAGGTTCCTATGTATATTTATAAACAATATTCCACCCTTTCTACCCATGTAGAAAATAATTATATGCATATTCATATCAGAAATAGGTTTAATATACTCCTAGGTATATTTATTAACACTATTCTACCCATAATCCCCATGTAGAAAAATAATCATATGCATATTCATATCAGAAATGGGTTAAATAGGTTCCTATGTATGTTTATAAACAATATTCCACCCATAATCCCCATGTTGAAAAATTATTATATGCATATTCTTATCAGAAATGGTTAAATAGGTTTTCATGTATATTTATAAACAATATTCCACGCATAATCCCCATGTAGAAAAATAATAATATGCATATTCATATCAGAAATGGGTTAAATAGGTTCCTATGTATAAATATAAACAATATTCCACCCGTTGTCCCTAGGTAGAAAAATAATTATATGCATATTCTTATCAGAAATGGGTTAAATAGGTCCCTATTTCTATTTATAAACAATATTCCACCCATAATTCCCATATAGAAAAACAATTGTTTACATATTTTTATCAGAAATGGGTTAA
Organism: Aquarana catesbeiana; assembly: GCA_037953035.1. NCBI lineage: Eukaryota > Metazoa > Chordata > Amphibia > Anura > Ranidae > Aquarana > Aquarana catesbeiana. Next base: position 3,978,595 of record JBBHAA010000162.1, on the reverse strand, counting down.
ATAGGTTCCTATGTATATTTATAAACAATATTTCACCCATATTCCCTATATAGAAAAATAATTATATGCATATTCTTATCAGAAATGGGTTAAATAGGTTCCTATGTATATTTATAAACAATATTCCACCCATAATCCCCATATAGAAAAACAATTATATGCATGTTCTTATTAGAAATGGGTTAAATAGGTTACTAGGCATATTTATTAACAATATTCCACCCATAATGCCCATGTAGAAAAATAAATATTGGTATATTATTATCAGAAATGGGTTAAATAGGTTACAATGTATATTTATAAACAATATTCATCCCATAATCCCCATGTAAAAAAATAATTATATGCATATTCTTATCAGAAATGGGTTAAATAGATTCCATGTATATTTATAAACAATTTTCCACCCATAATCCCCATGTAGAAAAATAATTATATGCATATTTTTTTCACAAATGGGTTAAATAGGTCCCTATGTATATTTAGAAACAATATTCCACCCATAATTCCCATATAGAAAAAAATTGTTTACATATTCTTATCAGAAATGGGTTAAATAGGTTCCTATGTATATTTATAATCCATATTCCACCCATAATCCCTAGGTAGAAAATAATTATATGCATATTCTTATAAGAAATGGGTTAAATAGGTCCCTATGTATATTTATTCACAAGATTCCACACATAATCCCCATGGAGAAACATTATTATATGCATATTCTTATCAGAAATGGGTTAAATAGGTTCCTATGTATATTTATAAACAATATTCCACCCTTTCTACCCATGTAGAAAATAATTATATGCATATTCATATCAGAAATAGGTTTAATATACTCCTAGGTATATTTATTAACACTATTCTACCCATAATCCCCATGTAGAAAAATAATCATATGCATATTCATATCAGAAATGGGTTAAATAGGTCCTATGTATGTTTATAAACAATATTCCACCCATAATCCCCATGTTGAAAAATTATTATATGCATATTCTTTTCAGAAATGGTTAAATAGGTTCCCATGTATATTTATAAACAATATTCCACCCATAATCCCCATGTAGAAAAATAATAATATGCATATTCATATCAGAAATGGGTTAAATAGGTTCCTATGCATATTTTTAAACAATATTCCACTCATAGACCCTAGGTAGAAAAATAATTATATGCATATTCTTATCAGAAATGGGTTAAATAGGACCCTATGTATATTTATAAACAATATTCCACCCATAATTCCCATATAGAAAAACAGTTGTTTACATATTCTTATCAGAAATGGGTTAAATAGGTTCCTATGTATATTTATAATCCATATTCCACCCATAATCCCTATGTAGAAAAATAATTATAAGCATATTCTTATCAGAAATGGGTTAAATAGGACCCTATGTATATTTATAAAAAATATTCCACCCATAATCTACATATAGAAAAACAATTATATGCATATTCATATCAGAAATAGGTTTAATATGTTCACAAGATTCCACACATAATCACCATGGAGAAAAATATTTATATGCATATTCTTATCAGAAATGGGTTAAATTGGTTCCTATGTATATTTATAAACAATTTTCCACCCTTTCTACCAATGTAGAAAATAATTATATGCATATTCATATCAGAAATAGGTTTAATATATTCCTAGGTATATTTATTAACACTATTCTACCCATAATCCCCATGTAGAAAAATAACTATATACATATTCTTATCAGAAATGGGTTAAATAGGTTCCTATGTATATTTATGAACAATATTCCACCCTTTCTACCCATGTAGAAAATAATTATATGCATATTCATATCAGAAATAGGTTTAATATACTCCTAGGTATATTTATTAACACTATTCTACCCATAATCCCCATGTAGAAAAATAATCATATGCATATTCATATCAGAAATGGGTTAAATAGGTTCCTATGTATGTTTATAAACAATATTCCACCCATAATCCCCATGTTGAAAAATTATTATATGCATATTCTTATCAGAAATGGTTAAATAGGTTTTCATGTATATTTATAAACAATATTCCACGCATAATCCCCATGTAGAAAAATAATAATATGCATATTCATATCAGAAATGGGTTAAATAGGTTCCTATGTATAAATATAAACAATATTCCACCCGTTGTCCCTAGGTAGAAAAATAATTATATGCATATTCTTATCAGAAATGGGTTAAATAGGTCCCTATTTCTATTTATAAACAATATTCCACCCATAATTCCCATATAGAAAAACAATTGTTTACATATTTTTATCAGAAATGGGTGAAATAGGTTCCTATGTATATTTATTCACAAGATTCCACACATAATCCCCATGGAGAAACATAATTATATGCATATTCTTATCAGAAATGGGTTAAATATGTTCCTATGTATATTTATAAACAATATTCCACCCATATTCCCTATATAGAAAAATAATTATATGCATATTTTTATCAGAAATAGGTTAAATAGGTTTCTGTGTATATTTATAATCCATATTCCACCCATAGTCCCTAGGTAGAAAAAAATTGTATGCATATTCTTATAAGAAATGGGTTAAATAGGTCCCTATGTATATTTATAAACAATATTCCACCATAATTCCCATATAGAAAAACAATTGCTTACATATTCTTATCAGAAATGGGTTAAATAGGTTCCTATGTATATTTATAATCCATATTCCACCCACAATCCCTATGTAGAAAAATAATCATATGCATATTCATATCATAAATGGGTTAAATAGGTTCCTATGTATGTTTATAAACAATATTCCACCCATAATCCCCATGTTAAAAAATTATTATATGCATATTCTTATCAGAAATGGTTAAATAGGTTCCCATGTATATTTATAAACAATCATCCACCCATAATCCACATGTAAAAAAATGTTTTATCAGAAATTGGTTTAATATGTTGCTCTGTATGTTTATCTACAATATTCCACCCATAATCCCCATGTAGAAAAATAATTATATGCATATTAATTTCAGAAATAGGTTTAATACGTTGCTATGTATATTTATAAACAATATTCCACTCATAATCCCCATGTAGAAAAATAATTATATGCATATTTGTATCAGAAATAGGTTTAATATATTTCTATGTGTGTTTAACTACAATATTTCACCCACAATCCCCATGTAGAAAAATAATTATATGCATATTCTTATCAGAAATGGGTTAAATATGTTCCTGTGTATTTTTGTAAGGAATATTCCACCCATAATCCCCACGTAGAAAAATAAATGTATGCATATTCATATCAGAAATAGGATTAATGTGTTGCTAATCCCATGTAGAAAAATTATTATATACAATTACAGAAATAGGTATAATGTGTTGCAATGTATATTTATTAACAATATTCCAACCATAATCAGTATTTATAAACAAATAATCCCAATGTAGAAAAATAATTATATGCATATTCTTAAGAGAAAGAGGTTTAATATGTTGCTATCTATATTTATAAACAATATTCCACCCATAATCCCCATGTAGAAAAATAATTATATGCATATTCTTATCAGAAATGGGTTAAATAGGTTCCTATCTATGTTTATAAACAATGTTCCACCCATAATCAACATGTTGAAAAATAATTATATGCATATTCTTACCAGAAATGGGTTTAAATAGGTTCCTATGTGTATTTAAAAACAATAATCCAACCATAATCCCCATGTAGAAAAATAATTATACGCATATTTTTATCAGAAATGGGTTAAATAGGTTCCTATGTATATTTATAAGCAATATTCCACGCTTTCTACCAATGTAGAAAATAATTATATGCATATTAATATCAGAAATAGGTTTAATATACTCCGAGGTATATTTATTAACACTATTCTACCCATAATCCCCATGTAGAAAAATAATCATATGCATATTCATATCAGAAATGGGTTAAATATGTTCCTGTGTATATTTGTAAGGAATATTCCACCCATAATCCCCACGTAGAAAAATAAATGTATGCATATTCATATCAGAAATAGGATTAATGTGTTGCTAATCCCATGTAGAAAAATAATTATATACAATTACAGAAATGGGTATAATGTGTTGCAATGTATATTTATTAACAATATTCCAACCATAATCAGTATTTATAAACAATAATCCCAATGTAGAAAAATAATTATATGCTTTTTCTTAACAGAAATAGGTTTAATATGTTGCTATCTATGTTTATAAACAATATTCCACCCATAATCAACATGTTGAAAAATAATTATATGCATATTCTTATCAGAAATGGGTTAAATAGGTTCCTATGTATATTTATAAACAATATTCCACCCATATTCCCTATATAGAAAAATAATTATATGCATATTCTTATCAGAAATGGGTTAAATAGGTTCCTATGTATATTTATAAACAATATTCCACGCTTTCTACCCATGTAGAAAAAAATTATATGCATATTAATATCAGAAATAGGTTTAATATACTCCTAGGTATATTTATTAACACTATTCTACCCATAATCCCCATGTAGAAAAATAATCATATGCATATTCAAATCAGAAATGGGTTAAATAGGTTCCTATGTATGTTTATAAACAATGTTCCACCCATAATCCCCATTTTGAAAAATTATTATATGCATATTCTTATCAGAAATGGTTAAATAGGTTCCCATGTATATTTATAATCAATATTCCACCCATAATCCCCATGTAGAAAAATAATAATATGCATATTCATATAAGAAATGGGTTAAATAGGTTCCTATGTATATTTATAAACAATATTCCACCCATATTCCCTATATAGAAAAATAATTATATGCATATTCTTATCAGAAATGGGTTAAATAGGTTCCTATGTATATTTATAAACAATATTCCACCTATAATTCCCATATAGAAAAACAATTGTTTACATATTCTTATCAGAAATGGGTTAAATAGGTTCCTATGTATATTTATAATCCATATTCCACCCATAATCCCAATGTAGAAAAATAATAATATGCATATTCTTATCAGAAATGGGTTAAATAGGTTTCTGTGTATATTTATAAAAAATATTCCACCCATAATCAACATATAGAAACACAATTATATGCATATTCATATCAGAAACAGGTTTAATATATTCCTATGTATGTTTAACGACAATATTCCACCCATAATCTCCATGTAGAAAAATAGTCATATGCATATTCTTATCAGAAATTGGTTAAATAGGTTCCTATGTATATCAATAAACAACATTCTACCCGTAATCCCCATGTAGAAAATTAATTATATGCATATTCATAACAGAAATAGGTTTAATATGATGCTATGTATATTTATAAATAATATTCCACCCATTATCCCCATTTAGAAAAATAATTATATGCCTAATCTTATCAGAAATGGGTTAAATAGGTTCCTATGTCTATTTTTAATCCACATTCCATCTATAATCCCCATGTAAATAAATAATTATATGCATATTCTTACCAGAAATAGGTTAAAAATGTTACTATGTATATTTATAAACAATATTCCATCCATAATTCCAATATAGAAAAATAATTGTATGCATATTCTTATCAGAATTGGGTTAAATAGGTTCCTATGTATATTCATTAACAATATTCCACCCACAATCCCAATACAGAAAAAACTGTATATGCATATTCTTATAATAAATGGGTTAAATAGGTTACTATGTATATTTATAAACAATCCACCCATAATCCCCATATGGAAAAATAATTGTATGCATATTCTTATCAAAATTGGGTTGAATAGGTTCCTATGTGTATTTATTCACAAGATTCCACACATAATCCCCATCGAGAAACATAATTATATGCATATTCTTATCAGAAATGGGTTAAATAGGTTCCTATGTATACTTATAAACAATATTCCACCCATAATCCCCATGTAGGAAACTAATTATATGCATAATTAGATGCATATTCTTATCAGAAATGGGTTAAATAGGTCCCTATGTATATTTATAAACAATATTCCACCCATAATTCCCATACAGAAAGACAATTGTTTACATATTCTTATCAGAAATGAGTTAAATAGTTTCCTATGTATATTTATAATCCATATTCCACCCATAATCCAAATGTAGAAAAATAATAATATGCATATTCTTATCAGAAATGGGTTAAATAGGTTTCTGTGTATATTTATAAAAAATATTCCACCCATAATCAACATATAGAAACACAATTATATGCATATTCATATCAGAAACAGGTTTAATATATTCCTATGTATGTTTAACGACAATATTCCACCCATAATCCCCATGTAGAAAATTAATTATATGCATATTCAGATCAGAAATAGGTTTAATATGATGCTATGTATATTTATAAATAATTTTCCACCCATTATCCCCATTTAGAAAAATATGTATATGCCTAATCTTATCAGTAATGGGCTAAATAGGTTCCTATGTCTATTTATAATCCACATTCCACCTATAATCCCCATGTAAAAAAATAATTATATGCATATTCTTATCAGAAATAGGTTAAATATGTTACTATGTATATTTATAAACAATATTCCACCCATAATTCCAATATAGAAAAATAATTGTATGCATATTCCTATCAGAATTGGGTTAAATAGGTTCCTTTGTATATTTATTCACAAGATTCCACTCTTTTTACCCATGTAGAAAATAATTATATGCATATTCATATCAGAAATAGGTTTAATATACTCCTAGGTACATTTATTAACACTATTCTACCCATAATCCAATTGTAGAAAAATAATCATATGCATATTCATATCAGAAGTGGGTTAAATAGGTTCCTATGTATGTCTATAAACAATATTCCACCCATAATCCCCATGTTGAAAAATTATTATATGCATATTCTTATCAGAAATGGTTAAATAGGTTCCCATGTATATTTATAATTAATATTCCACCCATAATCCCCATGTAGAAAAATAATAATGTGCATATTCATATCAGAAATGGGTTAAATAGGTTCCTATGTATATTTATAAACAATATTCCACCCATATTCCCTATATAGAAAAATAATTATATGCTTATTCTTATCAGAAATGGGTTAAATAGGTTCCTATGTATATTTATAATCCATATTCCACCCATAGTCCCTAGGTAGAAAATAATTATATGCTTATATTCTTAAAAGAAATTGGTTAAATAGGTCCCTATGTATATTTATAAACAATATTCCACCCATAATTCCCATATAGAAAAACAATTGTTTACATATTCTTATCAGAAATGGGTTAAATAGGTTCCTATGTATATTTATAAACAATATTTCACCCATATTCCCTATATAGAAAAATAATTATATGCATATTCTTATCAGAAATGGGTTAAATAGGTTCCTATGTATATTTATAAACAATATTCCACCCATAATCCCCATATAGAAAAACAATTATATGCATGTTCTTATTAGAAATGGGTTAAATAGGTTACTAGGCATATTTATTAACAATATTCCACCCATAATGCCCATGTAGAAAAATAAATATTGGTATATTATTATCAGAAATGGGTTAAATAGGTTACAATGTATATTTATAAACAATATTCATCCCATAATCCCCATGTAAAAAAATAATTATATGCATATTCTTATCAGAAATGGGTTAAATAGATTCCATGTATATTTATAAACAATTTTCCACCCATAATCCCCATGTAGAAAAATAATTATATGCATATTTTTTTCACAAATGGGTTAAATAGGTCCCTATGTATATTTAGAAACAATATTCCACCCATAATTCCCATATAGAAAAAAATTGTTTACATATTCTTATCAGAAATGGGTTAAATAGGTTCCTATGTATATTTATAATCCATATTCCACCCATAATCCCTAGGTAGAAAATAATTATATGCATATTCTTATAAGAAATGGGTTAAATAGGTCCCTATGTATATTTATTCACAAGATTCCACACATAATCCCCATGGAGAAACATGATTATATGCATATTCTTATCAGAAATGGGTTAAATAGGATCCTATGTATATTTATAAACAATATTCCACCCTTTCTACCCATGTAGAAAATAATTATATGCATATTCATATCAGAAATAGGTTTAATATACTCCTAGGTATATTTATTAACACTATTCTACCCATAATCCCCATGTAGAAAAATAATCATATGCATATTCATATCAGAAATGGGTTAAATAGGTCCTATGTATGTTTATAAACAATATTCCACCCATAATCCCCATGTTGAAAAATTATTATATGCATATTCTTTTCAGAAATGGTTAAATAGGTTCCCATGTATATTTATAAACAATATTCCACCCATAATCCCCATGTAGAAAAATAATAATATGCATATTCATATCAGAAATGGGTTAAATAGGTTCCTATGCATATTTTTAAACAATATTCCACTCATAGACCCTAGGTAGAAAAATAATTATATGCATATTCTTATCAGAAATGGGTTAAATAGGACCCTATGTATATTTATAAACCATATTCCACCCATAATTCCCATATAGAAAAACAGTTGTTTACATATTCTTATCAGAAATGGGTTAAATAGGTTCCTATGTATATTTATAATCCATATTCCACCCATAATCCCTATGTAGAAAAATAATTATATGCATATTCTTATCAGAAATGGGTTAAATAGGACCCTATGTATATTTATAAAAAATATTCCACCCATAATCTACATATAGAAAAACAATTATATGCATATTCATATCAGAAATAGGTTTAATATGTTCACAAGATTCCACACATAATCACCATGGAGAAAAATATTTATATGCATATTCTTATCAGAAATGGGTTAAATTGGTTCCTATGTATATTTATAAACAATTTTCCACCCTTTCTACCAATGTAGAAAATAATTATATGCATATTCATATCAGAAATAGGTTTAATATATTCCTAGGTATATTTATTAACACTATTCTACCCATAATCCCCATGTAGAAAAATAACTATATACATATTCTTATCAGAAATGGGTTAAATAGGTTCCTATGTATATTTATAAACAATATTCCACCCTTTCTACCCATGTAGAAAATAATTATATGCATATTCATATCAGAAATAGGTTTAATATACTCCTAGGTATATTTATTAACACTATTCTACCCATAATCCCCATGTAGAAAAATAATCATATGCATATTCATATCAGAAATGGGTTAAATAGGTTCCTATGTATGTTTATAAACAATATTCCACCCATAATCCCCATGTTGAAAAATTATTATATGCATATTCTTATCAGAAATGGTTAAATAGGTTTTCATGTATATTTATAAACAATATTCCACGCATAATCCCCATGTAGAAAAATAATAATATGCATATTCATATCAGAAATGGGTTAAATAGGTTCCTATGTATAAATATAAACAATATTCCACCCATTGTCCCTAGGTAGAAAAATAATTATATGCATATTCTTATCAGAAATGGGTTAAATAGGTCCCTATTTCTATTTATAAACAATATTCCACCCATAATTCCCATATAGAAAAACAATTGTTTACATATTTTTATCAGAAATGGGTTAAATAGGTTCCTATGTATATTTATTCACAAGATTCCACACATAATCCCCATGGAGAAACATAATTATATGCATATTCTTATCAGAAATGGGTTAAATATGTTCCTATGTATATTTATAAACAATATTCCACCCATATTCCCTATATAGAAAAATAATTATATGCATATTTTTATCAGAAATAGGTTAAATAGGTTTCTGTGTATATTTATAATCCATATTCCACCCATAGTCCCTAGGTAGAAAAAAATTGTATGCATATTCTTATAAGAAATGGGTTAAATAGGTCCCTATGTATATTTATAAACAATATTCCACCATAATTCCCATATAGAAAAACAATTGCTTACATATTCTTATCAGAAATGGGTTAAATAGGTTCCTATGTATATTTATAATCCATATTCCACCCACAATCCCTATGTAGAAAAATAATCATATGCATATTCATATCAGAAATGGGTTAAATAGGTTCCTATGTATGTTTATAAACAATATTCCACCCATAATCCCCATGTTAAAAAATTATTATATGCATATTCTTATCAGAAATGGTTAAATAGGTTCCCATGTATATTTATAAACAATCATCCACCCATAATCCACATGTAAAAAAATGTTTTATCAGAAATTGGTTTAATATGTTGCTCTGTATGTTTATCTACAATATTCCACCCATAATCCCCATGTAGAAAAATAATTATATGCATATTAATTTCAGAAATAGGTTTAATACATTGCTATGTATATTTATAAACAATATTCCACTCATAATCCCCATGTAGAAAAATAATTATATGCATATTTGTATCAGAAATAGGTTTAATATATTTCTATGTGTGTTTAACTACAATATTTCACCCACAATCCCCATGTAGAAAAATATTTATATGCATATTCTTATCAGAAATGGGTTAAATATGTTCCTGTGTATTTTTGTAAGGAATATTCCACCCATAATCCCCACGTAGAAAAATAAATGTATGCATATTCATATCAGAAATAGGATTAATGTGTTGCTAATCCCATGTAGAAAAATTATTATATACAATTACAGAAATAGGTATAATGTGTTGCAATGTATATTTATTAACAATATTCCAACCATAATCAGTATTTATAAACAAATAATCCCAATGTAGAAAAATAATTATATGCATATTCTTAAGAGAAAGAGGTTTAATATGTTGCTATCTATATTTATAAACAATATTCCACCCATAATCCCCATGTAGAAAAATAATTATATGCATATTCTTATCAGAAATGTGTTTAAATAGGTTCCTATGTGTATTTAAAAACAATAATCCAACCATAATCCCCATGTAGAAAAATAATTATACGCATATTTTTATCAGAAATGGGTTAAATAGGTTCCTATGTATATTTATAAGCAATATTCCACGCTTTCTACCAATGTAGAAAATAATTATATGCATATTAATATCAGAAATAGGTTTAATATACTCCGAGGTATATTTATTAACACTATTCTACCCATAATCCCCATGTAGAAAAATAATCATATGCATATTCATATCAGAAATGGGTTAAATATGTTCCTGTGTATATTTGTAAGGAATATTCCACCCATAATCCCCACGTAGAAAAATAAATGTATGCATATTCATATCAGAAATAGGATTAATGTGTTGCTAATCCCATGTAGAAAAATAATTATATACAATTACAGAAATAGGTATAATGTGTTGCAATGTATATTTATTAACAATATTCCAACCATAATCAGTATTTATAACAATAATCCCAATGTAGAAAAATAATTATATGCATATTCTTAACAGAAATAGGTTTAATATGTTGCTATCTATGTTTATAAACAATATTCCACCCATAATCAACATGTTGAAAAATAATAATATGCATATTCTTATCAGAAATTGGTTAAATAGGTTCCGTTGTATATTAATAAACACATTCTACCCGTAATCCCCATGTAGAAAATTAATTATTTGCATATTCATAACAGAAATAGGTTTAATATGATGCTATGTATATTTATAAATAATATTCCACCCATTATCCCCATATAGAAAAAATTAATGTATGCATATTCTTATCAGAATTGGTTTAAATAGGTTCCTATGTATATTTATTCTCAAGATTCCACACATAATCACCATGGAGAAAAATATTTATATGCATAATCTTATCAGAAATGGTTTAAATTGGTTCCTATGTATGTTTATAAAAAATATTCCACTCATAATCCCCATGTTGAAAAATTATTATATGCATTTTCTTATCAGAAATGGTTAAATAGGTTCCCATGTATATTTATAATCAATATTCCACCCATAATCCCCATGTAGAAAAATAATAATATGCATATTCATATCAGAAATGGGTTAAGTAGGTTCCTATGTATATTTATAAACAATATTCCACCCATATTCCCTATATAGAAAAATAATTATATGCATATTCTTATCACAAATGGGTTAAATAGGTTCCTATGTATATTTATAATCCATATTCCACCCATAGTCACCAGGTAGAAAAAAATTATATGCATATTCTTATAAGAAATGAGTTAACTAGGTCCCTATGTATATTTATAAACAATATTCCACCTATAATTCCCATATAGAAAAACAATTGTTTACATATTCTTATCAGAAATGGGTTAAATAGGTTCCTATGTATATTTATAATCCATATTCCACCCATAATCCCAATGTAGAAAAATAATAATATGCATATTCTTATCAGAAATGGGTTAAATAGGTTTCTGTGTATATTTATAAAAAATATTCCACCCATAATCAACATATAGAAACACAATTATATGCATATTCATATCAGAAACAGGTTTAATATATTCCTATGTATGTTTAACGACAATATTCCACCCATAATCTCCATGTAGAAAAATAGTCATATGCATATTCTTATCAGAAATTGGTTAAATAGGTTCCTATGTATATCAATAAACAACATTCTACCCGTAATCCCCATGTAGAAAATTAATTATATGCATATTCATAACAGAAATAGGTTTAATATGATGCTATGTATATTTATAAATAATATTCCACCCATTATCCCCATTTAGAAAAATAATTATATGCCTAATCTTATCAGAAATGGGTTAAATAGGTTCCTATGTCTATTTTTAATCCACATTCCATCTATAATCCCCATGTAAATAAATAATTATATGCATATTCTTACCAGAAATAGGTTAAAATGTTACTATGTATATTTATAAACAATATTCCATCCATAATTCCAATATAGAAAAATAATTGTATGCATATTCTTATCAGAATTGGGTTAAATAGGTTCCTATGTATATTCATTAACAATATTCCACCCACAATCCCAATACAGAAAAAACTGTATATGCATATTCTTATAATAAATGGGTTAAATAGGTTACTATGTATATTTATAAACAATCCACCCATAATCCCCATATGGAAAAATAATTGTATGCATATTCTTATCAAAATTGGGTTGAATAGGTTCCTATGTATATTTTTTCACAAGATTCCACACATAATCCCCATCGAGAAACATAATTATATGCATATTCTTATCAGAAATGGGTTAAATAGGTTCCTATGTATATTTATAATCCATATTCCACAAATAATCCCAAAGTAGAAAAATAATAATATGCATATTCTTATCAGAAATGGGTTAAATAGGTTTCTGTGTATATTTATAAAAAATATTCCACCCATAATCAACATATAGAAACACAATTATATGCATATTCATATCAGAAACAGGTTTAATATATTCCTATGTATGTTTAACGACAATATTCCACCCATAATCCCCATGTAGAAAATTAATTATATGCATATTCATATCAGAAATAGGTTTAATATGATGCTATGTATATTTATAAATAATTTTCCACCCATTATCCCCATTTAGAAAAATATGTATATGCCTAATCTTATCAGTAATGGGCTAAATAGGTTCCTATGTCTATTTATAATCCACATTCCACCTATAATCCCCATGTAAAAAAATAATTATATGCATATTCTTATCAGAAATAGGTTAAATATGTTACTATGTATATTTATAAACAATATTCCACCCATAATTCCAATATAGAAAAATAATTGTATGCATATTCTTATCAGAATTGGGTTAAATAGGTTCCTATGTATATTCATTAACAATATTCCACCCACAATCCCAATACAGAAAAAACTGTATATGCATATTCTTATAATAAATGGGTTAAATAGGTTACTATGTATATTTATAAACAATCCACCCATAATCCCCATATGGAAAAATAATTGTATGCATATTCTTATCAAAATTGTGTTGAATAGGTTCCTATGTATATTTATTCACAAGATTCCACACATAATCCCCATCGAGAAACATAATTATATGCATATTCTTATCAGAAATGGGTTAAATAGGTTCCTATGTATATTTATAAACAATATTCCACCCATAATCCCCATGTAGGAAACTAATTATATGCATAATTAGATGCATATTCTTATCAGAAATGGGTTAAATAGGTCCCTATGTATATTTATAAACAATATTCCACCCATAATTCCCATACAGAAAGACAATTGTTTACATATTCTTATCAGAAATGAGTTAAATAGTTTCCTATGTATATTTATAATCCATATTCCACCCATAATCCCAATGTAGAAAAATAATAATATGCATATTCTTATCAGAAATGGGTTAAATAGGTTTCTGTGTATATTTATAAAAAATATTCCACCCATAATCAACATATAGAAACACAATTATATGCATATTCATATCAGAAACAGGTTTAATATATTCCTATGTATGTTTAACGACAATATTCCACCCATAATCCCCATGTAGAAAATTAATTATATGCATATTCATATCAGAAATAGGTTTAATATGATGCTATGTATATTTATAAATAATTTTCCACCCATTATCCCCATTTAGAAAAATATGTATATGCCTAATCTTATCAGTAATGGGCTAAATAGGTTCCTATGTCTATTTATAATCCACATTCCACCTATAATCCCCATGTAAAAAAATAATTATATGCATATTCTTATCAGAAATAGGTTAAATATGTTACTATGTATATTTATAAACAATATTCCACCCATAATTCCAATATAGAAAAATAATTGTATGCATATTCCTATCAGAATTGGGTTAAATAGGTTCCTTTGTATATTTATTCACAAGATTCCACTCTTTTTACCCATGTAGAAAATAATTATATGCATATTCATATCAGAAATAGGTTTAATATACTCCTAGGTACATTTATTAACACTATTCTACCCATAATCCAATTGTAGAAAAATAATCATATGCATATTCATATCAGAAGTGGGTTAAATAGGTTCCTATGTATGTCTATAAACAATATTCCACCCATAATCCCCATGTTGAAAAATTATTATATGCATATTCTTATCAGAAATGGTTAAATAGGTTCCCATGTA
The DNA here is from genome assembly GCA_037953035.1 of Aquarana catesbeiana. Lineage (NCBI taxonomy): Eukaryota > Metazoa > Chordata > Amphibia > Anura > Ranidae > Aquarana > Aquarana catesbeiana. The sequence continues at coordinate 3,963,559 of JBBHAA010000162.1, read as the reverse complement.
TATTTATAATTAATATTCCACCCATAATCCCCATGTAGAAAAATAATAATGTGCATATTCATATCAGAAATGGGTTAAATAGGTTCCTATGTATATTTATAAACAATATTCCACCCATATTCCCTATATAGAAAAATAATTATATGCTTATTCTTATCAGAAATGGGTTAAATAGGTTCCTATGTATATTTATAATCCATATTCCACCCATAGTCCCTAGGTAGAAAATAATTATATGCTTATATTCTTAAAAGAAATTGGTTAAATAGGTCCCTATGTATATTTATAAACAATATTCCACCCATAATTCCCATATAGAAAAACAATTGTTTACATATTCTTATCAGAAATGGGTTAAATAGGTTCCTATGTATATTTATAAACAATATTTCACCCATATTCCCTATATAGAAAAATAATTATATGCATATTCTTATCAGAAATCGGTTAAATAGGTTCCTATGTATATTTATAAACAATATTCCACCCATAATCCCCATATAGAAAAACAATTATATGCATGTTCTTATTAGAAATGGGTTAAATAGGTTACTAGGCATATTTATTAACAATATTCCACCCATAATGCCCATGTAGAAAAATAAATATTGGTATATTATTATCAGAAATGGGTTAAATAGGTTACAATGTATATTTATAAACAATATTCATCCCATAATCCCCATGTAAAAAAATAATTATATGCATATTCTTATCAGAAATGGGTTAAATAGATTCCATGTATATTTATAAACAATTTTCCACCCATAATCCCCATGTAGAAAAATAATTATATGCATATTTTTTTCACAAATGGGTTAAATAGGTCCCTATGTATATTTAGAAACAATATTCCACCCATAATTCCCATATAGAAAAAAATTGTTTACATATTCTTATCAGAAATGGGTTAAATAGGTTCCTATGTATATTTATAATCCATATTCCACCCATAATCCCTAGGTAGAAAATAATTATATGCATATTCTTATAAGAAATGGGTTAAATAGGTCCCTATGTATATTTATTCACAAGATTCCACACATAATCCCCATGGAGAAACATGATTATATGCATATTCTTATCAGAAATGGGTTAAATAGGATCCTATGTATATTTATAAACAATATTCCACCCTTTCTACCCATGTAGAAAATAATTATATGCATATTCATATCAGAAATAGGTTTAATATACTCCTAGGTATATTTATTAACACTATTCTACCCATAATCCCCATGTAGAAAAATAATCATATGCATATTCATATCAGAAATGGGTTAAATAGGTCCTATGTATGTTTATAAACAATATTCCACCCATAATCCCCATGTTGAAAAATTATTATATGCATATTCTTTTCAGAAATGGTTAAATAGGTTCCCATGTATATTTATAAACAATATTCCACCCATAATCCCCATGTAGAAAAATAATAATATGCATATTCATATCAGAAATGGGTTAAATAGGTTCCTATGCATATTTTTAAACAATATTCCACTCATAGACCCTAGGTAGAAAAATAATTATATGCATATTCTTATCAGAAATGGGTTAAATAGGACCCTATGTATATTTATAAACCATATTCCACCCATAATTCCCATATAGAAAAACAGTTGTTTACATATTCTTATCAGAAATGGGTTAAATAGGTTCCTATGTATATTTATAATCCATATTCCACCCATAATCCCTATGTAGAAAAATAATTATATGCATATTCTTATCAGAAATGGGTTAAATAGGACCCTATGTATATTTATAAAAAATATTCCACCCATAATCTACATATAGAAAAACAATTATATGCATATTCATATCAGAAATAGGTTTAATATGTTCACAAGATTCCACACATAATCACCATGGAGAAAAATATTTATATGCATATTCTTATCAGAAATGGGTTAAATTGGTTCCTATGTATATTTATAAACAATTTTCCACCCTTTCTACCAATGTAGAAAATAATTATATGCATATTCATATCAGAAATAGGTTTAATATATTCCTAGGTATATTTATTAACACTATTCTACCCATAATCCCCATGTAGAAAAATAACTATATACATATTCTTATCAGAAATGGGTTAAATAGGTTCCTATGTATATTTATAAACAATATTCCACCCTTTCTACCCATGTAGAAAATAATTATATGCATATTCATATCAGAAATAGGTTTAATATACTCCTAGGTATATTTATTAACACTATTCTACCCATAATCCCCATGTAGAAAAATAATCATATGCATATTCATATCAGAAATGGGTTAAATAGGTTCCTATGTATGTTTATAAACAATATTCCACCCATAATCCCCATGTTGAAAAATTATTATATGCATATTCTTATCAGAAATGGTTAAATAGGTTTTCATGTATATTTATAAACAATATTCCACGCATAATCCCCATGTAGAAAAATAATAATATGCATATTCATATCAGAAATGGGTTAAATAGGTTCCTATGTATAAATATAAACAATATTCCACCCGTTGTCCCTAGGTAGAAAAATAATTATATGCATATTCTTATCAGAAATGGGTTAAATAGGTCCCTATTTCTATTTATAAACAATATTCCACCCATAATTCCCATATAGAAAAACAATTGTTTACATATTTTTATCAGAAATGGGTTAAATAGGTTCCTATGTATATTTATTCACAAGATTCCACACATAATCCCCATGGAGAAACATAATTATATGCATATTCTTATCAGAAATGGGTTAAATATGTTCCTATGTATATTTATAAACAATATTCCACCCATATTCCCTATATAGAAAAATAATTATATGCATATTTTTATCAGAAATAGGTTAAATAGGTTTCTGTGTATATTTATAATCCATATTCCACCCATAGTCCCTAGGTAGAAAAAAATTGTATGCATATTCTTATAAGAAATGGGTTAAATAGGTCCCTATGTATATTTATAAACAATATTCCACCATAATTCCCATATAGAAAAACAATTGCTTACATATTCTTATCAGAAATGGGTTAAATAGGTTCCTATGTATATTTATAATCCATATTCCACCCACAATCCCTATGTAGAAAAATAATCATATGCATATTCATATCAGAAATGGGTTAAATAGGTTCCTATGTATGTTTATAAACAATATTCCACCCATAATCCCCATGTTAAAAAATTATTATATGCATATTCTTATCAGAAATGGTTAAATAGGTTCCCATGTATATTTATAAACAATCATCCACCCATAATCCACATGTAAAAAAATGTTTTATCAGAAATTGGTTTAATATGTTGCTCTGTATGTTTATCTACAATATTCCACCCATAATCCCCATGTAGAAAAATAATTATATGCATATTAATTTCAGAAATAGGTTTAATACATTGCTATGTATATTTATAAACAATATTCCACTCATAATCCCCATGTAGAAAAATAATTATATGCATATTTGTATCAGAAATAGGTTTAATATATTTCTATGTGTGTTTAACTACAATATTTCACCCACAATCCCCATGTAGAAAAATATTTATATGCATATTCTTATCAGAAATGGGTTAAATATGTTCCTGTGTATTTTTGTAAGGAATATTCCACCCATAATCCCCACGTAGAAAAATAAATGTATGCATATTCATATCAGAAATAGGATTAATGTGTTGCTAATCCCATGTAGAAAAATTATTATATACAATTACAGAAATAGGTATAATGTGTTGCAATGTATATTTATTAACAATATTCCAACCATAATCAGTATTTATAAACAAATAATCCCAATGTAGAAAAATAATTATATGCATATTCTTAAGAGAAAGAGGTTTAATATGTTGCTATCTATATTTATAAACAATATTCCACCCATAATCCCCATGTAGAAAAATAATTATATGCATATTCTTATCAGAAATGGGTTAAATAGGTTCCTATCTATGTTTATAAACAATGTTCCACCCATAATCAACATGTTGAAAAATAATTATATGCATATTCTTACCAGAAATGTGTTTAAATAGGTTCCTATGTGTATTTAAAAACAATAATCCAACCATAATCCCCATGTAGAAAAATAATTATACGCATATTTTTATCAGAAATGGGTTAAATAGGTTCCTATGTATATTTATAAGCAATATTCCACGCTTTCTACCAATGTAGAAAATAATTATATGCATATTAATATCAGAAATAGGTTTAATATACTCCGAGGTATATTTATTAACACTATTCTACCCATAATCCCCATGTAGAAAAATAATCATATGCATATTCATATCAGAAATGGGTTAAATATGTTCCTGTGTATATTTGTAAGGAATATTCCACCCATAATCCCCACGTAGAAAAATAAATGTATGCATATTCATATCAGAAATAGGATTAATGTGTTGCTAATCCCATGTAGAAAAATAATTATATACAATTACAGAAATAGGTATAATGTGTTGCAATGTATATTTATTAACAATATTCCAACCATAATCAGTATTTATAACAATAATCCCAATGTAGAAAAATAATTATATGCATATTCTTAACAGAAATAGGTTTAATATGTTGCTATCTATGTTTATAAACAATATTCCACCCATAATCAACATGTTGAAAAATAATAATATGCATATTCTTATCAGAAATTGGTTAAATAGGTTCCGTTGTATATTAATAAACACATTCTACCCGTAATCCCCATGTAGAAAATTAATTATTTGCATATTCATAACAGAAATAGGTTTAATATGATGCTATGTATATTTATAAATAATATTCCACCCATTATCCCCATATAGAAAAAATTAATGTATGCATATTCTTATCAGAATTGGTTTAAATAGGTTCCTATGTATATTTATTCTCAAGATTCCACACATAATCACCATGGAGAAAAATATTTATATGCATAATCTTATCAGAAATGGTTTAAATTGGTTCCTATGTATGTTTATAAAAAATATTCCACTCATAATCCCCATGTTGAAAAATTATTATATGCATTTTCTTATCAGAAATGGTTAAATAGGTTCCCATGTATATTTATAATCAATATTCCACCCATAATCCCCATGTAGAAAAATAATAATATGCATATTCATATCAGAAATGGGTTAAGTAGGTTCCTATGTATATTTATAAACAATATTCCACCCATATTCCCTATATAGAAAAATAATTATATGCATATTCTTATCACAAATGGGTTAAATAAGTTCCTATGTATATTTATAATCCATATTCCACCCATAGTCACTAGGTAGAAAAAAATTATATGCATATTCTTATAAGAAATGAGTTAACTAGGTCCCTATGTATATTTATAAACAATATTCCACCTATAATTCCCATATAGAAAAACAATTGTTTACATATTCTTATCAGAAATGGGTTAAATAGGTTCCTATGTATATTTATAATCCATATTCCACCCATAATCCCAATGTAGAAAAATAATAATATGCATATTCTTATCAGAAATGGGTTAAATAGGTTTCTGTGTATATTTATAAAAAATATTCCACCCATAATCAACATATAGAAACACAATTATATGCATATTCATATCAGAAACAGGTTTAATATATTCCTATGTATGTTTAACGACAATATTCCACCCATAATCTCCATGTAGAAAAATAGTCATATGCATATTCTTATCAGAAATTGGTTAAATAGGTTCCTATGTATATCAATAAACAACATTCTACCCGTAATCCCCATGTAGAAAATTAATTATATGCATATTCATAACAGAAATAGGTTTAATATGATGCTATGTATATTTATAAATAATATTCCACCCATTATCCCCATTTAGAAAAATAATTATATGCCTAATCTTATCAGAAATGGGTTAAATAGTTTCCTATGTCTATTTTTAATCCACATTCCATCTATAATCCCCATGTAAATAAATAATTATATGCATATTCTTACCAGAAATAGGTTAAAATGTTACTATGTATATTTATAAACAATATTCCATCCATAATTCCAATATAGAAAAATAATTGTATGCATATTCTTATCAGAATTGGGTTAAATAGGTTCCTATGTATATTCATTAACAATATTCCACCCACAATCCCAATACAGAAAAAACTGTATATGCATATTCTTATAATAAATGGGTTAAATAGGTTACTATGTATATTTATAAACAATCCACCCATAATCCCCATATGGAAAAATAATTGTATGCATATTCTTATCAAAATTGGGTTGAATAGGTTCCTATGTATATTTTTTCACAAGATTCCACACATAATCCCCATCGAGAAACATAATTATATGCATATTCTTATCAGAAATGGGTTAAATAGGTTCCTATGTATATTTATAATCCATATTCCACAAATAATCCCAATGTAGAAAAATAATAATATGCATATTCTTATCAGAAATGGGTTAAATAGGTTTCTGTGTATATTTATAAAAAATATTCCACCCATAATCAACATATAGAAACACAATTATATGCATATTCATATCAGAAACAGGTTTAATATATTCCTATGTATGTTTAACGACAATATTCCACCCATAATCCCCATGTAGAAAATTAATTATATGCATATTCATATCAGAAATAGGTTTAATATGATGCTATGTATATTTATAAATAATTTTCCACCCATTATCCCCATTTAGAAAAATATGTATATGCCTAATCTTATCAGTAATGGGCTAAATAGGTTCCTATGTCTATTTATAATCCACATTCCACCTATAATCCCCATGTAAAAAAATAATTATATGCATATTCTTATCAGAAATAGGTTAAATATGTTACTATGTATATTTATAAACAATATTCCACCCATAATTCCAATATAGAAAAATAATTGTATGCATATTCTTATCAGAATTGGGTTAAATAGGTTCCTATGTATATTCATTAACAATATTCCACCCACAATCCCAATACAGAAAAAACTGTATATGCATATTCTTATAATAAATGGGTTAAATAGGTTACTATGTATATTTATAAACAATCCACCCATAATCCCCATATGGAAAAATAATTGTATGCATATTCTTATCAAAATTGTGTTGAATAGGTTCCTATGTATATTTATTCACAAGATTCCACACATAATCCCCATCGAGAAACATAATTATATGCATATTCTTATCAGAAATGGGTTAAATAGGTTCCTATGTATATTTATAAACAATATTCCACCCATAATCCCCATGTAGGAAACTAATTATATGCATAATTAGATGCATATTCTTATCAGAAATGGGTTAAATAGGTCCCTATGTATATTTATAAACAATATTCCACCCATAATTCCCATACAGAAAGACAATTGTTTACATATTCTTATCAGAAATGAGTTAAATAGTTTCCTATGTATATTTATAATCCATATTCCACCCATAATCCCAATGTAGAAAAATAATAATATGCATATTCTTATCAGAAATGGGTTAAATAGGTTTCTGTGTATATTTATAAAAAATATTCCACCCATAATCAACATATAGAAACACAATTATATGCATATTCATATCAGAAACAGGTTTAATATATTCCTATGTATGTTTAACGACAATATTCCACCCATAATCCCCATGTAGAAAATTAATTATATGCATATTCATATCAGAAATAGGTTTAATATGATGCTATGTATATTTATAAATAATTTTTCACCCATTATCCCCATTTAGAAAAATATGTATATGCCTAATCTTATCAGTAATGGGCTAAATAGGTTCCTATGTCTATTTATAATCCACATTCCACCTATAATCCCCATGTAAAAAAATAATTATATGCATATTCTTATCAGAAATAGGTTAAATATGTTACTATGTATATTTATAAACAATATTCCACCCATAATTCCAATATAGAAAAATAATTGTATGCATATTCCTATCAGAATTGGGTTAAATAGGTTCCTTTGTATATTTATTCACAAGATTCCACTCTTTTTACCCATGTAGAAAATAATTATATGCATATTCATATCAGAAATAGGTTTAATATACTCCTAGGTACATTTATTAACACTATTCTACCCATAATCCAATTGTAGAAAAATAATCATATGCATATTCATATCAGAAGTGGGTTAAATAGGTTCCTATGTATGTTTATAAACAATATTCCACCCATAATCCCCATGTTGAAAAATTATTATATGCATATTCTTTTCAGAAATGGTTAAATAGGTTCCCATGTATATTTATAATTAATATTCCACCCATAATCCCCATGTAGAAAAATAATAATGTGCATATTCATATCAGAAATGGGTTAAATAGGTTCCTATGTATATTTATAAACAATATTCCACCCATATTCCCTATATAGAAAAATAATTATATGCTTATTCTTATCAGAAATGGGTTAAATAGGTTCCTATGTATATTTATAATCCATATTCCACCCATAGTCCCTAGGTAGAAAATAATTATATGCTTATATTCTTAAAAGAAATTGGTTAAATAGGTCCCTATGTATATTTATAAACAATATTCCACCCATAATTCCCATATAGAAAAACAATTGTTTACATATTCTTATCAGAAATGGGTTAAATAGGTTCCTATGTATATTTATAAACAATATTTCACCCATATTCCCTATATAGAAAAATAATTATATGCATATTCTTATCAGAAATGGGTTAAATAGGTTCCTATGTATATTTATAAACAATATTCCACCCATAATCCCCATATAGAAAAACAATTATATGCATGTTCTTATTAGAAATGGGTTAAATAGGTTACTAGGCATATTTATTAACAATATTCCACCCATAATGCCCATGTAGAAAAATAAATATTGGTATATTATTATCAGAAATGGGTTAAATAGGTTACAATGTATATTTATAAACAATATTCATCCCATAATCCCCATGTAAAAAAATAATTATATGCATATTCTTATCAGAAATGGGTTAAATAGATTCCATGTATATTTATAAACAATTTTCCACCCATAATCCCCATGTAGAAAAATAATTATATGCATATTTTTTTCACAAATGGGTTAAATAGGTCCCTATGTATATTTAGAAACAATATTCCACCCATAATTCCCATATAGAAAAAAATTGTTTACATATTCTTATCAGAAATGGGTTAAATAGGTTCCTATGTATATTTATAATCCATATTCCACCCATAATCCCTAGGTAGAAAATAATTATATGCATATTCTTATAAGAAATGGGTTAAATAGGTCCCTATGTATATTTATTCACAAGATTCCACACATAATCCCCATGGAGAAACATTATTATATGCATATTCTTATCAGAAATGGGTTAAATAGGTTCCTATGTATATTTATAAACAATATTCCACCCTTTCTACCCATGTAGAAAATAATTATATGCATATTCATATCAGAAATAGGTTTAATATACTCCTAGGTATATTTATTAACACTATTCTACCCATAATCCCCATGTAGAAAAATAATCATATGCATATTCATATCAGAAATGGGTTAAATAGGTCCTATGTATGTTTATAAACAATATTCCACCCATAATCCCCATGTTGAAAAATTATTATATGCATATTCTTTTCAGAAATGGTTAAATAGGTTCCCATGTATATTTATAAACAATATTCCACCCATAATCCCCATGTAGAAAAATAATAATATGCATATTCATATCAGAAATGGGTTAAATAGGTTCCTATGCATATTTTTAAACAATATTCCACTCATAGACCCTAGGTAGAAAAATAATTATATGCATATTCTTATCAGAAATGGGTTAAATAGGACCCTATGTATATTTATAAACAATATTCCACCCATAATTCCCATATAGAAAAACAGTTGTTTACATATTCTTATCAGAAATGGGTTAAATAGGTTCCTATGTATATTTATAATCCATATTCCACCCATAATCCCTATGTAGAAAAATAATTATAAGCATATTCTTATCAGAAATGGGTTAAATAGGACCCTATGTATATTTATAAAAAATATTCCACCCATAATCTACATATAGAAAAACAATTATATGCATATTCATATCAGAAATAGGTTTAATATGTTCACAAGATTCCACACATAATCACCATGGAGAAAAATATTTATATGCATATTCTTATCAGAAATGGGTTAAATTGGTTCCTATGTATATTTATAAACAATTTTCCACCCTTTCTACCAATGTAGAAAATAATTATATGCATATTCATATCAGAAATAGGTTTAATATATTCCTAGGTATATTTATTAACACTATTCTACCCATAATCCCCATGTAGAAAAATAACTATATACATATTCTTATCAGAAATGGGTTAAATAGGTTCCTATGTATATTTATGAACAATATTCCACCCTTTCTACCCATGTAGAAAATAATTATATGCATATTCATATCAGAAATAGGTTTAATATACTCCTAGGTATATTTATTAACACTATTCTACCCATAATCCCCATGTAGAAAAATAATCATATGCATATTCATATCAGAAATGGGTTAAATAGGTTCCTATGTATGTTTATAAACAATATTCCACCCATAATCCCCATGTTGAAAAATTATTATATGCATATTCTTATCAGAAATGGTTAAATAGGTTTTCATGTATATTTATAAACAATATTCCACGCATAATCCCCATGTAGAAAAATAATAATATGCATATTCATATCAGAAATGGGTTAAATAGGTTCCTATGTATAAATATAAACAATATTCCACCCGTTGTCCCTAGGTAGAAAAATAATTATATGCATATTCTTATCAGAAATGGGTTAAATAGGTCCCTATTTCTATTTATAAACAATATTCCACCCATAATTCCCATATAGAAAAACAATTGTTTACATATTTTTATCAGAAATGGGTGAAATAGGTTCCTATGTATATTTATTCACAAGATTCCACACATAATCCCCATGGAGAAACATAATTATATGCATATTCTTATCAGAAATGGGTTAAATATGTTCCTATGTATATTTATAAACAATATTCCACCCATATTCCCTATATAGAAAAATAATTATATGCATATTTTTATCAGAAATAGGTTAAATAGGTTTCTGTGTATATTTATAATCCATATTCCACCCATAGTCCCTAGGTAGAAAAAAATTGTATGCATATTCTTATAAGAAATGGGTTAAATAGGTCCCTATGTATATTTATAAACAATATTCCACCATAATTCCCATATAGAAAAACAATTGCTTACATATTCTTATCAGAAATGGGTTAAATAGGTTCCTATGTATATTTATAATCCATATTCCACCCACAATCCCTATGTAGAAAAATAATCATATGCATATTCATATCATAAATGGGTTAAATAGGTTCCTATGTATGTTTATAAACAATATTCCACCCATAATCCCCATGTTAAAAAATTATTATATGCATATTCTTATCAGAAATGGTTAAATAGGTTCCCATGTATATTTATAAACAATCATCCACCCATAATCCACATGTAAAAAAATGTTTTATCAGAAATTGGTTTAATATGTTGCTCTGTATGTTTATCTACAATATTCCACCCATAATCCCCATGTAGAAAAATAATTATATGCATATTAATTTCAGAAATAGGTTTAATACGTTGCTATGTATATTTATAAACAATATTCCACTCATAATCCCCATGTAGAAAAATAATTATATGCATATTTGTATCAGAAATAGGTTTAATATATTTCTATGTGTGTTTAACTACAATATTTCACCCACAATCCCCATGTAGAAAAATAATTATATGCATATTCTTATCAGAAATGGGTTAAATATGTTCCTGTGTATTTTTGTAAGGAATATTCCACCCATAATCCCCACGTAGAAAAATAAATGTATGCATATTCATATCAGAAATAGGATTAATGTGTTGCTAATCCCATGTAGAAAAATTATTATATACAATTACAGAAATAGGTATAATGTGTTGCAATGTATATTTATTAACAATATTCCAACCATAATCAGTATTTATAAACAAATAATCCCAATGTAGAAAAATAATTATATGCATATTCTTAAGAGAAAGAGGTTTAATATGTTGCTATCTATATTTATAAACAATATTCCACCCATAATCCCCATGTAGAAAAATAATTATATGCATATTCTTATCAGAAATGGGTTAAATAGGTTCCTATCTATGTTTATAAACAATGTTCCACCCATAATCAACATGTTGAAAAATAATTATATGCATATTCTTACCAGAAATGGGTTTAAATAGGTTCCTATGTGTATTTAAAAACAATAATCCAACCATAATCCCCATGTAGAAAAATAATTATACGCATATTTTTATCAGAAATGGGTTAAATAGTTTCCTATGTATATTTATAAGCAATATTCCACGCTTTCTACCAATGTAGAAAATAATTATATGCATATTAATATCAGAAATAGGTTTAATATACTCCGAGGTATATTTATTAACACTATTCTACCCATAATCCCCATGTAGAAAAATAATCATATGCATATTCATATCAGAAATGGGTTAAATATGTTCCTGTGTATATTTGTAAGGAATATTCCACCCATAATCCCCACGTAGAAAAATAAATGTATGCATATTCATATCAGAAATAGGATTAATGTGTTGCTAATCCCATGTAGAAAAATAATTATATACAATTACAGAAATGGGTATAATGTGTTGCAATGTATATTTATTAACAATATTCCAACCATAATCAGTATTTATAAACAATAATCCCAATGTAGAAAAATAATTATATGCTTTTTCTTAACAGAAATAGGTTTAATATGTTGCTATCTATGTTTATAAACAATATTCCACCCATAATCAACATGTTGAAAAATAATTATATGCATATTCTTATCAGAAATGGGTTAAATAGGTTCCTATGTATATTTATAAACAATATTCCACCCATATTCCCTATATAGAAAAATAATTATATGCATATTCTTATCAGAAATGGGTTAAATAGGTTCCTATGTATATTTATAAACAATATTCCACGCTTTCTACCCATGTAGAAAAAAATTATATGCATATTAATATCAGAAATAGGTTTAATATACTCCTAGGTATATTTATTAACACTATTCTACCCATAATCCCCATGTAGAAAAATAATCATATGCATATTCAAATCAGAAATGGGTTAAATAGGTTCCTATGTATGTTTATAAACAATGTTCCACCCATAATCCCCATTTTGAAAAATTATTATATGCATATTCTTATCAGAAATGGTTAAATAGGTTCCCATGTATATTTATAATCAATATTCCACCCATAATCCCCATGTAGAAAAATAATAATATGCATATTCATATAAGAAATGGGTTAAATAGGTTCCTATGTATATTTATAAACAATATTCCACCCATATTCCCTATATAGAAAAATAATTATATGCATATTCTTATCAGAAATGGGTTAAATAGGTTCCTATGTATATTTATAAACAATATTCCACCTATAATTCCCATATAGAAAAACAATTGTTTACATATTCTTATCAGAAATGGGTTAAATAGGTTCCTATGTATATTTATAATCCATATTCCACCCATAATCCCAATGTAGAAAAATAATAATATGCATATTCTTATCAGAAATGGGTTAAATAGGTTTCTGTGTATATTTATAAAAAATATTCCACCCATAATCAACATATAGAAACACAATTATATGCATATTCATATCAGAAACAGGTTTAATATATTCCTATGTATGTTTAACGACAATATTCCACCCATAATCTCCATGTAGAAAAATAGTCATATGCATATTCTTATCAGAAATTGGTTAAATAGGTTCCTATGTATATCAATAAACAACATTCTACCCGTAATCCCCATGTAGAAAATTAATTATATGCATATTCATAACAGAAATAGGTTTAATATGATGCTATGTATATTTATAAATAATATTCCACCCATTATCCCCATTTAGAAAAATAATTATATGCCTAATCTTATCAGAAATGGGTTAAATAGGTTCCTATGTCTATTTTTAATCCACATTCCATCTATAATCCCCATGTAAATAAATAATTATATGCATATTCTTACCAGAAATAGGTTAAAAATGTTACTATGTATATTTATAAACAATATTCCATCCATAATTCCAATATAGAAAAATAATTGTATGCATATTCTTATCAGAATTGGGTTAAATAGGTTCCTATGTATATTCATTAACAATATTCCACCCACAATCCCAATACAGAAAAAACTGTATATGCATATTCTTATAATAAATGGGTTAAATAGGTTACTATGTATATTTATAAACAATCCACCCATAATCCCCATATGGAAAAATAATTGTATGCATATTCTTATCAAAATTGGGTTGAATAGGTTCCTATGTGTATTTATTCACAAGATTCCACACATAATCCCCATCGAGAAACATAATTATATGCATATTCTTATCAGAAATGGGTTAAATAGGTTCCTATGTATACTTATAAACAATATTCCACCCATAATCCCCATGTAGGAAACTAATTATATGCATAATTAGATGCATATTCTTATCAGAAATGGGTTAAATAGGTCCCTATGTATATTTATAAACAATATTCCACCCATAATTCCCATACAGAAAGACAATTGTTTACATATTCTTATCAGAAATGAGTTAAATAGTTTCCTATGTATATTTATAATCCATATTCCACCCATAATCCAAATGTAGAAAAATAATAATATGCATATTCTTATCAGAAATGGGTTAAATAGGTTTCTGTGTATATTTATAAAAAATATTCCACCCATAATCAACATATAGAAACACAATTATATGCATATTCATATCAGAAACAGGTTTAATATATTCCTATGTATGTTTAACGACAATATTCCACCCATAATCCCCATGTAGAAAATTAATTATATGCATATTCAGATCAGAAATAGGTTTAATATGATGCTATGTATATTTATAAATAATTTTCCACCCATTATCCCCATTTAGAAAAATATGTATATGCCTAATCTTATCAGTAATGGGCTAAATAGGTTCCTATGTCTATTTATAATCCACATTCCACCTATAATCCCCATGTAAAAAAATAATTATATGCATATTCTTATCAGAAATAGGTTAAATAGGTTCCTATGTATATGTATTAATATTATTCCTCCCACAATCCCAGAAAAAATCTATATGCATATTCTTATAAGAAATTGGTTAAATAGGTTACTATGTATGTATGTACTATGTATATACTAAATACTATGTATGTACTATGTATATACTATTATAAACAATATTCCACCCATAATCCCCATATAGAAAAATAATTGTATGCATATTCCTATCAGAATTGGGTTAAATAGGTTCCTTTGTATATTTATTCACACGATTCCACTCTTTCTACCCATGTAGAAAATAATTATATGCATATTCATATCAGAAATAGGTTTAATATACTCCTAGGTACATTTATTAACACTATTCTACCCATAATCCAATTGTAGAAAAATAATCATATGCATATTCATATCAGAAATGGGTTAAATAGGTTCCTATGTATGTTTATAAACAATATTCCACCCATAATCCCCATGTTGAAAAATTATTATATGCTTATTCTTATCAGAAATGGGTTAAATAGGTTCCTATGTATATTTATAATCCATATTCCACCCATAGTCCCTAGGTAGAAAATAATTATATGCTTATATTCTTAAAAGAAATTGGTTAAATAGGTCCCTATGTATATTTATAAACAATATTCCACCCATAATTCCCATATAGAAAAACAATTGTTTACATATTCTTATGAGAAATGGGTTAAATAGGTTCCTATGTATATTTATAAACAATATTCCACCCATATTCCCTATATAGAAAAATAATTATATGCATATTCTTATCAGAAATGGGTTAAATAGGTTCCTATGTATATTTATAAACAATATTCCACCCATATTCCCTATATAGAAAAATATTTATATGCATATTCTTATCAGAAATGGGTTAAATAGGTTCCTATGTATATTTATAATCCATATTCCACCCACAATCCCTATGTAGAAAAATAATTATATGCATATTCTTATCAGAAATGGGTTAGATAGGTTCCTGTGTATATTTAGAAAAAATATTCCACCCATAATCAACATATGGAAACACAATTATATGCATATTCATATCAGAAATAGGTTTAATATGTTCACAAGATTCCACACATAATCACCATGGAGAAAAATATTTATATGCATATTCTTATCAGAAATGGGTTAAATTGGTTCCTATGTATATTTATTAAAACTATTCCACCCTTTCTACCCATGTAGAATATAATTATATGCATATTCATATCAGAAATAGGTTTAATATATTGCTAGGTATATTTATTAAAACTATTCTACCCATAATCCCCATGTAGAAAAATAATTATATACATATTCTTATCAGAAATGGATTATATAGGTTCCTATGTATATTTATAAACAATATTCCACCTATAATCCCTTTGCAGAAAAATAATTATATGCATATTCTTATCAGAAATAGGTTAAATAGGTTCCTATGTATTATTTATAAACAATATTCCACCCTTTCTACCCATGTAGAAAATAATTATATGCATATTCATATCAGAAATAGGTTTAATATACTCCTAGGTATATTTATTAACACTGTAGAAAAATAATTCATATCATGCATATTCATATCAGAAATTGGTTAAATAGGTTCATATGTATGTTTATAAACAATGTTCCACCCATAATCCCCATGTAGAAAAATAATAATATGCATATTCATGTCAGAAATGGGTTAAATAGGTCCTATGTATATTTATTCACAAGATTCTACACATAATCCCCATGGAGAAACATAATTATATGCATATTCTTATCAGAAATGGTTATATAGGTTCCTATGTATATTTATAAACAATATTCCACCTATAATCCCTTTGCAGAAAAATAATTATATGCATATTCTTATCAGAAATAGGTTAAATAGGTTCATATGTATATTTATAAACAATATTCCAAGCATAATCCCCATGTAGAAAAATAATTATTTGCATATACTTATCAGAGATTGGTTAAATATGTTTCTATGTATATTTGTAAGGAATATTCCATCCATAATCCCCATGTAGAAAAATAATTGTATGCATATTCATATCACAAATAGGTTTAATATGTCGCTATTAACTGACTTATTAACTGACTATTGACTGGCTATTAAATGAAATAATAACTGACACCAGTTAATAAGGTCCACTAACAAAAATGATGGCTTACTAATCCTCCCACTAACACAAAAATGTGTTATTATTTTCACACCGACGCCAATAATGGGTCCCTTTTCCTCCCACTGACACCGAGGATGTATCCCCACTGAGAGCAATGATGTTGTCTTTATTCTTTCCAAAAATGATAATTCAAATATTCCTTAAACTGAAAAAATGATGAGGACTTCCACTGATACGCGGTTGTTCTTTTGACACTGAAAACAAGAAAGAGTTGATAAATGACCAATGATGTGTCAGACCAACAATGGGGTACTATTTTAGAATCCTTATTAATTGTAACAGTATAAGACAGTAAGAGATAGTTTACATCCTACGTGAGTGTGTTGCAACTAAAGGTCAGTATAACCGTGAGCCAGGTTTGAGATAAATTTGCAGGGCTCACGGTTTATATTGTCGAATTGATAGTAGCAAAGAGAAATAGAAATACATGAAATAGAGTACAATATCAGCTAGGTTTCTATTCGTTTCTAATATACTCAGCCATTGAAATCTGGCTCAATGTGGATATTGTTAATTTGAACATAATTCTATTTATATTAACCAAGCTATGAAAACTCTCAAGTTAAGCTATAAACACTTTTAAAGTATCCTTAAAGTATCTCAAAACCAATGGGGTTTGTTTCACGGTGCTAATAAGAAATATTCTTATCCAAGTCAAACCGTCTGACATAGCTATGCTTATGCTTAAACTCCTCAATATTTTACATCTAAACCGTATTTCTGCTTTGTATTACTCTTAAAGATGTAATGCAATTACAATTCAATTAATATCAGCTATCTATCTATATAAACCTGACAGCTTTCTTTAGTTGCAAGTATAATAACATTAAATTTACCTTCCAACAATTATCTTCTCTTCATGCTTTATTTAGCGTAAAGGATATTTTGTGTTATGCAGGAATTGACATTTGCCGACTTTCTGTTGTTATAGTTTTGGAACGTGTATTGCAACTTTTTTGTGACAAATATCTCAGTAGATATGTTGTTGTACTATGTATAAAGTCTCACTCTTCTTGATGTTGTCACGAAACCAATATAAACAACTCACAATTTTCAGGGTTTATTCGCTATATATACAGATATATCCATGTACCCTGACATTTTCCTTACCAGGGAAAGAGATTGTTTAATGTAGTGCTATCTTGACAAAATTACAGTATTTCAGCAATTCCCCAGTCTTCGTTAACTGCCAAATTCTGCTGCTGCTTGAGTCTTACGGGGTGAGGCAGCAATTATCAAACAATCTGATCTCAATGCTATTCTGACATTTATCTTTAATTTATCTCTATCTTATTTTATCTCTAAAAATATAAAAATTCGCACTGGTTTTCTTAAAGCACTGCTAAATATTGTGTGCCTTTATCGAACACCAAGTTCCTACTAGTCATGCATTACTATTCCTCCAACTCCAATGATTTTTTACTGTTCCTTTCACTTAAACCAATGATCCCACTGGCACCAAAAATGGGGGTACTATTTCTCTCTCCCTGGCTCAGAATTTGTTGCATTACTCGAAATCTGGCCCATCTACGGATTACATCTAGTCCTTCTCTGCTTATCAATCTCTGCCACTTTTGAAAAACACAACATCGTTGGTAGAATGCAATACACGTTTACATCCCTTAATATTATTCTTAAAGTCGCAGAGTGTCAGGTTATAGCAGTTAGCAGTTTACATGGTTGCATTACCCTAAATATAGCAAAAATGTCCTGATAAGACAAGAGTCGCAAAGAGTTGATAAAACGAAAATATGTGTTTGAGACGGTTAAGATGTAAGTTTACATCCCTTTAGTCGCATTAACGTAATTCTACATTCATAAATAAAGTCTGGATGACATCTCGCATTGAGATAAAGTTGCAGGGCTATTTTCCAATAAATAGTTTCCAGTACCCTAATTAAGACGATATAGAGCACAATGTCGGTTTCTATTCGATTTCTAATATCGTTACCTTAACTCAAGTAAACAATAAGTGAAGCAGCATACTTTAGATGTAAAGATAGTTGCATTATTCTAAATATAGCAGATAGCTATATTTAAGCACAGGGAATGTTCAGCATGCTCAACGGTAAAATGGTTTGCAATACAACGAAATATATGAAATTTATAATGAAACTATCACTCATCCATTGAACATTTTATTTTGAACATAATTCAATTATATATTAAAGTATACTGTTAAAAGCTATGAAAACGTCTCCTTACTGTGCTAATTTACGAATTATTCAACTATTTCAAACCGTTTGTCATAGCTATGCTATGCTAAAACCCGCAATATCTGACATCTAAGGTAAACCGAATTTCTGCTTTTTATTACTCTTTAAATGCAATAATCACTCAATTAAATTCAGCTAATCTTTCGATAGTTGCAAGTGCAATAACCTGAACTTATCGTGCAACAGCTACTGGTTCGAAACTAATTCAAACCGCCTGACAGATGTGCTATGCTATGCTAAAACTCCACAATATCTGACATCTAAGGTAAACCCTATTTCTGCTTTTTATTACTTTTTTAATTGGATGATCAATCAATCAGCTAATCATCTAAAGATGTTTCACTGAAACAATGATGGGGTACTTTTCTCTCACCGACTGAGAATTTTTTGCTTCAATCTAGTACAAATAGCAATGATATTAATTAACTGATCATTGCAAAAAAATATAAAAAAGATTAAAAATAACATAAAAAAGATATTGTGGAGTTCATCTTTTTCAGAGATCTCTTTGACTTGGATTCGAACTATTTCAATAATTCTGAAATAAGTACAGCAAGTGATCGTTGGTAGAATGCAAAATTGATACATCACTAGTGGGTGGAATGATGGGTGTAGTCCTCATCATTGGTGTCATTTTAAGGAATAAAGACACTTCATTGGTTTAAGGAACTTGTGACTCATCGTCATCGTGACCCCGACAGACACTAATGACTGCTTTCTATTCCTCCCACTGACACCAAATTATTGATCAATTATTATGGGCGGAATACTGTTTTTATAAACAGTATATACATTTAACCCTCTTAACCCATTTCTGATAAAAATATGCGTATAATTATTTTTCTACATTGGGGATTATGGTTGGAATATTGTTTATAAATATAGATCGCAAAACATTAAACCTATTTCAAATAAGAATATGCATATAATTATTTTTCTACATGGGGATTAAGGGTGGAAATGTGTTTATAAATATACCAACCTATTTAACCAATTAAGAATAAGAATATGCATATAATTATTTTTCTACATTGGGGATTATGGATTGAATATTGTAATTAAACATGCATAGCAACATATTAAATCTAACACAGGGATTATGGGTGGAATATTGCTTATAAATATACATAGGAACCTATTTAACCCATTTCTGATAAAAATATGCGTATAATTATTTTTCTACATGGGGATAATGGGTGGAATATTATTTATAAATATACATAGCATCATATTAAACCTATTTCTGTTATGAATATGCAAATAACTAATTTTCTACATGGGGATTACGGGTAGAATGTGTTTATTTAATATACAAAGGATCCTATTTAACCAATTTCTGATAAGAATATGCTTATAATTATTTTTCTACATGGGGATTATGGGTGGAATATTGTTTATAAACATACATAGGAACCTATTTAACCCATTTCCGATATGAATATGCATATAATTATTTTTCTACATGGGGATTATGGGTAGAATAGTGTTAATAAATATACCTAGGAATATATTAAACCTATTTCTGATATGAATATGCATATAATTATTTTCTACATGGGTAGAAAGGGTGGAAAATTGTTTATAAATAATACATAGGAACAATTTAACAAATTTCTGATAAGAATATGCATATAAATATTTTTCTCTATGGTGATTATGTGTGGAATCTTGTGAACATATTAAACCTATTTCTGATATGAATATGCATATAATTGTGTTTCTATATGTTGATTATGGGTGGAATCTTGTGAATAAATATACATAGGAACCTATTTAACCCATTTCTGATAAGAATATGTAAACAATTGTTTTTCTATATGGGAATTATGGGTGGAATATTGTTTATAAATATACATAGGGACTTCTTTAACCCATTTCTGATAAGAATATGCATATAATTATTTTTCTACCTAGGGACTATGGGTGGAATATTGTTTATAAATATACATAGGAACCTATTTAACCATTTCTGATAAGAATATGCATATAATAATTTTCCAACATGGGGATTATGGGTGGAATATTGTTTATAAACATACATAGGAACCTATTTAACCCATTTCTGATCTGAATATGCATATGATTATTTTTCTTCATGGGGATTATGGGTAGAATAGTATTAATAAATATACTTAGTTGTATATTAAACCTATTTGTGATATGAATATGCATATAATTATTTTCTACATGGGTAGAAAGGACGGAATATTGTTTATAAATATACATATGAACCTGTTTAACCCATTTCTGATAAGAATATGTATATAATTATTTTTCTACATGGGGATTATGGGTAGAATAGTGTTAATAAATATACCTAGGAATATATTAAACCTATTTCTGATAAGAATATGCATATAAATATTTTTCTCCATGGTGATTATGTGTGGAATCTTGTGAACATATTAAACCTATTTCTGATATGAATATGCATATAATTGTGTTTCTATATGTTGATTATGGGTGGAATATTTTTTATAAATATATACAGGAACCTACTTAACTTATTTCTGATAAGAATATGCATATAGGGGCGTGGCCTGTGCTTGAGCTAGATGGCAGCATAAGGCCGGAGCTCCTGTGATATTCAGGGAAATAGCGGCTCACAACACGCCATCGGGTCCCGTTTTTGCGCTCCACAGCTGGCCCCAGGACAAGGCAGAGAGGATGTCCAGGAAAAGAAAAGAACAAAGGAAGCCACAGCGCCTGACGGACTACTATAGCATGAAGCAACATGAAGGTAGGCAAGATGGCGCCGGGTCATCCTCTACCCCAGCAAACATCCCCGCCGGCCATCTGAACACACAGAACAGCCACAGGCAAAATAGACCGCCCATACTCTCCCTCCCAGCCAACGGGTAGCCCTGCTAAGGCGAAGTTTAGGCTGGATGGAGAGGGATCCCTCGGTGCGACAAGTCCAGGCCTTGATTCAGGGGATGACACACGTAAGCTCCCTGACTCCATAGAGACCTTTCCTACCATGCATCAACCAGTGATAGACAGTGCTGAAAGATATGCTCTTATCACTGAGAAGCTCACTACAATCAGATATGATGAAGTGTATGCACAAGTTTAATACTAATCTTCAAGCTGTAGAAACACGGGTTGAGCACATAGAGCCAAAGATGGGAGAATATGCCGTCACCATTAATGATTTAGTGGATTCACATGAGGAAAGAGAAGGAGACACAGATTGGTTAAAAGATAAAATCGCAGACATCGAAGACCGCAATAGGAGGAACAATTTGAAAATCAGGGGGATCCCTGAAACAGTCCAGCAAGCTGACCTAAGATCCTATGCCACTTCTCTGTTTAAATCTCTCCTACCTGATCTATCAGACCTGGAGATCACCATTGACATCGCCTGCCAAAACCGACATACCTGTCAGAACACATCCCCAGAGATGTGATTCTGCGCCTACATTTTTATCATGCCAAAGAACAACTGATGTTGATCATGCGCCAGAAAGATCAAATCCCCGCGCAGTTTCAGCATCTAACAGTTCTATGCTGATCTTTCTCAATACACCTTGCAAAAGAGGAAGAAGTTAAACACCATCACCAAAGCATTGAGAAATCATCGCATCACCTATAGATGGGGGTACCCTACCAAACTCACGGTTACTAAAGATGGACGCACCCACGTGGTGAATTCGCTAGAGAAGGGCCTCTCCCTTTTGAAAGAGTGGAAAATAATACCAGGCTAAAACGCCCAGATCAGTGGAACCTGCGTGGAAGACGGTCACTATAAAAAAACGCAAAATCACACTCCTGACTCAGGATGGTTACCTATAACCTACCAATCCCTTGAAATCTATCCAAGAGCTCTCAGGCTTGAACTATTTCCTCCACTTACTTGAACAGCGATAAGCTGTACCTTAACGTTTGTGTTTTCAGGTTTGGGATCGGTCCTTGAAAATGCCGTCCCCACACAAGTTTGGCGAATACATTGCCTTTCAATTTATGTTTATCTCCTTTTGTTCCTTTTTCTTTTTTCTGTTTTCTCTGAAAATGCAGCAGCCAGAACGCGTGCAAGCATCGCAACAGTCATGCCTTACCTCAACAAAAGTTACGAAGATGGAACTTTCCTCACTACCCATTCCCAACTTGAATCCACCATTACACTTCCATCCAAAAGTGAGTACAATCCAAGCTCTACTTTGCCATATAGTGCCTATTCCTTGCTATACCTGAAAACGCCACAAGAGGGCAACATTGCCTCAAAAATGAATACTCATCACAATACTCCAGATAACACACAAATCCCTCAATTATGGGTATCCCGCTAAGAGGAAGTCAATGTGGAAAGAGGCTCTTTCCACATTATCTGCGTGCAAGAAACGCACATTTCCACAACGGCCACCCTTTCTTGCACCCACAGGAACTTCCCGTACATCTTTACTGCTAATGCCCAAAATAAAACGATTGGAGTCCTCACAGCCATACGGGACAAAGTGGCATTTACAGTAAATGAAACAATCAAAGACCCTGGGGGTCGATACCTAATCTTGGTACGCGATCTCAATTCCATTACATACACTATTGTTAATGTGTATGCGCCCAACCAACACCAGCTACACTTCCTCCATAAACTTCTACGAAAGATCAAGGCCCACCAAAAAGGAAGATTAATAGTCTGTGGCGACTTCAATACAATCCCTGATACGAATCTGGACTCTTCATCTAGCAATAGACGCCCGGGTATGTCTCTCCTGGCCACCTTACATGCACAAGACCTATATGACGCTTGCACGCCGGTGAAAGGGACTACACCTTTTTTTCCTCCCCACATAGAGTCTACTCCCGAATTGACCTTTTTCTTGTGGATCGAAACACCTTAGCCCAAACGACATCTACAACAATACCATCTCGTGGTCTGACCACGCGTCCATCACTATATCCATAAAAGATGACTCAAACTGCAACGCACCGAACATGTGGAGATCCAACACCTATTTAATGCAACAACCAGACTCACTCAAAAAACGCTATAAACCAGCATCTGAAAGAGTTCTTTAGTGTCAATGAGTCCTCGGTGCAGGATCAGTTTATACTGTGGAATATGCCTCATAAGGCATATGTGGTATTCTTATACAATTAGGGGCAAGAGCTAAGAGGCAGCAGCAACAACGAGTAAAAGAACTAACAGACAAAATATTTTTGCTTGAAACTAGAAACAAACAAAACACATCCCCCATATTATCCCAACAACTTACACAACTACGTAATGACCTAAGATTACTACTGCTTGAGAGTTTTGAAAGATCATCAAGAAAGCTTAAAATGTCATATTACATACACTATGTATACACAAAGCTGTCAAAACCTTAGCATATATAGATTGAAAGGCCTCAGACACAAATCAAAGATCCCTTATATACTGCACCCTACTACTAAACATAAACTCTACCACCCTCAGGATTTAGCCTATACTTTTAGTCACTATTACAGTACATTATACAACTTAAAAGACGATACAAACACTATACAACCTAGCACTGACGCAATTAACTCTTTTCTACAACACTTAAACATGCCTTCCCTCACACAAGATCAAATACAGACCTTAAACCAAAAATTTAACTCAGATGAACTACATAAAACCATTGACTCCCTCCCCAGCAACAAATCACCAGGCCCTGACGGCTTCTCTGGGGAATATTATAAAACTTTAAAAACCCCTATTAATTCCATATTTGGAACGTACCTTCAACGCCGCTGCTGCCTCTGCTTCTTTCCCACCAGAAATGTTGAGGGCAATAATTGTGACACTGCCAAAGCCAGGGAAGGAACCCAATACCCCCCCAAATTTCAGGCCTATCTCACTGCTTAATACCGATCTGAAAATATATGCCAAACTCATTGCATCCCGTTTACTAAACATACTCCCCCTTCTCATTCACCCTGACCAAACCGGGTTCACCAAAGGCAGTCAAACGTCAGACGCTACCCGCAGGCTGTTAAATATCATACATTTAGCCAAGGCGCATAAGAGGCCTTCTCTGCTGTTGGCGTTGGACGCGGAGAAGGCCTTCGACCGCATACACTGGCAATACCTCACTCAGGTCTTGGGTAGGTTTGGTTTTTCTGGCACCATTCTCTCAGCAATCCTGGCCTTATACTCTAAACCCTCAGCCCAAGTATTTACATCTGGAGCATTATCCAAGCCTTTTAACATAACCAATGGCACCAGGCAGGGATGCCCCCTGTCCCCATTAATTTTTAATTTACTCATGGAACCTCTGGCTATATATTTCCGCTCCCATCCCGACATTGAAGGCTTCTATATAGATAAGTCCACCCATAAGATAAGCCTATTCGCGGACGACATAATCATGATTTTGACCAATGTGGAAACTTCCCTGGCTTTGGTACATAACGCATTAAATATGTTTAATAGAATATCCTATTACAAAGTAAATGAGAACAAATCCTACATAATGGGGATAGGCATTGACCCTGGTATACAAGACAAACTTAGTTCAAGATTCCCATACTCCTGGGATAACAATGGGATAAAGTACTTGGGCATAACCCTAACTGCAAACATAGATAATCTAGTGGCTGCTAACTACACCTCATTTTTTGGAACCCTCCAGAGAAAGCTTGCAGATCTCGCCAAAGTGGAGATATCGTGGACAGATAGACTGGCAGCATTTAAAATGATGGTTCTACCACAACTTCTCTACTTGTTTAGAACTCTCTCAGTCCCTGTCCATAATTCCTTCTTTTCTAGTGCACAATCTCAGATCAACAGATTTCTCTGGCAGGGCAAGAAGGCCAGGTGCACCTTCATGAAACTCACTAGGTCTAGAGATGCTGGGGGAATTGGACACGTCATACTAAAAGACAGCAATAGCAGCAATTATTTCACAAGTCAGATATTGGTTATCCCAATCTCAGGTCCATAGATGGATAGAGCTAGAGACAGCACAGGTGCCTAGGGCAAATTTAGCTGACTTACTACTATCTTCCAGATTCCAGGCATACACTCAAACACACCTATCTCCTACAATGGTTGCTACACTACTAGCTTGGAAGACATTCATAGCATCCAAATTCACGAACCAAACAACCAAAGGTATTCCGATTACTGTATCCAGCTTAACACTGTTAATACCAAACCTACGTATATCACACTGGATATCCAGAGGCATACTATCACTAGAGGACTTCATGAACGGTCCAGTTCACAAAACATTTGAGATCCTACAAACCAAGTACAGTTTGGAAGACTACGACTACTATAGCTACATCCAGATATTGCATTTACTTCAGAGATACCCCTACACTTCCATTGCAGTACCATGGCGAGTATTGCTGTACTTTAAAAACCTCAACACTAACATAAAAGGTATATCCATGTTTTATAACTTGCTCAACAACAAACAGGTGTTCACCAAAACTGACAACATCATAGCATGGGAACATAAGCTGGGCACAACCTATTCTGAAGAACAATGCAACACATTTGCAGCTACTAAATGCGTTAGACTATGGGAGACAACATATAAATTAACACTAAACTGGTATTTAACGCCATACCGAATTTCTAAATTCGCACGACAAACCTCACCTCTATGCTGGAGAAACTGCGGACGAGTAGGTACACCATATTATCTGGGAATGCCCAAGTTTACATTAACTATGGCAAAAAAGTATTTAAACTAATATCAACAATAGCAGGACTTACAGTTATCCCGAAAGCAGATCTGGCTGTCCTTTCATTAGGCATAGAAAACATACCGGCAGCAACCAGAACTATAATTCTACATATATTACTTAGCACTAGGTTAACAATTCTCAGACATTGGAAAGATTCTAAACCTCCCACCTTCAGTGAAGACGAACACACACGCCACCTATGAATGTATGTTTGCAGCGGCCAAGGGTCAATATTTGAAGTCACAAACCAAATGGGCTAGTTGGAAAAAATGGTACGCACACTTTTCGTTTTGACTACCTGCAACCTACACTCAATTGAAGTAGGCAAAGCTGCATATAGTCTGTTTTTGTTTTAATTTAATTAATAATTAATTATTATTATTTATGTTACCTTAACAATGTTATTACAAGTACGACCAAATTCTGCTCATACGGAATGCTGGTCCTCTCACTAGCTTATTTCCGGAATCGCTAATAGGTGTGTATGTATGTTCATGTCAAACTTCCAACTGACGATGATACCATCATATCAAAGATGGTCCACAATGGCCGACATCTAACTAACTTTATCTACCATCGGAAATGTAATGTCGCAGAATATCCATGAACTATACATTATGCGAACTGTACTATATACATTATATGTGGTTTATGTTCTGTATTATTTACAAATTGTACAGTCTGATTCCTTCAAACTAATAAAAAATATTGGAATTAAGAATATGCATATAATTATTTTTCTACATAGGGATTGTGGGTGGAATATGGATTATAAATATACATAGGAACCTATTTAACCCATTTCTGATAAGAATATGTAAACAATTGTTTTTCTATATGGGAATTATGGGTGGAATATTGTTTATAAATATACATAGGGACCTATTTAACCCATTTCTTATAAGAATATGCATATCATTATTTTCTACCTAGGGACTATGGGTGGAATATGGATTATAAATATACATAGGAACCTATTTAACCCATTTCTGATAAGAATATGCATATAATTATTTTTCTATATAGGGAATATGGGTGGAATATTGTTTATAAATATACATAGGAACCTATTAAACCCATTTCTGATAAGAATATGCATATAATTATGATTCTCCGTGGGGATTATGTGTGGAATCTTGTGAATAAATATACATAGGAACCTATTTAACCCATTTCTGATAAGAATATATAAACAATTGTTTTTCTATATGGGAATTATAGGTAGAATATTATTTATAAATATACAGAGGGACCTATTTAACCCATTTCTGATAAGAATATGCATATAATTATTTTTCTACCTAGGGACTATGGGTGGAATATTGTTTATAGATATACATAGGAACCTATTTAACCCATTTCTGATATGAATATGCATATTATTATTTTTCTACATGGGGATTATGGGTGGAATATTGTTTATAAATATACATGGGAACCTATTTAACAATTTCTGATAAGAATATGCATATAATAATTTTTCAACATGGGGATAATGAGTGGAATATTATTTATAAATATACATAGCATCATATTAAACCTATTTCTGATAAGAATATGCATATAAATATTTTTCTACATAGGGATTATGGGTGGAATATTGTCGTTAAACATACATAGGAATATATTAAACCTATTTCTGATATGAATATGCATATGATTTGTGTTTCTATATGTTGATTATGGGTGGAATATGGATTATAAATATACATAGGAACCTATTTAACCAATTTCTGATAAGAATATGTAAACAAATGTTTTTCTATATGGGATTTATTGGTGGAATATTGTTTATAAATATACATTGGGACCTATTTAACCCGTTTCTGATAAGTATATGCATATAAATATTTTTCTATATAGGGAATAGGAACCTATTTAACCCATTTCTGATATGAATATGCATATTATTATTTTTCTACATGGGGATTGTGGGTGGAATATTGATTATAAATATACATGGGAAACTAGTTAACCATTTCTGATAAGATTATGCCTATAATAATTTTTCAACATAGGGATTATGGGTGGAATATTGTTCATAAACATGCATAGGAATCTATTTAACACATTTCTGATATGAATATGCATATGATTACTTTTCTACATGGGGATTATGGGTAGAATAGTGTTAAGAAATATACCTAGGAGTATATTAAACTTATTTCTGATATGAATATGCATATAATTATTTTCTACATGGGTAGAAAGGGTGGAATATTGTTTATAAATATACATAGGAACATATTTAACCTATTTCTGATAAGAATATACATATAATTATTTTTTTACATGGGGATTATGTGTGGAATATTGTTAAAAAATATACATAGGAACCTATTTAACCCAATTCTGATAAGAATATGCATACGCATTTTTCTATATTGGATTTATGGGAGGAATATTGTTTAAAAATATACATAGTAACATATTTAACCTATTTCTGATAAGAATATGCATATAATTATTTTATTACATGGGGATTATAGGTGGAATGTGGATTATAAATAGACATATGAACCTATTTAACCCATTTCTGATAAGATTAGACACATAATTATTTTTCTAAATGGGGATAATGGGTGGAATATTATTTATAAATATAAATAGCATCATATTAAACCTATTTCTGATATGAATATGCATATAATTAATTTTCTTCATGGGGATTATGGGTGGAATGTTGTTTATTAATATACATAGGAACCTATTTAACCAATTTCTGATAAGAATATGCATATAATTATTTCTCTACATGGGGATTATGGGTGGAATATTGCCGTTAAACATACATAGGAATATATTAAACCTATTTCTGATATGAATATGCATATAATTGTGTTTCTATATGTTGATTATGGGTGGAATATGGATTATAAATATACATAGGAACCTATTTAACCCATTTCTGATAAGAATATGTAAACAATTTTTTTCTATATGGGAATTATGGGTGGAATATTGTTTCTAAATATACATAGGGACCTATTTAACCCATTTCTGATAAAAATATGCATATAATTATTTTTCTACATGGGGATTATGGGTGGAAAATTGTTTATAAATATACATGGAATCTATTTAACCCATTTCTGATAAGAATATTCATATAATTATTTTTTTACCTGGGGATTATGGGATGAATATTGTTTATAAATATACATTGTAACCTATTTAACCCATTTCTGATAATAATATAACAATATTTATTTTTCTACATGGGCATTATGGGTGGAATATTGTTTATAAATATACATAGTAACCTATTTAACCAATTTCTTATAAGAATATGCATATACATTTTTTTCTGTATTGGAATTGTGGGTGGAATAATATTCATAAATATATATAGGAACCTATTTAACCCATTTCTGATAAGAATATGCATATAATTATTTTTTTACATGGGGATTATGTGTGGAATATTGTTAAAAAATATACATAGGAACCTATTTAACCCAATTCTGATAAGAATATGCATACAATTATTTTTCTATATTGGAATTATGGGAGGAATATTGTTTAAAAATATACATAGTAACATATTTAACCTATTTCTGATAAGAATATGCATATAATTATTTTTTTACATGGGGATCATAGGTGGAATGTGGATTATAAATAGACATAGGAACCCATTTAACCCATTTCTGATAAGATTAGGCATATAATTGTTTTTCTAAATGGGTATAATGGGTGGAATATTATTTATAAATATACATAGCATCATATTAAACCTATTTCTGTTATGAATATGCATATAATTAATTTTCTACATGGCGATTAGGGGTAGAATGTTGTTTATTAATATACATAGGAACCTATTTAACCAGTTTCTAAAAAGAATATGCATATAATTATTTTTCTACATGGGGATTATGGGTTAAATGGGTTGTCGTTAAACATACATAGGAATATATTAAACCTATTTCTGATATGAATATGCATATAATTGTGTTTCTATATGTTGATTATGGGTGGAATATTTTTTATAAATATACACAGGAACCTATTTAACCCATTTCTGATAAGAATATGCATATAATTATTTTTCTACATAGGGTTTATGGGTGGAATATGGATTATAAATATACATAGGAACCTATTTAACCCATTTCTGATAAGAATATGTAAACAATTGTTTTTCTATATGGGAATTATGGGTGGAATATTGTTTATAAATATACATAGGGACCTATTTAACCCATTTCTGATAAGAATATGCATATAATTATTTTTCTTTATAGGGAATATGGGTGGAATATTGTTTATAAATATACATGGGAACCTATTTAACCATTTCTGATAAGAATATGCATATAATAATTTTTCAACATGGGGATTATGGGTAGAATAGTGTTAATAAATATACCTAGGAGTATATTAAACCTATTTCTGATATGAATATGCATATAATTATTTTCTACATGGGTAGAAAGGGTGGAATATTGTTTATAAATATACATAGGATCCTATTTCACCCATTTCTGATAAGAATATGCATATAATTATGTTTCTCCGTGTGGATTATGTGTGGAATCTTGTGAATAGATATAAATAGGAACATATTTAACCCAATTCTGATAAGAATATGCATACAATTATTTTTCTATATGGGGATTATGGGTGGAATATTGTTTATAAATATACATAGTAACCTATTTAACCAATTCCTTATAAGAATATGCATATACATTTTTTTCTGTATTGGAATTGTGGGTGGAATAATATTCATAAATATACATAGGAACCTATTTAACCCATTTTTGATAAGAATATGCATATAATTATTTTTTTACATGGGGATTATGTGTGGAATATTGTTAAAAAATATACATAGGAACCTATTTAACCCAATTCTGATAAGAATATGCATACAATTATTTTTCTATATTGGAATTATGGGAGGAATATTGTTTAAAAATATACATAGTAACATATTTAACCTATTTCGGTTAAGAATATGCATATAATTATTTTTTTACATGGGGATTATAGGTGGAATGTGGATTATAAATAGACATATGAACCTATTTAACCCATTTCTGATAAGATTAGGCATATAATTATTTTTCTAAATGGGGATAATGGGTGTAATATTATTTATAAATATAAATAGCATCATATTAAACCTATTTCTGATATGAATATGCATATAATTAATTTTCTTCATGGGGATTATGGGTGGAATATTGTCGTTAAACATACATAGGAATATATTAAACCTATTTCTGATGTGAATATGCATATAATTGTGTTTCTATATGTTGATTATGGGTGGAATATTTTTGATAAATATACACAGGAACCTATTTAACCCATTTCTGATAAGAATATGCATATAATTATTTTTCTACATAGGGATTATGGGTGGAATATGGATTATAAATATACATAGGAACCTATTTAACCCATTTCTGATAAGAATATGTAAACAATTTTTTTCTATATGGGAATTATGGGTGGAATATTGTTTCTAAATATACATAGGGAGCTTTTTAACCCATTTCTGATAAAAATATGCATATAATTATTTTTCTACATGGGGATTATGGGTGGAAAATTGTTTATAAATATACATGGAATCTATTTAACCCATTTCTGATAAGAATATTCATATAATTATTTTTTTACATGGGGATTATGGGATGAATATTGTTTATAAATATACATTGTAACCTATTTAACCCATTTCTGATAATAATATACCAATATTTATTTTTCTACATGGGCATTATGGGTGGAATATTGTTAATAAATATGCCTAGTAACCTAGGCATGGGTTACATTTCTGATAAGAATATGCATATAGTTATTTTTCTACATGGGGATCATGGGTGGAATAGTGTTTATAAATTTACATTGTAACCTATTTAACCCATTTCTGATAAGAATATGCGTATAATAATTTTTCAAAATTGGGATAATGGGTGGAACATTGTTTATAAACATACATAGGAACCTATTTAACCCATTTCTGATATGAATATGCATATAATTATTTTTCTACATGGGGATTATGGGTAGAATAGTGTTAATAAATATACCTAGGAATATATTAAACCTATTTCTGATATGAATATGCATATAATTATTTTCTACATGGGTAGAAAGGGTGGAATATTGTTTATAAATATACATAGGAACCTATTATCCCATTTCTGATAAGAATATGCATATAATTATGTTTCTCCATGTGGATTATGTGTGGAATCTTGTGAATAGATATACATAGGAACATATTTAACCCAATTCTGATAAGAATATGCATACAATTATTTTTCTATATGGGGATTATGGGTGGAATATTGTTTATAAATATACATAGTAACCTATTTAACCAATTTCTTATAAGAATATGCATATACATTTTTTTCTGTATTGGAATTGTGGGTGGAATAATATTCATAAATATACATAGGAACATATTTAACCCATTTTTGATAAGAATATGCATATAATTATTTTTTTACATGGGGATTATAGGTGGAATGTGGATTATAAATAGACATATGAACCTATTTAACCCATTTCTGATAAGATTAGGCATATAATTATTTTTCTAAATGGGGATAATGGGTGGAATATTATTTATAAATATAAATAGCATCATATTAAACCTATTTCTGATATGAATATGCATATAATTAATTTTCTTCATGGGGATTATGGGTGGAATATTGTCGTTAAACATACATAGGAATATATTAAACCTATTTCTGATATGAATATGCATATAATTGTGTTTCTATATGTTGATTATGGGTGGAATATTTTTGATAAATATACACAGGAACCTATTTAACCCATTTCTGATAAGAATATGCATATAATTTATTTTTCTACATAGGGATTATGGGTGGAATATGGATTATAAATATACATAGGAACCTATTTAACCCATTTCTGATAAGAATATGTAAACAATTTTTTTCTATATGGGAATTATGGGTGGAATATTGTTTCTAAATATACATAGGGAGCTTTTTAACTCATTTCTGATAAAAATATGCATATAATTATTTTTCTACATGGGGATTATGGGTGGAAAATTGTTTATAAATATACATGGAATCTATTTAACCCATTTCTGATAAGAATATTCATATAATTATTTTTTTACATGGGGATTATGGGATGAATATTGTTTATAAATATACATTGTAACCTATTTAACCCATTTCTGATAATAATATACCAATATTTATTTTTCTACATGGGCATTATGGGTGGAATATTGTTAATAAATATGCCTAGTAACCTAGGCATGGGTTACATTTCTGATAAGAATATGCATATAGTTATTTTTCTACATGGGGATCATGGGTGGAATAGTGTTTATAAATTTACATTGTAACCTATTTAACCCATTTCTGATAAGAACATGCATATAATTATTTTTCTATATAGGGATTATGTGTGGAATAATGTTTATAAATATACATAGGGACCTATTTAACCCATTTCTTATAAGAATAAGCATATATTTATTATCTACCTAGGGACTATGGGTGGAATATGGATTATAAATATACATAGGAACCTATTTAACCATTTCTGATAAGAATATGCGTATAATAATTTTTCAAAATTGGGATAATGGGTGGAACATTGTTTATAAACATACATAGGAACCTATTTAACCCATTTCTGATATGAATATGCATATAATTATTTTTCTACATGGGGATTATGGGTAGAATAGTGTTAATAAATATACCTAGGAATATATTAAACCTATTGCTGATATGAATATGCATATAATTATTTTCTACATGGGTAGAAAGGGTGGAATATTGTTTATAAATATACATAAGAACCTATTTAACCCATTTCTGAAAAGAAAATGCTTATAGTTATGTTTCTTCGTGAGGATTATGTGTGGAATCTTGTAAATAAAAATACATAGGAACCTATTTAACCCAATTCTGATAATAAAATGTATACAATTATTTTTCTATATGGGGATTATGGGTGGATTGTTTATAAATATACATAGTAACCTATTTAACCAATTTCTTATAAGAATATGCATATACAGTTTTTTCTGTATTGGGATTGTGGGTGGAATAATATTTATAAATATACATAGGAACCTATTTAACCCATTTTTGATAAGAATATGCATATAATTATTTTTCTACATGGGGATTATGTGTGGAATATTGTTAATGAATACACATAGGAACCTATTTAACCCAATTCTGATAAGAATATGCATACAATTATTTTTCTATATTGGAATTATGGGTGGAATATTGTTTATAAATACATATAGTAACATATTTAACCTATTTCTGGTAAGAATATGCATATAATTATTTATTTACATGGGGATTATAGGTGGAATGTGGATTAAAAATAGACATAGGAACCTATTTAACCCATTTCTGATAAGATTAGGCATATAATTGTTTTTCTAAATGGGGATAATGGGTGGAATATTATTTAAAAATATACATAGCATCATATTAAACCTATTTCTGTTATGAATATGCATATAATTAATTTTCTACATGGGGATTAGGGGTAGAATGTTGTTTATTAATATACATAGGAACCTATTTAACCAGATTCTGATAAGAATATGCATATAATTATTTTTCTACATGGGGATTATGGGTGGAATATTGTCGTTAAACATACATAGGAATATATTAAACCTATTTCTGATATGAATATGCATATAATTGTGTTTCTATATGTTGATTATGGGTGGAATATTTTTTATAAATATACACAGGAACCTATTTAACCCATTTCTGATAAGAATATGCATATAATTATTTTTCTACATAGGGATTATGGGTGGAATATGGATTATAAATATACATAGGAACCTATTTAACCCATTTCTGATAAGAATATGTAAACAATTGTTTTTCTATATGGGAATTATGGGTGGAATATTGTTTATAAATATACATAGGGACCTATTTAACCCATTTCTTATAAGAATATGCATATAATTATTTTCTACCCAGGGACTATGGGTGGAATATGGATTATAAATATACATAGGAACCTATTTAACCCATTTCTGATAAGAATATGCATATAATTATTTTTCTATATAGGGAATATGGGTGGAATATTGTTTATAAATATACATGGGAAACTATTTAACCATTTCTGATAAGAATATGCATATAATAATTTTTCAACATGGGGATTATGGGTGGAATATTATTCATAAACATATTTAGGAACCTATTTAACCAATTTCTGATATGAATATGCATATAATTATTTTCTACCCAGGGACTATGGGTGGAATATGGATTATAAATATACATAGTAACCTATGTAACCCATTTCTGATAAGAATATGCATATAATTATGTTTCTCCATAGGGAATATGTGTGGAATCTTGTGAATAAATATACATAGGAACCTATTTAACCCAATTCTGATAAGAATATGCATACAATTAATTTTCTATATGGGGATTATGGGTGGAATATTGTTTATAAATATACATAGTAACCTATTTAACCAATTTCTTATAAGAATATGCATATACATTTTTTTCTGTATTGGGATTGTGGGTGGAATAATATTTATAAATATACATAGGAACCTATTTAACCCAATTCTGATAAGAATATGCATACAATTATTTTTCTATATTGGAATTATGGGAGGAATATTGTTTAAAAATATATACAGTAACATATTTAACCTATTTCTGATAAGAACATCCATATAATTATTTTTTTACATGGGGATTATAGGTGGAATGTGGATTATAAATAGACATAGGAACCTATTTAACCCATTTCTGATAAGATTAGGCATATAATTATTTTTCTAAATGGGGATAATGGGTGGAATATTATTTATAAATATACATAGCATCATATTAAACCTGTTTCTGATATGAATATGCATATAATTAATTTTCTACATGGGGATTATGGGTGGAATGTTGTTTATTAATATACATAGGAACCTATTTAACCAATTTCTGATATAAATATGCATATAACTGTGTTTCTATATGTGGATTATGGGTGGAATATTTTTGATAAATATACACAGGAACCTATTTAACCCATTTCTGATAAGAATATACATATAATTATTTTTCTACATAGGGATTATGGGTGGAATATGGATTATAAATATACATAGGAACCTATTTAACCCATTTCTGATAAGAAAATGTAAACAATTTTTTTCTATATGGGAATTATGGGTGGAATATTGTTTCTAAATATACATAGGGACCTATTTAACCCATTTCTGATAAAAATATGCATATAATTATTTTTCTACATGGGGATTATGGGTGGAAAATTGCTTATAAATATACATGGAATCTATTTAACCCATTTCTGATAAGAATATGCATATAATTATTTTTTTACATGGGAATTATGGGATGAATATTGTTTGTAAATATACATTGTAACCTATTTAACACATTTTTGATAATAATATACCAATATTTATTTTTCTACATGGGCATCATGGGTGGAATTTTGTTAATAAATATACCTAGTACCCTATTTAACCCATTTCTGATAAGAATATGCATATAGTTATTTTTCTACATGGGGATTATGGGTGGAATAGTGTTTATAAATTTACATTGTAACCTATTTAACCCATTTCTGATAAGAACATGCATATAATTGTTTTTCTACATGGGGATTATGGGTGGAATATTGTTTATAAATATACTTGGAACCTAGTTAACAAGTTTCTTATAAGAATATGTATACAATTATTTTTCTATATGGGAATTATGGGTTTAATATTGTTTATGAATATACATAGGATCCTATTTAACCCATTTCTGATAATAATATGCATATCATTATTTTTCTATATAGGGATTATGGGTGGAATATTGTTTATAAATATACATAGGGACCTATGTAACCCACTTCTTATAAGTATATGCATACAATTATTTTTCTATATGGAAATTATGGGTTTAATATTGTTTATGAATATACATAGAATCCTATTTAACCCATTTCTGATAAGAATATGCATATAATTATTTTTTTATATAGGGATTATGGGTGGAATATTGTTTATAAATATACATAGGGACCTATTTAACCCATTTCTTATAAGAATATGCATATAATTATTTTCTAGCTAGGGACTATGGGTGGAATATGGATTATAAATATACATAGGAACCTATTTAACCCATTTCTGATAAGAATATGCAAACAATTGTTTTTCTATATGGGAATTATGGGTGGAATATTGTTTATAAATATACATAGTAACATATTTAACCCATTTCTGATAAGAATATGCATATAATTATTTTTCTATATGGGGATTATGGGTTTGATATTGTTTATAAATATACATAGGATCCTATTTAACCCATTTCTGATATGAATATGCATATAATTATTTTTCTACATGGGGATTATGGGTAGAGTAGTGTTAATAAATATACCTAGGAATATATTAAACCTATTTCTGATATGAATATGCATATAATTATTTTCTACATGGGTAGAAAGGGTGGAATATTGTTTATAAATATACATAAGAACCTATTTAACCCATTTCTGAAAAGAAAATGCTTATAGTTATGTTTCTTCGTGAGGATTATGTGTGGAATCTTGTAAATAAAAATACATAGGAACCTATTTAACCCAATTCTGATAATAAAATGTATACAATTATTTTTCTATATGGGGATTATGGGTGGATTGTTTATAAATATACATAGTAACCTATTTAACCAATTTCTTATAAGAATATGCATATACAGTTTTTTCTGTATTGGGATTGTGGGTGGAATAATATTTATAAATATACATAGGAACCTATTTAACCCATTTTTGATAAGAATATGCATATAATTATTTTTCTACATGGGGATTATGTGTGGAATATTGTTAATGAATACACATAGGAACCTATTTAACCCAATTCTGATAAGAATATGCATACAATTATTTTTCTATATTGGAATTATGGGTGGAATATTGTTTATAAATACATATAGTAACATATTTAACCTATTTCTGGTAAGAATATGCATATAATTATTTATTTACATGGGGATTATAGGTGGAATGTGGATTAAAAATAGACATAGGAACCTATTTAACCCATTTCTGATAAGATTAGGCATATAATTGTTTTTCTAAATGGGGATAATGGGTGGAATATTATTTAAAAATATACATAGCATCATATTAAACCTATTTCTGTTATGAATATGCATATAATTAATTTTCTACATGGGGATTAGGGGTAGAATGTTGTTTATTAATATACATAGGAACCTATTTAACCAGATTCTGATAAGAATATGCATATAATTATTTTTCTACATGGGGATTATGGGTGGAATATTGTCGTTAAACATACATAGGAATATATTAAACCTATTTCTGATATGAATATGCATATAATTGTGTTTCTATATGTTGATTATGGGTGGAATATTTTTTATAAATATACACAGGAACCTATTTAACCCATTTCTGATAAGAATATGCATATAATTATTTTTCTACATAGGGATTATGGGTGGAATATGGATTATAAATATACATAGGAACCTATTTAACCCATTTCTGATAAGAATATGTAAACAATTGTTTTTCTATATGGGAATTATGGGTGGAATATTGTTTATAAATATACATAGGGACCTATTTAACCCATTTCTTATAAGAATATGCATATAATTATTTTCTACCCAGGGACTATGGGTGGAATATGGATTATAAATATACATAGGAACCTATTTAACCCATTTCTGATAAGAATATGCATATAATTATTTTTCTATATAGGGAATATGGGTGGAATATTGTTTATAAATATACATGGGAAACTATTTAACCATTTCTGATAAGAATATGCATATAATAATTTTTCAACATGGGGATTATGGGTGGAATATTATTCATAAACATATTTAGGAACCTATTTAACCAATTTCTGATATGAATATGCATATAATTATTTTCTACCCAGGGACTATGGGTGGAATATGGATTATAAATATACATAGTAACCTATGTAACCCATTTCTGATAAGAATATGCATATAATTATGTTTCTCCATAGGGAATATGTGTGGAATCTTGTGAATAAATATACATAGGAACCTATTTAACCCAATTCTGATAAGAATATGCATACAATTATTTTTCTATATGGGGATTATGGGTGGAATATTGTTTATAAATATACATAGTAACCTATTTAACCAATTTCTTATAAGAATATGCATATACATTTTTTTCTGTATTGGGATTGTGGGTGGAATAATATTTATAAATATACATAGGAACCTATTTAACCCAATTCTGATAAGAATATGCATACAATTATTTTTCTATATTGGAATTATGGGAGGAATATTGTTTAAAAATATATATAGTAACATATTTAACCTATTTCTGATAAGAACATCCATATAATTATTTTTTTACATGGGTATTATAGGTGGAATGTGGATTATAAATAGACATAGGAACCTATTTAACCCATTTCTGATAAGATTAGGCATATAATTATTTTTCTAAATGGGGATAATGGGTGGAATATTATTTATAAATATACATAGCATCATATTAAACCTGTTTCTGATATGAATATGCATATAATTAATTTTCTACATGGGGATTATGGGTGGAATGTTGTTTATTAATATACATAGGAACCTATTTAACCAATTTCTGATATAAATATGCATATAACTGTGTTTCTATATGTGGATTATGGGTGGAATATTTTTGATAAATATACACAGGAACCTATTTAACCCATTTCTGATAAGAATATACATATAATTATTTTTCTACATAGGGATTATGGGTGGAATATGGATTATAAATATACATAGGAACCTATTTAACCCATTTCTGATAAGAAAATGTAAACAATTTTTTTCTATATGGGAATTATGGGTGGAATATTGTTTCTAAATATACATAGGGACCTATTTAACCCATTTCTGATAAAAATATGCATATAATTATTTTTCTACATGGGGATTATGGGTGGAAAATTGCTTATAAATATACATGGAATCTATTTAACCCATTTCTGATAAGAATATGCATATAATTATTTTTTTACATGGGGATTATGGGATGAATATTGTTTGTAAATATACATTGTAACCTATTTAACACATTTTTGATAATAATATACCAATATTTATTTTTCTACATGGGCATCATGGGTGGAATTTTGTTAATAAATATACCTAGTACCCTATTTAACCCATTTCTGATAAGAATATGCATATAGTTATTTTTCTACATGGGGATTATGGGTGGAATAGTGTTTATAAATTTACATTGTAACCTATTTAACCCATTTCTGATAAGAACATGCATATAATTGTTTTTCTACATGGGGATTATGGGTGGAATATTGTTTATAAATATACTTGGAACCTAGTTAACAAGTTTCTTATAAGAATATGTATACAATTATTTTTCTATATGGGAATTATGGGTTTAATATTGTTTATGAATATACATAGGATCCTATTTAACCCATTTCTGATAATAATATGCATATCATTATTTTTCTATATAGGGATTATGGGTGGAATATTGTTTATAAATATACATAGGGACCTATGTAACCCACTTCTTATAAGTATATGCATACAATTATTTTTCTATATGGAAATTATGGGTTTAATATTGTTTATGAATATACATAGAATCCTATTTAACCCATTTCTGATAAGAATATGCATATAATTATTTTTTTATATAGGGATTATGGGTGGAATATTGTTTATAAATATACATAGGGACCTATTTAACCCATTTCTTATAAGAATATGCATATAATTATTTTCTAGCTAGGGACTATGGGTGGAATATGGATTATAAATATACATAGGAACCTATTTAACCCATTTCTGATAAGAATATGCAAACAATTGTTTTTCTATATGGGAATTATGGGTGGAATATTGTTTATAAATATACATAGTAACATATTTAACCCATTTCTGATAAGAATATGCATATAATTATTTTTCTATATGGGGATTATGGGTTTGATATTGTTTATAAATATACATAGGATCCTATTTAACCCATTTCTGATATGAATATGCATATAATTATTTTTCTACATGGGGATTATGGGTAGAGTAGTGTTAATAAATATACCTAGGAATATATTAAACCTATTTCTGATATGAATATGCATATAATTATTTTCTACATGGGTAGAAAGGGTGGAATATTGTTTATAAATATACATAAGAACCTATTTAACCCATTTCTGAAAAGAAAATGCTTATAGTTATGTTTCTTCGTGAGGATTATGTGTGGAATCTTGTAAATAAAAATACATAGGAACCTATTTAACCCAATTCTGATAATAAAATGTATACAATTATTTTTCTATATGGGGATTATGGGTGGATTGTTTATAAATATACATAGTAACCTATTTAACCAATTTCTTATAAGAATATGCATATACAGTTTTTTCTGTATTGGGATTGTGGGTGGAATAATATTTATAAATATACATAGGAACCTATTTAACCCATTTTTGATAAGAATATGCATATAATTATTTTTCTACATGGGGATTATGTGTGGAATATTGTTAATGAATACACATAGGAACCTATTTAACCCAATTCTGATAAGAATATGCATACAATTATTTTTCTATATTGGAATTATGGGTGGAATATTGTTTATAAATACATATAGTAACATATTTAACCTATTTCTGGTAAGAATATGCATATAATTATTTATTTACATGGGGATTATAGGTGGAATGTGGATTAAAAATAGACATAGGAACCTATTTAACCCATTTCTGATAAGATTAGGCATATAATTGTTTTTCTAAATGGGGATAATGGGTGGAATATTATTTAAAAATATACATAGCATCATATTAAACCTATTTCTGTTATGAATATGCATATAATTAATTTTCTACTTGGGGATTAGGGGTAGAATGTTGTTTATTAATATACATAGGAACCTATTTAACCAGATTCTGATAAGAATATGCATATAATTATTTTTCTACATGGGGATTATGGGTGGAATATTGTCGTTAAACATACATAGGAATATATTAAACCTATTTCTGATATGAATATGCATATAATTGTGTTTCTATATGTTGATTATGGGTGGAATATTTTTTATAAATATACACAGGAACCTATTTAACCCATTTCTGATAAGAATATGCATATAATTATTTTTCTACATAGGGATTATGGGTGGAATATGGATTATAAATATACATAGGAAC
The DNA here is from genome assembly GCA_037953035.1 of Aquarana catesbeiana. NCBI lineage: Eukaryota > Metazoa > Chordata > Amphibia > Anura > Ranidae > Aquarana > Aquarana catesbeiana. The sequence goes on along the minus strand of JBBHAA010000162.1, from coordinate 3,920,149 downwards.
CTATTTAACCCATTTCTGATAAGAATATGTAAACAATTGTTTTTCTATATGGGAATTATGGGTGGAATATGGATTATAAATATACATAGGGACCTATTTAACCCATTTCTTATAAGAATATGCATATAATTATTTTCTACCCAGGGACTATGGGTGGAATATGAATTATAAATATACATAGGAACCTATTTAACCCATTTCTGATAAGAATATGCATATAATTATTTTTCTATATAGGGAATATGGGTGGAATATTGTTTATAAATATACATGGGAAACTATTTAACCATTTCTGATAAGAATATGCATATAATAATTTTTCAACATGGGGATTATGGGTGGAATATTATTCATAAACATATTTAGGAACCTATTTAACCAATTTCTGATATGAATATGCATATAATTATTTTCTACCCAGGGACTATGGGTGGAATATGGATTATAAATATACATAGTAACCTATGTAACCCATTTCTGATAAGAATATGCATATAATTATGTTTCTCCATAGGGAATATGTGTGGAATCTTGTGAATAAATATACATAGGAACCTATTTAACCCAATTCTGATAAGAATATGCATACAATTATTTTTCTATATGGGGATTATGGGTGGAATATTGTTTATAAATATACATAGTAACCTATTTAACCAATTTCTTATAAGAATATGCATATACATTTTTTTCTGTATTGGGATTGTGGGTGGAATAATATTTATAAATATACATAGGAACCTATTTAACCCAATTCTGATAAGAATATGCATACAATTATTTTTCTATATTGGAATTATGGGAGGAATATTGTTTAAAAATATATATAGTAACATATTTAACCTATTTCTGATAAGAACATCCATATAATTATTTTTTTACATGGGGATTATAGGTGGAATGTGGATTATAAATAGACATAGGAACCTATTTAACCCATTTCTGATAAGATTAGGCATATAATTATTTTTCTAAATGGGGATAATGGGTGGAATATTATTTATAAATATACATAGCATCATATTAAACCTGTTTCTGATATGAATATGCATATAATTAATTTTCTACATGGGGATTATGGGTGGAATGTTGTTTATTAATATACATAGGAACCTATTTAACCAATTTCTGATATAAATATGCATATAACTGTGTTTCTATATGTGGATTATGGGTGGAATATTTTTGATAAATATACACAGGAACCTATTTAACCCATTTCTGATAAGAATATACATATAATTATTTTTCTACATAGGGATTATGGGTGGAATATGGATTATAAATATACATAGGAACCTATTTAACCCATTTCTGATAAGAAAATGTAAACAATTTTTTTCTATATGGGAATTATGGGTGGAATATTGTTTCTAAATATACATAGGGACCTATTTAACCCATTTCTGATAAAAATATGCATATAATTATTTTTCTACATGGGGATTATGGGTGGAAAATTGCTTATAAATATACATGGAATCTATTTAACCCATTTCTGATAAGAATATGCATATAATTATTTTTTTACATGGGGATTATGGGATGAATATTGTTTGTAAATATACATTGTAACCTATTTAACACATTTTTGATAATAATATACCAATATTTATTTTTCTACATGGGCATCATGGGTGGAATTTTGTTAATAAATATACCTAGTACCCTATTTAACCCATTTCTGATAAGAATATGCATATAGTTATTTTTCTACATGGGGATTATGGGTGGAATAGTGTTTATAAATTTACATTGTAACCTATTTAACCCATTTCTGATAAGAACATGCATATAATTGTTTTTCTACATGGGGATTATGGGTGGAATATTGTTTATAAATATACTTGGAACCTAGTTAACAAGTTTCTTATAAGAATATGTATACAATTATTTTTCTATATGGGAATTATGGGTTTAATATTGTTTATGAATATACATAGGATCCTATTTAACCCATTTCTGATAATAATATGCATATCATTATTTTTCTATATAGGGATTATGGGTGGAATATTGTTTATAAATATACATAGGGACCTATGTAACCCACTTCTTATAAGTATATGCATACAATTATTTTTCTATATGGAAATTATGGGTTTAATATTGTTTATGAATATACATAGAATCCTATTTAACCCATTTCTGATAAGAATATGCATATAATTATTTTTTTATATAGGGATTATGGGTGGAATATTGTTTATAAATATACATAGGGACCTATTTAACCCATTTCTTATAAGAATATGCATATAATTATTTTCTAGCTAGGGACTATGGGTGGAATATGGATTATAAATATACATAGGAACCTATTTAACCCATTTCTGATAAGAATATGCAAACAATTGTTTTTCTATATGGGAATTATGGGTGGAATATTGTTTATAAATATACATAGTAACATATTTAACCCATTTCTGATAAGAATATGCATATAATTATTTTTCTATATGGGGATTATGGGTTTGATATTGTTTATAAATATACATAGGATCCTATTTAACCCATTTCTGATATGAATATGCATATAATTATTTTTCTACATGGGGATTATGGGTAGAGTAGTGTTAATAAATATACCTAGGAATATATTAAACCTATTTCTGATATGAATATGCATATTATTATATGTGTAGAAAGGGTGGAAAATTGTTTATAAATATACATAGGAATCTATTTAACCCATTTCTGATAAGAACATGCATATAATTATGTTTCTCCATGGGGATTATGTGTGGAATCTTGTGAATAAATATACATAGGAACCTATTTACCCCAATTCTGATGAGAATATGCATACAATTATTTTTCTATATGGGGATTATGGGTAGAATATTGTTTATAAATATACATAGTAACCTATTTAACCAATTTCTTATAAGAATATGCATATACATTTTTTTCTGTATTGGGATTGTGGGTGGAATAATATTTATAAATATACATAGGAACCTATTTAACCCATTTCTGATAAGAATATGCATATAATTATTTTTCTATATTGGAATTATGGGTGGAATATTGTCTATAAATATACATAGTTTAACCTAATATACATATTTAACCTATTTCTGATAGAAATATGCATATAATTTTTTTTTACATGGGGATTATAGGTGGAATGTGGATTATAAATAGACATAGGAACCTATTTAAGCCATTTCTGATAAGATTAGGCATATAATTATTTTTCTAAATGGAGATAATGGGTGGAATATTATTTAGAAATTTACATAGCATCATATTAAACCTATTTCTGATATGAATATGCATATAATTAATTTTCTACATGGGGATTATGGGTGGAATGTTGTTTATTAATATACACAGGAACCTATTTAACCAATTTCTGATAAGAATATGCATATAATTATTTTTCTACATGGGGATTATGGGTGGAATATTGTCGTTAAACATACATAGGAATATATTAAACCTATTTCTGATATTAATATGCATATAATTGTGTTTCTTTATGTTGATTATGGGTGGAATATTTTTGATAAATATACACAGGAACCTATTCAACCCATTTCTGATAAGAATATGCATATAATTATTTTTCTACATAGGGATTATGGGTGGAATATGGATTATAAATATACATAGGAACCTATTTAACCCATTTCTGATAAGAATATGTAAACAATTTTTTTCTATATGGGAATTATGGGTGGAATATTGTTTATAAATATACACAAGGACCTATTTAACTCATTTCTGATAAGAATATGTATATAATAATTTTTCGACATGGGGATTATGGGTGGAATATTGTTTATAAATATACATGGAACCTAGTTAACCCATTTCTGATAAGAATATGCATACAATAATTTTTCTATATGGGAATTATGGGTTTAATATTGTTTATGAATATACATAGGATCCTATTTAACAATTTTCTGATAAGAATATGCATATAATTATTTTTTTACATGGGTATTATGTGTGGAGTATTGTTAATTAATAACCTATACCTATTTAACCAAATTCTGATAAGAATATGCATACAATTATTTTTCTATATTGGAATTATGGGTGGAATATTGTTTATAAATATACATAGTAACATATTTAACCTATTTCTGATAAGAATATGCATATAATTATTTTTTTACATGGGGATTATAGGTGGAATGTGGATTATAAATAGACATAGCAACCTATTTAACCCATTTCTGATAAGATTAGGTATATAAGTATTTTTCTAAATGGTGATAATGGGTGGAATATTATTTATAAATATACATCATATTAAACCCATTTCTGATATATATGCATATAATTATTTTTCTACATTGGGATTATGGGTGGAATATGGATTATTATATTTATAAACAATATTCCACCCGTAATCCAGATGTAGAAAAATAATGATGTCCATATTCATATCAGAAATAGGTATAATATGTTGCAATGTTTAATTATAAACAAAATTCCATCCATAATCCCATGTAGAAAAATAATTATATGCATATTCATATCACAAATGGGTTTAATATGTTGCTATGTATATTTATATACAATATTACTCCCATAATTCCTATGTAGAAAAAAATTAAATGCATATTCTTATCAGAAATTGATTAAATAGGTTCCAATTTATATTTATAAACAAGATTCCACCCATTATCCACATATAGAAAAATAATTATATGCATATTCTTATCAAAAATAGGTTTAATATGTTGCTATCTATATTTAAAACAATATTACACCCATAATTCCTATGTAGAAAAATAATTATATGCATATTCTTATCAGAAATGGGTTAAATAGGTTCTTAAGTATATTTATAAACACTATTCCACCCATAATTCCCATGTAGAAAATGATTATATGCATATTCTTATCAGAAATGGGTTAAATAGTTTCCTATGTATATTTATAAACAATATTCCACCCATAATCCCCATGTAGAAAAATAATTGCATGCATTTTCATATCAGAATTAGATTTAATATGTTGCTATGTATGTTTAACTACAATATTCCATCCGTAATCCCAATGTAGAAAAATAATTATATGTATATTCCTTTCAGAAATGGGTTAAATAGGTTGCTATGTATATTTATAAACAAATTTCCACCCATAAACCCCATATAGAAAAATAACTATATGCATATTCATATCAGAAACAGGTTTAATATGTTGCTATGTATATTTATAAACAACTTTCCACCCATAATCCCCATGTAGAAAAATAATTATATGCATATTGAAAACAGAAATAGTTTTAATATGTTGCTATTTATATTAGTAACAATATTTCATGCCTAATCCTCGTGTAGAAAAATAATTATATGCATAATATTATCAGAAATGGGTTAAATAGGTTCCTATGTATATTTATTAACAATATTCTGCCCACAATCCCAATGTAGAAAAATAATTATATGCATATTCTTATCAGAAATGGGTTAAATAGGTTCCTATGTATATATATATATATATATATATATATAAACAATATTCCACCCATAATCCATATGTAGAAACATAATTTTATGCATATTCATATCAGGAATAGGTTGCTATCTATATTAATAAACAATATTCCACCCATAATCCCCATGTAGAAATAGAATGATATGCATATTCTTATCAGAAATGTTTTAAATAGGTTCCTTTTTATATATTTATAAACAATATTCCACCCATAATCCCGATGTAGAAAAATAATTTAATGCTTATTCAAATCAGAAATGGGTTTCATATATTCCTATTTATGTTTAACTACAATATTCCACCCATAATTCCCATGTAGAAAAATAATTATATGCATATTCATAACAGAAATAGGTTTAATATGTTGCTATGCATATATATTAACGATATTCCATCCATAATCCTTGTGTAGAAAAATAATACATGTCAGAAATTGGTATATGCAATAAACAATTTTATAAACAATATTCCAACCATAATCCAAATGTAGAAAAATAATTATATGCATATTCTTTTCATAAATTGGTTAAATAGGTTACTATGTGTATTTAAAAACATATTCCGCTCTACAGGGCAATTCTGAATTGATTCAGGCTGTACAAACTACCCCGATGGGGAAAGCTAAGTACCGTGACCAACAGGGAACGGGGGGGTTCTCTTCCCGGAGGGGATTTGGGGAACTTTTTCACCCGATCGTCGGCCGCGGCCCAGCGCCAGCCGAGATCCAAGATGGCGCTGGCGCCTCCGTTCCCGGCCCATTCCGAGTCAGCCCTGGACACTATGGCCTGCTCACAGGCATCTCACACTACCCCTGTGCCCCCAGCTTCCCCCACCAGCATCCCCAGGTGCCGATCCACTGCATCCATAGGATCCGAGGATGGATGGGATCTAGAATCCCATATGAGATCCCTGCACAACTACATGCGGTCTCTCCCTACCAAGGCTGACTTTGAGCAGTGTGTGCACCGCATAGAAAAAACCTATAAACAGGAGATTTCTGAGCTTAAAAGGGACATTGGTGTTCGTTTTGAGGACATTGAAGCCACAACAGAGACACTCCATGCCTCTGTTCAGAAAAATGAGGAAATACTTAACTCCCACACAACCATGCTGCAGCACCTTGCGTTTCAACAAGATGACATCGAGAACAGAAACAGGCGTAATAATATTCGCATACGCGGCATTCCTGAATCTGTGGAACCCAAGGACTCAAGTCCCTGGGTTCTTTGGCAGAATGACGGTCATTTTCAATCAGCTCCTACAATTACCCAAAGATAACCCACTTGAACTAGACCGGGTCCACAGGACCTCAGGTCCCAGGAATCCTGACCCATCATTCGTTCGAGACACACTCTGCAGAGTGCACTTTTACAACATTAAGGAATCCATCATGCGGGCTGCCAGCGTGCAGGACTCTATCCTTTTCAATACCACCCCCGTGATGCTATTACCTGACCTTTCACATTTAACCTTGACCATGCGGAAGGCTCTGAAGCCTCTCACACAGCTTCTCCAATCACGCCAAATAAAATACCAATGGCACTTTCCCTTTCAGGTATGGGTGCACCATGAGGGTAAGACTGCCACATTCCGCATGCTGGGTGACCTCCCTGCATTCCTGGGCACCTTGGAGTTGCCACAGGTGTCTTTACCAGATTGGCCTCCACAGGTGTCTTTACCAGATTGGCCTTTCTCTCCAACTACACCAGGCCTGCCGTACATCCCTCAGTGGCAGAAACACAGCCGCAAACGCCGTCCTGGCTCCTCACCCCGCATAGACCCTGATGACTGATGGTCCGGCTGGTCTCCTATTGTTTTTTCCTCTACCCGAGTAGGAATGCCTACTACACCACCTTGGATCTTTAAGGACTTCCATCTCTCGAGCCTCTACAGATAGCCTTTTCCACACCTCTCCCAGCAAGCAGTTCCTGTTACTGGTTTTTCTTAATGTTATGGTTACCCACGTTTGGGACCCTTATGCCTTAGAAGATACCAGGTTTCTCTGCTAAAAATGGCTCAAAGGCTCATAAGCTGCATCAGGAAGATCCTCTTTGGCCTCAAGGGACTGCTGCGGTCCTCACCTGTTGTGAAGCTGATCCCACTGCTCTTCCAGTCTCGTCAGGCCGGAGGTTCCTGACTACTACTGTTGAACTACCTTTTTTCCTTTTTGCCTGGGACTGGTGTACCTGTTTGCACTCTACTGTTGCTCTCATTGCACACAAAATTGTTTAGAATGTTGTATTAACCCATGCTTTTTCCCCCCATTCTGTCTCTGATTTTGAAATATAACTATCTACTGTATATTTATATATGCTAATTACGCTTACAAGTACAGCCCAGACTAACCCACATATTATTGGCCCTGTGGTTCCCGGGGCTCCGGGAGCTCCCGCCATGCTAGACACGAACCCCCCCTTAGGAATACTCGGTGTACTCGGAATACACTTGGCACCGTTCCATGGTTTACAGATACTCTATACCTTATTTTTTTTTGTTTTGTTTTCTATCTTCTTTATTTCCCTTCTCCCAACTTTTGTTTAACTGGTGCCACCTAGTGGCCTACCTTATCACAACCAGTACACTGTTTAATTTGCTAGGATTAGGGTTCCGGGCTCCATCTTCTGACCTTGGACAATCACGGATACTGGGACCCTCTTCCGTTCTCCGCTCTCTCCCTGATAGCTCTTTCATTCCTCCTCTACCTTGTCCCGCCCTCTCCCCCACACCTATCCCCTTCCCTCATATGTTCCCTTCCCCTTCCACTCCTCCGCTGGCTGGGGCGGCTTTGAGAGGGACTCTCGTTGTTTCTTTTTTCTCCCCCTTCCCTTCATACCCACCTTGACATGACCGCTACTCCAACACTTAATCTAGCTTCTTACAATTGTAGAGGCTTTAATACCCCAGAAAAACGTAGCCAGATCCTTTATCACTTCCATAAACAGAAAACTAATATTCTCTTACTACAAGAAACCCATTTCAGGACCGATTCCATACCCATGATGTGCAGTCGATTCTATAACACTTGGTTTCACAGTACCAACCCCGCTGCAAAGTCCAAGGGGGTTTCGATCGCGTTTCATAGGTCTTTTCACCCTGAGGTTATTGACTCATATATTGATGATCACGATCGTTTTATATTTCTCAAACTAAAAATTAATAATTTAATCGCCAAAACCTACGCTCCAAACACAGATCAGGCGCGCTTCCTATCATCCACTCTTGGCCAGACTGACCTCTTTTGGAGGTTCTAGTGTTATCCTTGTGTTATCCTTGACATCAATGTGCTCCTTTCCCCATCTGCCGACATCTCTACTGGTAAGTCTTCCATGTCCACGACCTCACTCTCACACATAAAATCTCTTTTACATTCTTGTCAATTAGTGGATGTGTGGCGCATACATCACCCTACTGACAGGGATTTCACATACTTCTCTATAGCACACAACTCATATAGCAGACTGGACTATTTTCTCATCTCCCAATCCCTCCTAGACACACCCTTACTAACCTCTATAGGACAAGCTCTTTGGTCTGACCATGCCCCTGTATATCTGTCTTTTGCCTGACCCCCACAATTACGTAAGGGGCACTACTGGCGCCTCAATGATAATCTCTTACGAGACTCCGTATGCATCGCTGAAGTTACTAAAGCAATTTACAACTTTAAAAAAGACCACATGGCAGATACAACTTCCCTGGGATGCGCTGAAGTCCTAATCCAGAACGGCTCACGTCTGAAAAAGATTAGGTCTGATGACATCAAGCGCCTCCTGACCAACATTTCAGATCTTGAATCCCTTCACAAATCAAATCTGGACCCCTCCATTTTTGTGGCCCTTCCCAACTCCCGTCGAGATTTACTCCGATCGCGCCCGAAAATCTTATTACTCTATAGCCAATAAATGCGGTCAACATCTGGCACGTGTTATTCTTCCCAGGGCCCCACGTCTTCCTTTCCCTTCATCACCAAACCAGACTAGACTAAAGTTTTTGGTTGCAAAGACATATCCACCACATTTAAAGACTATTATGCCCAGTTATATAACCTGCCGCAACCCTCCCCACCGAGTTCTCTGCCCCCATCCCAAGACCCAATGTGGACCTATATAATGGAAACGGCACTACCCGTGATTGACCCCCAAACGTCCGCGGACTTAGATGATCCTCTGTTGGAAACGGAGTTCCTCTGTTGGAAACGGAGTTCCTTGGCGCCATCAGGGAATTAAAACCGGGTAAATATCCAGGCCCCCCCAAGGTTTTACAAAACCTTCGCACCCTTATTGGTACTGTTTCTCACTAAGGCCTTTAATTCCATAGATGATACCACCCTCCCTTCCAAAACACTCCTCTCAGCCAATGTCTCCATTATACCAAAACCCAATAAAGATCCTTCCCAATGCAGCAGTTACCGCCCGATATCGCTTTTAAACATTGACCTTAAGCTCTTTGCCAAAATCCTCGCCAATCGTCTCTCTCCTTCTCTCATACATAGAGACCAGGTGGGCTTCGTCCCGGGTAGAGAGGCACGAGACAACACAACCAGAACTATTAACCTCATCTCCTATGCCCAACGCCACCATCAACAGATCTGCCTTCTCTCCTTTGATGCCGAGAAGGCTTTCGATCGGGTTAACTGGCGCTTTCTAAAACTTTCCCTTGAGCAAATTGGGCTGGGATCCCCTTTCATCTCCAAAATCATGTCACTCTACTCCAATCCCTCTACCTCGGTCCTAGTTAATGGTACTCCTTCAGCTGCATTTGACATCTCCAATGGGACTCGCCAGGGATGCCCCCTCTCACCCCATCTTTTTGCTATAGTAGCATCTAGCATGTGCCATTCGCCAAAATGATTCCATACAAGGCATACACACGCCTTCCGCACACCATAAACTTGCACTTTACGCCGACGATCTACTCATTTACGCACGTCAACCACATATTACTCTCCCCTCCTTGTTCTCGGAGTTCCAACGTTTTGGAAGTCTGAGCAATTTTAAACTCAATATCTCCAAGACTGATGCGCTTAACATCTCTCTTTCTGCTCCCACATTGTCCTCCCTCAAATCTAACTATACCTTTCAAGGGCATTAAGTATTTAGACGTAACTATACCGGCTAACCTATCACTCCTCTATACACTGAATTACATCCCCCTCCTCTCTCAACTCCGTAAAGACCTTGCCTCCTGGGGAGACAAGCCAATACCCTGGTTTGGACGCATAAACACCCTTAAGATGGACACCTTACCCAAATTGCTCTACCTCTTTCAAACCATCCCGATCATGGTACCCAAACCCCACAGTAATGGCACGTATCCTTGATGGGTTCCCACGACCCTCCCAAAAAGCGTTGGTTATGGTTGAACAGGATATGTCCCCCGTTGACCTCAGGGCTTTACTATGGGGCTATAAACGCAACTTATCAATTTTGGCGTATTCATCACCCCTTACCACAGCTGCCCTCATACTTTGGTATAAGAGAGGTCTATGCGAGATCCTATCTTCAGACCCATCTCCCTTATCATCCCTTTTCGATAATCCGGCTTTTCCACAGGGCATAGGGGCTCATGCTATTGGTTCTCTTTCTCGCTCCTCTTGGCCCCAAGCACACCAAAAATCCCTTCAGGAAATCGAGACTGGCTCACTTCCATACACCTTTCCACCTTCACCAAACATCTTTTCACTTCCTCTCAGGCCCCTTGACTGACTTTGAACACCTCAGTTCTTTGCAAGAGTTACCTAGACACCTATTCTCACATATCTACAGTCTTATTCATTCTCTTACATAGAAAGACCTCCCCACCTACACTAGAGTATGGTCGGCAGACTTGGGAAAGACCATCTCCAGAGCGGATTGGCAAACTGCGCTCCATTTCGCACATAAGTCCTCAATCTCATGCTATTCACAAGAAAAAAATTTCAAGGTCAAGGCAAGGTGGTATAGGGACTCCGCCTCTCTTTCAGAGATCTCTTTGACTTGGATTCGAACTAGTTCAATAATTCTGCAATAAGTACAGCAAGTGATCGTTGGTTGAATGCAAAATTGATATTTTTGCATAGCCTTATTGTTTACTTTCTTTTCGGGGATAGATATTATTCTTAATAGTCGCAGAGGTTACCAGTTAGACCGTTTACATGGGCTGCAAAAAATACCAAAAAAAAGTCCTCAAACAATAATTCACATATAATGGGGATTATTTCTTCCACTGACACCAACAATATGGTACTATTTCTCAAAGTGACACCAATGATGGGTCAATATTTCTCCCACTGACACCAATGATGGGTCACTATTTTGACACTAATGACGGCTACCACCGACACCAAAAATGGGGTACTATTTCTCACACTGACAAAAAATAATGGGTCACTATTTATAAACAATATTCCACCCATAATCCCCATGTAGAAAAATTATTATATGCATATTCTTATCAGAAATGAGTTAAATAGGTTCCTATGTATATTTATAATCCATTTTCCACCCATAGTCCCTACGTAGAAAATAATTATATGCATATTCTTATCAGAAATGGGTTAACTAGGTTACATGTATATTTATAAACAATATTCATCCCTTAATCCCCATGTAAAAAAATAATTATATGCATATTCTTATCAGAAATGGGTTAAATAGATTCCATGTATATTTATAAACAATATTCCACCCATAATCCCCATGTAGAAAAATAATTATATGCATATTTTTATCAGAAATGGGTTAAATAGTTCCCTATGTATATTTATAAACAATATTCCACACATAATTCCCATATAGAAAAAAATTGTTTACATATTCTTATCAGAAATGGGTTAAATAGGTTCCTATGTATATTTATAATCCATATTCCACCCATAATCCCTATGTAGAAAAATAATTATATGCATATTCTTATCAGAAATGGGTTAAATAGGTTCCTGTGTATATTTATCAAAATTATTCCACCCCTAATCAACATATAGAAACACAATTATGTGCATATTCATATCAGAAATAGGTTTAATATAATCCTATGTATGTTTAATGACAATATTCCACCCATAATCCCCATGTAGAAAAATAATTATATGCATATTCTTATCAGAAATTGGTTAAATAGGTTCCTATGTATATTAATAAACAACATTCCACCCATAATCCCCATGTAGAAAATTAATTATATGCATATTCATATCAGAAATAGGTTTAATATGATGCTATGTATATTTCTAAATAATATTCCACCCATTATCTGCAGTTAGAAAAATAATTATATGCCCAATCTAGTCAGAAATTGGTTAAATAGGTTCCTATGTCTATTTATAATCCACATTCCACCTATAATCCCCATGTAAAAAAAAATATATGCATATTCTTATCAGAAATAGGTTAAATATGTTACTATGTATATTTATAAACAATATTCCACCCATAATTCCAATATAGAAAACAATTGTATGAATATTCTTATCAGAATTGGGTTAAATAGGTTCCTATGTATATTTATTAACAATATTCCACACATAATCCCCATGTTGAAAAATAATTATATGCATATTCTTACCAGAAATGGGTTTAATAGGTTCCTATGTATATTTATAAATATTATTCCACCCACAATCCCAAAACAGAAAAAAATTTATATGCATATTCTTATAAGAAATTCGTTAAATAGGTTACTATGTATATTTATAAACAATATTCCACCCATAATCCCCATATAGAAAAATAATTGTATGCATATTCTTATCAGAATTGGGTTAAATAGGGTCCTATGTATATTTATTCACGAGATTCCACACATAATCCCCATGGAGAAACATAATCATATGCATATTCTTATCAGAAATGGGTTAAATAGATTCCTATGTATATTTATAAACAATTTTCCACCCTTTCTACCTATATAGAAAATAATAATATGCATATTCATATCAGAAATAGGTTTAATATATTCCTAAGTATATTTGTTAACACTATTCTACCCATAATCCCCATGTAGAAAAATAATTATATGCATATTCATATCAGAAATGGGTTAAATAGGTTCCTATGTATGTTTATAAACAATATTCCACCCATAATCCCCATGTTGAAAAATTATTATATGCATATTCTTATCAGAAATGGTTAAATAGGTTACCATGTATATTTATAAAGAATATTCCACCCATAATCCCTATACAGAAAAATAATTATATGCATATTCTTAGCAGAAATGGGTTAAATAGGATCCTATGTATATTTATAAGCAATATCCAACCCATAATCCCCATGTAGAAAAAAAATTATATGCATATTCTTATCAGAAATAGGTTAAATATGTTACTATGTATATTTCTAAATATTATTCCACCCATATTCCCTATATAGAAAAATAATTATATGCATATTCTTATCAGAAATGGGTTAAATAGGTTCCTATGTATATTTATAATCCACATTCCACCCATAGTCCCTAGGTAGAAAAATAATTATATGCATATTCTTATCAGAAATGGGTTAAATAGGTTCCTGTGTATATTTATCAAAATTATTCCACCCCTAATCAACATATAGAAACACAATTATGTGCATATTCATATCAGAAATAGGTTTAATATATTCCTATGTATGTTTAATGACAATATTCCACCCATAATCCCCATGTAGAAAAATAATTATATGCATATTCTTATCAGAAATTGGTTAAATAGGTTCCTATGTATATTAATAAACAACATTCCACCCATAATCCCCATGTAGAAAATTAATTATATGCATATTCATATCAGAAATAGGTTTAATATGATGCTATGTATATTTCTAAATAATATTCCACCCATTATCTGCAGTTAGAAAAATAATTATATGCCCAATCTAGTCAGAAATTGGTTAAATAGGTTCCTATGTCTATTTATAATCCACATTCCACCTATAATCCCCATGTAAAAAAAAATATATGCATATTCTTATCAGAAATAGGTTAAATATGTTACTATGTATATTTATAAACAATATTCCACCCATAATTCCAATATAGAAAAATAATTGTATGAATATTCTTATCAGAATTGGGTTAAATAGGTTCCTATGTATATTTATTAACAATATTCCACACATAATCCCCATGTTGAAAAATAATTATATGCATATTCTTACCAGAAATGGGTTTAATAGGTTCCTATGTATATTTATAAATATTATTCCACCCACAATCCCAAAACAGAAAAAAATTTATATGCATATTCTTATAAGAAATTCGTTAAATAGGTTACTATGTATATTTATAAACAATATTCCACCCATAATCCCCATATAGAAAAATAATTGTATGCATATTCTTATCAGAATTGGGTTAAATAGGGTCCTATGTATATTTATTCACGAGATTCCACACATAATCCCCATGGAGAAACATAATCATATGCATATTCTTATCAGAAATGGGTTAAATAGATTCCTATGTATATTTATAAACAATTTTCCACCCTTTCTACCTATATAGAAAATAATAATATGCATATTCATATCAGAAATAGGTTTAATATATTCCTAAGTATATTTGTTAACACTATTCTACCCATAATCCCCATGTAGAAAAATAATTATATGCATATTCATATCAGAAATGGGTTAAATAGGTTCCTATGTATGTTTATAAACAATATTCCACCCATAATCCCCATGTTGAAAAATTATTATATGCATATTCTTATCAGAAATGGTTAAATAGGTTACCATGTATATTTATAAAGAATATTCCACCCATAATCCCTATACAGAAAAATAATTATATGCATATTCTTAGCAGAAATGGGTTAAATAGGATCCTATGTATATTTATAAGCAATATCCAACCCATAATCCCCATGTAGAAAAAAAATTATATGCATATTCTTATCAGAAATAGGTTAAATATGTTACTATGTATATTTCTAAATATTATTCCACCCATATTCCCTATATAGAAAAATAATTATATGCATATTCTTATCAGAAATGGGTTAAATAGGTTCCTATGTATATTTATAATCCACATTCCACCCATAGTCCCTAGGTAGAAAAATAATTATATGCATATTGTTATCAGAAATGGGTTAAATAGGTCCCTATGTATATTTATAAACAATATTCCACCCATAATTCCCATATAGAAAAACAATTGTTTACATATTCTTATCAGAAATGGGTTAAATAGGTTTTTATGTATATTTATTCACAAGATTCCACACATAATCCCCATGGAGAAACATAATTATATGCATATTCTTATCAGAAATGGGTTAAATAGGTTCCTATGTATATTTATAAACAATATTCCACCCATATTCAATATATAGAAAAATAATTATATGCATATTCTTATCAGAAATGGGTTAAATAGGTTCCTATGTATATTTATAATCCACATTCCACCCATAGTCCCTAGGTAGAAAATAATTATATGCATATTCTTATAAGAAATGGGTTAAATAGGTCCCTATGTATATTTAAAAACAATATTCCACCCATAATTCACATATAGAAAAACAATTGTTTGCATATTCTTATCAGAAATGGATTAAATAGGTTCCTATGTATATTTATAATCCATATTCCACCCATAGTCCCTAGGTAGAAAATAATTATATGCATATTCTTGTAAGAATTGGGTTAAATAGGTCCCTATGTATATTATAAACAATATTCCACCCATAATCCCTGTATATTCATAAGCAATATTAAACCCATAATTTCCATATAGAAAAATAATTGTATGTATATTCTTATCAGAAACTTGTTAACTATGTTCCATGTATATTTATAAACAATATTCCACCCATAATCCTCATATAGAATAACAATTATATGCATGTTCTTATTAGAAATGGGTTAAATAGGTTACAATGTAAATTTATAAACACTATTCCACCCATGATCCCCATGTAGAAAAATAACTATATGCATATTCTTATCAGAAATTGGTTAAATAGGTTACTAGGTATATTTATTAACAATATTCCACCCATAATGCCCATGTAAAAAAATAATTATGTGCATATTCTTATCAGAAATGAATTAAATAGATTCCTATGTATATTTATAAACAATATTCCACCCATAATCCCCATGTTGAAAAATTATTATATGCATATTCATATCAGAAATGGTTAAATAGGTTCCCATGTATATTTATAAACAATATTCCACCCAAAATCCCTATACAGAAAAATAATTATATGCATATTCTTATCAGAAATTGGTTAAATAGGATCCTATGTATATTTATAAACAATATCCAACCCATAATCCCCATATAGAAAAATAATTATAAAAAAAAACAAGGTTCCTATGTACATTTATTCACAAGAATAAATGTACATGCATATAGTTATTTTTCTACATGGGGATCATGGGTGGAATAGTGTTTATAAATTTACATTGTAACCTATTTAACCCATTTCTAATAAGAACATGCATATAATTGTTGTTTCTCCATGGGGATTTTTCTCATCCCCATGGAGAAACATAATGATATGCATATTCTTATCAGAAATGGGTTAAAGAGGTTCCTATGTATATTTATAAACAATATTCCACCCTTTCTACCCATGTAGAAAATAATTATACGCATATTCATATCAGAAATAGGTTTAATATATTCTTAGGTATATTTATTAACACTATTCATCCCATAATCCCCATGTAGAAAAATAATTATATGCATATTTTTATCAGAAATGGGTTAAATAGTTCCCTATGTATATTTATAAACAATATTCCACACATAATTCCCATATAGAAATTTTTTTTTAAATATTCTTATCAGAAATGGGTTAAATAGGTTCCTATGTATATTTATAATCCATATTCCACCCATAATCCCTATGTAGAAAAATAATTATATGCATATTCTTATCAGAAATGGGTTAAATAGGTTCCTGTGTATATTTATCAAAAACATTCCACCCATAATCAACCTATAGAAACACAATTATGTGCATATTCATATCAGAAATAGGTTTAATATATTGCTATGTATGTTTAATGACAATATTCCACCCATAATCCCCATGTAGAAAAATAATTATATGCATATTCTTATTAGAAATTGGTTAAATAGGTTCCTATGTATATTAATAAACAACATTCTACCCATAATCCCCGTGTAGAAAATTAATTATATGCATATTCATATCAGAAATAGGTTTAATATGATGCTATGTATATTTCTAAATAATATTCCACCCATTATCCCCATTTAGAAAAATAATTATATACCCAATCTAATCAGAAATGGGTTACCTAGGTTCCTATGTCTATTTATAATCCACATTCCACCTATAATCCCCATGTAAAAAAAAATTATATGCATATTCTTATCAGAAATAGGTTAAATATGTTACTATGTATATTTATAAACAATATTCCACCCATAATTCCAATATAGAAAAATAATTGTATGCATATTCTTATCAGAATTGGGTTAAATAGGTTCCTATGTATATTTATTAACAATATTCCACACATAATCCCCATGTAGAAAAATAATTATATGCATATTCTTATCAGAAATGGGTTTAATAGGTTCCTATGTATATTTATTAATATTATTCCACCCACAATCCCCATATAGAAAAATAATTGTATGCATATTCTTATCAGAATTGGGTTAAATAGGTTCCTATGTATATTTATTCACAAGATTCCACACATAATCCCCATGGAGAAACATAATTATATGCATATTCTTATCAGAAATGGGTTAAATAGTTTCCTATGTATATTTATAAACAATTTTCCACCCTTTCTACCCATATAGAAAATAATAATATGCATATTCATAGCAGAAATAGGTTTAATATATTCCTAAGTATATTTGTTAACACTATTCTACCCATAATCCCCATGTAGAAAAATAATTATATGCATATTCATATCAGAAATGGGTTAAATAGGTTCCTATGTATGTTTATAAACAATATTCCAACCATAATCCCCATGTTGAAAAATTATTATATGCATATTCTTATCATTAATGGTTAAATAGGTTCCCATGTATATTTATAAACAATATTCCACCCATAATCTCTATACAGAAAAATAATTATATGCATATTCTTATCAGAAATGGGATAAATAGGATCCTATGTATATTTATAAGAAATATCCAACCCATAATCCCCATATAGAAAAAAAAATTATATGCATATTCTTATAAGAAATGGGTGAAATAGGTCCCTAGGTATATTTATAAACCTCATTCCACCCATAATTCCCATAGAGAAAAATAATTGTATGCATATTCTTATCAGAAATGGGTTAAATATGTTACTATGTATATTTATAAACAATATTCCACCCATAATTCCCATATAGAAAAACAATTGTTTGCATATTCTTACAGAAATGGGTTAAATAGGTTCCTATGTATATTTATAATCCATATTCCACCCATAGTCCCTATGTAGAAAATAATTATATGCATATTCTTATCAGAAATGGGTTAACTAGGTTCCATGTATATTTATAAACAATATTCCACCCATAATCCCCATATAGAAAAACAATTATATGCATGTTCATATCAGAAATAGGTTTAATATGTTCACAAGATTCCACACATAATCACCATGGAGAAAAATATTTATATGCATATTCTTATCAGAAATGGGTTAAATTGGTTCCTATGTATATTTATAAACAATATTCCACCCTTTCTACCCATGTAGAAAATAATTATATGCATATTCATATCAGAAATAGGTTTAATATATTCCTAGGTATATTTATTAACACTATTCATCCCATAATCCCCATGTAAAAAAATAATTATATGCATATTCTTATCAGAAATGGGTTAAATAGATTCCATGTATATTTATAAACAATATTCCACCCATAATCCCCATGTAGAAAAATAATTATATGCATATTTTTATCAGAAATGGGTTAAATAGTTCCCTATGTATATTTATAAACAATATTCCACACATAATTCCCATATAGAAAAAAATTGTTTAAATATTCTTATCAGAAATGGGTTAAATAGGTTCCTATGTATATTTATAAACAATATTCCACCCTTTCTACCCATGTAGAAAATAATTATATGCATATTCATATCAGAAATAGGTTTAATATACTCCTAGGTATATTTATTAACACTATTCTACCCATAATCCCCATGTAGAAAAATAATCATATGCATATTCATATCAGAAATGGGTTAAATAGGTTCCTATGTATGTTTATAAACAATATTCCACCCATAATCCCCATGTTGAAAAATTATTATATGCATATTCTTTTCAGAAATGGTTAAATAGGTTCCCATGTATATTTATAAACAATATTCCACCCATAATCCCCATGTAGAAAAATAATATTATGCATATTCATATCAGAAATGGGTTAAATAGGTTCCTATGTATATTTATAAACAATATTCCACTCATAGTCCCTAGGTAGAAAAATAATTATATGCATATTCTTATCAGAAATGGGTTAAATAGGACCCTATGTATATTTATAAACAATATTCCACCCATAATTCCCATATAGAAAAACAATTGTTTACATATTCTTATCAGAAATGGGTTAAATAGGTTCCTATGTATATTTATAATCCATATTCCACCCATAATCCCTATGTAGAAAAATAATTATATGCATATTCTTATCAGAAATGGGTTAAATAGGTTCCTGTGTATATTTATCAAAAATATTCCACCCATAATCAACCTATAGAAACACAATTATGTGCATATTCATATCAGAAATAGGTTTAATATATTCTTATGTATGTTTAATGACAATATTCCACCCATAATCCCCATGTAGAAAAATAATTATATGCATATTCTTATCAGAAATTGGTTAAATAGGTTCCTATGTATATTAATAAACAACATTCCACCCATAATCCCCGTGTAGAAAATTAATTATATGCATATTCATATCAGAAATAGGTTTAATATGATGCTATGTATATTTCTAAATAATATTCCACACATTATCCCCATTTAGAAAAATAATTATATGCCCAATCTAATCAGAAATGGGTTAAATAGGTTCCTATGTCTATTTATATTCCACATTCCACCTATAATCCCCATGTAGAAAAAATTATATGCATATTCTTATCAGAAATAGGTTAAATATGTTACTATGTATATTTATAAACAATATTCCACCCATAATTCCAATATAGAAAATAATTGTATGCATATTCTTATCAGAATTGGGTTAAATAGGTTCCTATGTATATTTATTAACAATATTCCACACATAATCCCCATGTAGAAAAATAATTATATGCATATTCTTATCAGAAATGGGTTTAATAGGTTCCTATGTATATTTATAAATATTATTCCACCCACAATCCCAATACAGAAAAAAATTTATATGCATATTCTTATAAGAAATTGGTTAAATAGGTTACTATGTATATTTATAAACAATAGTCCACCCATAATCCCCATATAGAAAAATAATTGTATGCATATTCTTATCAGAATTGGGTTAAATAGGTTCCTATGTATATTTATTCACAAGATTCCACACATAATCCCCATGGAGAAACATAATTATATGCATATTCTTATCAGAAATGGGTTAAATAGATTCCTATGTATATTTATAAACAATTTTCCACCCTTTCTACACATATAGAAAATAATAATATGCATATTCATATCAGAAATAGGTTTATTATATTCCTAGGTATATTTATTAACACTATTCTACCCATAATACCCATGTAGAAAAATAATTATATGCATATTCATATCAGAAATGGGTTAAATAGGTTCCTATGTATGTTTATAAACAATATTCCACACATAATCCCCATGTTGAAAAATTATTATATGCATATTCTTATCATAAATGGTTAAATAGGTTCCCATGTATATTTATAAACAATATTCCACCCATAATCCCTATACAGAAAAATAATTATATGCATATTCTTATCAGAAATGGGTTAAATAGGATCCTATGTATATTTATAAACAATATCCAACCCATAATCCCCATATAGAAAAAAAATTATATGCATATTCTTATAAGAAATGGGTTAAATAGGTCCCTAGGTATATTTATAAACCTCATTCCACCCATAATTCCCATATAGAAAAATAATTGTATGAATATTCTTTTCAGAAATGGGTTAAATATGTTACTATGTAAATTTATAAACAATATTCCACCCATAATTCCCATATAGAAAAACAATTGTTTGCATATTCTTATCAGAAATGGGTTAAATAGGTTCCTATGTATATTTATAATCCATATTCCACCCATAGTCCCTAGGTAGAAAATAATTATATGCATATTCTTATAAGAATTGGGTTAAATAGGTCCTTATGTATATTTATAAACAATATTCCACCCATAATCCCTATATAAAAAAATAATTATATGCATATTCTTATCAGAAATGGGTTAAATAGGATTCTATGTATATTCATAAGCAATATTAAACCCATGATTTCCATATAGAAAAATAATTGTATGCATATTCTTATCAGAAACTTGTTAACTAGGTTCCATGTATATTTATAAACAATATTCCACCCATTATCCCCATATAGAAAAACAATTATATGCATGTTCTTATCAGAAATTAGTTAAACAGGTTACAATGTAAATTTATAAACACTATTCCACCCATGATCCCCATGTAGAAAAATAACTATATGCATATTCTTATCAGAAATTGGTTAAATAGGTTACTAGGTATATTTATTAACAATATTCCACCCATAATGCCCATGTAGAAAAATAAATATTGGTATAATATTATCAGAAATGTGTTAAATAGGTTACAATGTATATTTGTAAACAATATTCATCCCATAATCCCCATGTAAAAAAATAATTGTATGCATATTCTTATCAGAATTGGTTTAAATAGGTTCCTATGTATATTTATTCACAAGATTCCACACATAATCACCATGGAGAAAAATATTTATATGCATATTCTTATCAGAAATGGGTTAAATTGGTTCCTATGTATTATTTATAAACAATTTTCCACCCTTTCTACCCATGTAGAAAATAATTATATGCATATTCATATCAGAAATAGGTTTAATATATTCCTAGTTATATTTATTAACATTATTCTACCCATAATCCCCATGTAGAAAAATAATTATATGCATATTCATATCAGAAAAGGGTTAAATAGGTTCCTATGTATGTTTATAAACAATATTCCACCCATAATCCCCATTTTGAAAAATTATTATACGCATATTCTTATCAGAAATGGTTAAATAGGTTCCTATGTATATTTATAATCCATATTCCACCCATAGTCCCTAGGTAGAAAATAATTATATGCTTATTCTTATAAGAAATGGGTTAAATAGGTCCCTATGTATATTTATAAACAATATTCCACCCCTAATCTCTATATACAAAAATAATTATATGCATATTCTTATAAGAAATGGGTTAAATAGGTTCCTATGTATATTTATAAACATTATTCCACCCATAATCCCCATGTAGAAAATTAATTATATGCATATTCATATCAGAAATACGTTTAATATGTTGCTATGTATATTCATAAACAATATTCCACCCATTATCCAAATGTAGAAAAATAATTATATGCATATTCTTATCAGAAATGGGTTAAATACGTTCTTATGTCTATTTAGAAACAATAGTCCTCCCATAATTCCCATATACAAAAATAATTATATGCATATCCTTATCGGAAATGATTTAAATATGTTCCTATGTATATTTTTAATCCACATTCCACCTATAATCCCCATATAAAAAAAATTATTATATGCATATTCTTATCAGAAATGGGTTAAATAGGATCCTATGTATATTCATAAACAATATTAAACCCATAATTCCCATATAGAAAAATAATTGTATGCATATTCTTATCAGAAATGGGTTAACTAGGTTCCATGTATATTTATATACAATATTCCACCCATAATCCCCATGTAGAAAAATTATTATATGCATATTCTTATCAGAAATGAGTTAAATAGGTCCCTATGTATATTTATAAACAATATTCCACCCATAATTCCCATATAGAAAAACAATTGTTTGCATATTCTTATCAGAAATGGGTGAAATAGGTTCCTATGTATATTTATAATGCATATTCCACCCATGGTCCCTACGTAGAAAATAATTATATGCATATTCTTATCAGAAATGGGTTAACTAGGTTCCATGTATATTTATAAACAATATTCCACCCATAATCCCCATATAGAAAAACAATTATATGCATGTTCTTATCAGAAATGGGTTAAATAGGTTACAATTTAAATTTATAAACACTATTCCACCCATGATCCCCATGTAGAAAAATAACTATTTGCATATTCTTATCAGAAATGGGTTAAATAGGTTACAAGGCATATTTATTAACAATATTCCACCCATAATTCCCATATAGAAAAAAATTGTTTACATATTCTTATCAGAAATGGGTTAAATAGGTTCCTATGTATATTTATAATCCATATTCCACCCATAATCCCTATGTAGAAAAATAATTATATGCATATTCTTATCAGAAATGGGTTAGATAGGTTCCTTTGTATATTTATAAAAAATATTCCACCCATAATCAACATATAGAAACACAATTATATGCATATTGATATCAGAAATAGGTTTAATATGTTCACAAGATTCCACACATAATCACCATGGAGAAAAATATTTATATGCATATTCTTATCAGAAATGGGTTAAATTGGTTCCTATGTATTATTTATAAACAATTTTCCACCCTTTCTACCCATGTAGAAAATAAATATATACATATTCATATCAGAAATAGGTTTAATATATTCCTAGGTATATTTATTAACACTATTCTACCCATAATCCCCATGTAGAAAAATAATTATATGCATATTCATATCAGAAATGGGTTAAATAGGTTCCTATGTATGTTTATAAACAATATTCCACCCATGATCCCCATGTAGAAAAATAATAATATGCATATTCTTATCAGAAATTGGTTAAATAGGTTCCTTTGTATATTAATAAACACATTCTACCTTGTAATCCCCATGTAGAAAATTAATTATTTGCATATTCATAACAGAAATAGGTTTAATATGATGCTATGTATATTTATAAATAATATTCCACCCATTATCCCCATATAGAAAAATAATTGTATGCATATTCTTATCAGAATTGGGTTAAATAGGTTCCTATGTATATTCATTAACAATATTCCACACATAATCCCAATACAGAAAGATCTGTATATGCATATTCTTATAAGAAATTGTTTAAATAGGTTACTATGTATATTTATAAACAATCCACCCATAATCCCCATATAGAAAAATAATTGTATGCATATTCTTATCAGAATTGGGTTAAATAGGCTCCTATGTATTTTTATTTACAAGATTCCACACATAATCCCAATGAAGAAACATAATTATATGCATATTCTTTTCAGAAATGGGTTAAATAGGCTCCTATGTATATTTATAAACAATATTCCACCCTTTCTAACCATGTAGAAAATAATTATATGCATATTCATATCAGAAATAGGTTTAATATATTCCTAAGTATATTTATTAACACTATTCTACCCATAATCCCCATGTAGATAAATAATTATATGCATATTCATATCAGAAATGGGTTAAATAAGTTCCTATGTATGTTTATAAACAATGTTCCACCCAAAATCCCCATTTTGAAAAATTATTATACGCATATTCTTATCAGAAATGGTTAAATAGGTTCCTATGTATATTTATAAACAATATTCCACCCTTTCTACCCATGTAGAAAATAATTTTATGCATATTCATATCAGAAATAGGTTTAATATACTCCTAGGTATATTTATTAACACTATTCTACCCATAATCCCCATGTAGAAAAATAATCATATGCATATTCATATCAGAAATGGGTTAAATAGGTTCCTATGTATGTTTATAAACAATATTCCACCCGTAATCCCCATGTAGAAAATTAATTATTTGCATATTCATAACAGAAATAGGTTTAATATGATGCTATGTATATTTATAAATAATATTCCACCCATTATTCCCATATAGAAAAAATAATTGTATGCATATTCTTATCAGAAATGGGTTAAATAGGTTCCTATGTATATTTATAAATATTATTCCACCCACAATCCAAATACAGAAAAAAATGTATATGCATATTCTTATAAGAAATTGGTTAAATAGGTTACTATGTATATTTATAAACAATATTCCACCCATAATCCCCATATAGAAAAATAATTGTATGCATATTCTTATCAGAATTGGGTTAAATAGGTTCCTATGTATATTTATTCACAAGATTCCACACATTATCCCCATGGAGAAACATAATTATATGCATATTCTTATCAGAAATGGGTTAAATAGGTTCCTATGTATATTTATAAACAATATTCACCCTTTCTACCCATGTAGAAAATCATTATATGCATATTCATATCAGAAATACGTTTAATATACTCCTAGGTATATTTATAAACACTATTCTACCCATAATCCACGTGTAGAAAAATAATCATATGCATATTCATATCAGAAATGGGTTAAATAGGTTCCTATGTATGTTTATGAACAATATTCCACCCATAATCCCCGTGTTGAAAAAATTATTATATGCATATTCTTATCAGAAATGGTTAAATAGGTTCCCATGTATATTTATAATCAATATTCCACCCATAATCCCCATGTAGAAAAATAATAATATGCATATTCATATCAGAAATGGGTTAAATAGGTTCCTATGTATATTTATAAACAATATTCCACAAATATTCCCTATATAGAAAAATAATTATATGCATATTCTTATCAGAAATGGGTTAAATAGGTTCCTATGTATATTTTTAATCCATATTCCACCCATAGTCCCTAGGTAGAAAATAATTATATGCATATTCTTATAAGAAATGGGTTAAATAGGTACCTATGTATATTTATAAACAATATTCCACCCATAATTCCCATATAGAATAATAATTGTTTACATATTCTTATCAGAAATGGGTTAAATAGGTTCCTATGTATATTTATAATCCATATTCCACCCATAATCCCTATGTAGAAAAATAATTATATGCATATTCTTATCAGAAATGGGTTAAATAGGTTCCTGAGTATATTTATAAAAAATATTCCACCCATAATCAACATATAGAAACACAATTATATGCATATTCATATCAGAAATAGGTTTAATACATTCCTATGTATGTTTAACGACAATATTCCACCCATAATCCCCATGTAGAAAAATAGTTATATGCATATTCTTATCAGAAATTGGTTAAATAGGGTCCTATGTATATTAATAAACAACATTCTACCCGTAATCCCCATGTAGAAAATTAATTATATCCATATTCATAACAGAAATAGGTTTAATATGATGCTATGTATATTTATAAATAATATTCCACCCATTATCCCCATTTAGAAAAATAATTATATGCCTAATCTTATCAGAAATGGGTTAAATAGGTTCCTATGTCTATTTTTAAACCACATTCCACCTATAATCCTCATGTAAATAAATAATTATATGCATAGTCATATCAGAAATAGCTTTAATATACTTCTAGGTATATTTATTAACACTATTCTACCCATAATCCCCATGTAGAAAAATAATCATATGCATATTCATATCAGAAATGGGTTAAATAGGTTCCTATGTATGTTTATAAACAATATTCCACCCATAATCCCCATGCTGAAAAATTATTATATGCATATTCTTTTCAGAAATGGTTAAAAAGGTTCCCATGTATATTTATAAACAATATTCCACCCATAATCCCCATGTAGAAAAATAATAATATGCATATTCATATCAGAAATGGGTTAAATAGGTTCCTATGTATATTTATAAACAATATTCCACTCATAGTCCCTAGGTAGAAAAATAATTATATGCATATTCTTATCAAAAATGGGTTAAATAGGACCCTATGTATATTTATAAACAATATTCCACCCATAATTCCCATATAGAAAAAAAATTGTTTACATATTCTTATCAGAAATGGGTTAAAAAGGTTCCTATGTATATTTATTCACAAGATTCCACACATAATCCCCATGGAGAAACATAATTATATGCATATTCTTATCAGAAATGGGTTAAATTGGTTCCTATGTATATTTATAATGCATATTCCACCCATAGTCCCTACGTAGAAAATAATTATATGCATATTCTTATCAGAAATGGGTTAACTAGGTTCCATGTATATTTATAAACAATATTCCACCCATAATCCCCATATAGAAAAACAATTATATGCATGTTCTTATCAGAAATGGGTTAAATAGGTTACAATGTAAATTTATAAACACTATTCCACCCATGATCCCCATGTAGAAAAATAACTATATGCATATTCTTATCAGAAATGGGTTAAATAGGTTACTAGGCATATTTATTAACAATATTCCACCCATAATGCCCATGTAGAAAAATAAATATTGGTATATTATTATCAGAAATGGGTTAAATAGGTTACAATGTATATTTATAAACAATATTCATCCCATAATCCCCATGTAAAAAAAATAATTATATGCATATTCTTATCAGAAATGGGTTAAATAGATTCCATGTATATTTATAAACAATTTTCCACCCATAATCCCCACGTAGAAAAATAATTATATGCATATTTTTATCAGAAATGGGTTAAATAGGTCCCTATGTATATTTA
The DNA here is from genome assembly GCA_037953035.1 of Aquarana catesbeiana. NCBI lineage: Eukaryota > Metazoa > Chordata > Amphibia > Anura > Ranidae > Aquarana > Aquarana catesbeiana. Next base: position 3,891,979 of record JBBHAA010000162.1, on the reverse strand, counting down.
GAAACAATATTCTACCCATAATTCCCATATAGAAAAAATTGTTTACATATTCTTAACAGAAATGGGTTAAATAGGTTCCTATGTATATTTATAATCCATATTCCACCCATAATCCCTATGTAGAAAAATAATTATATGCATATTCTTATCAGAAATGGTTTAAATAGATTCCATGTATATTTATAAACAATTCTCCACCCATAATCCCCATGTAGAAAAATAATTATATGCAAATTCTTATCAGAAATTGGTTAAATAGGTTCCTATGTATATTAATAAACAACATTCCACCCATAATCCCCATGTAGAAAATTAATTATATGCATATTCATATCAGAAATAGGTTTAATATGATGCTATGTATATTTATAAATAATATTCCACCCATTATCCCCATTTAGAAAAATAATTATATGCCTAATCTTATCAGAAATGGGTTAAATAGGATCCTATGTCTATTTATAATCCACATTCCTCCTATAATCCCCATGTAAAAAAATAATTATATGCATATTCTTATCAGAAATAGGTTAAATATGTTACTATGTATATTTTTAAACAATATTGCTCCCATAATTCCAATATAGAAAAATAATTGTATGCATATTCTTATCAGAATTGGGTTAAATAGGTTCCTATATATATTTTTTAACAATATTCCACACATAATCCCCATGTAAAAAAAATAATTATATGCATATTTTTCTCAGAAATGGGTTAAATAGGTTCCTATGTATATTTATAAATATTATTCCACCCACAATCCCAATACAGAAAAAAATGTATATGCATATACTTATAAGAAATTGGTTAAATAGGTTACTATGTATATTTATAAACAATATTCCACCCATAATCCCCATATAGAAAAATAATTGTATGCATATTCTTATCAGAATTGGGTTAAATATGTTCCTATGTATATTTATTCACAAGATTCCATACATAATCCCCATGGAGAAACATAATTATATGCATATTCTTATCAGAAATGGGATAATAGGTTCCTATGTATATTTATAAATAATATTCCACCCTTTCTACCCATGTAGAAAATAATTATATGCATATTCATATCAGAAATAGGTTTAATATACTCCTATGTATATTTATTAACACCATTCTACCCAAAATCCCCATGTAGAAAAATAATCATATGCATATTCATATCAGAAATTGGTTAAATAGGTTCCTATGTATGTTTATGAACAATATTCCACCCATAATCCCCATGTTGAAAAATTATTATATGCATATTCTTATCAGAAATGGTTAAATAGTTTCCCATGTATATTTATAATCAATATTCCACCCACAATCCCCATGTAGAAAAATAATAATATGCATATTCATATCAGAAATGGGTTAAATAGGTTCCTATGTATATTTATAAACAATATTCCACCCATATTCCCTATATAGAAAAATAATTATATGCATATTCTTATCAGAAATGGGTTAAATATTGTATATTTATAATCCATATTCCACCCATAGTCCCTAGGTAGAAAATAATTATATGCATATTCTTATAAGAAATGGGTTAAATAGGTCCCTATGTATATTTATAAACAATATTCCACCCCTAATTCCCATATAGAAAAACAATTGTTTACATATTCTTATCAGAAATGGGTTAAATAGGTTCCTATGTATATTTATAATCCATATTCCACCCATAATCAACATATAGAAGCACAATTATATGCATATTCATATCAGAAATAGGTTTAATATATTCCTATGTATGTTTAACGACAATATTCCACCCATAATCCCCATGTAGAAAAATAATTATATGCATATTCTTATCAGAAATTGGTTAAATAGGTTCCAATGTATATTAATAAACAACATTCTATCCGTAACACAATTATATGCATATTCATATCAGAAATAGGTTTAATGTCTTCCTATGTATGTTTAACGACAATATTCCACCCATTATCCCCATTTAGAAAAATAATTATATGCATAATCTTATCAGAAATCGGTTAAATAGGTTCCTATGTCTATTTTTAATCCACATTCCACCTATAATCCCCATGTAAATAAATAATTATATGCATATTCTTACCAGAAATAGGTTAAATATGTTACTATGTATATTTATAAACAATATTCCACCCATAATTCCAATATAGAAAAATAATTGTATGCATATTCTTTTCAGAATTGGGTTAAATAGGTTCCTATGTATATTCATTAACAATATTCCACACATAATCCCCATGTAGAAAAATAATTATATGCATATTCTTATCAAAAATGGGTTAAATAGGTTCCTATGTATATTTGTAAATATCATTCCAACCACAATCCCAAAACAGAAAAAACTGTATATGCATATTCTTATAAGAAATTGGTTAAATAGGTTACTATGTATATTTATAAACAATACACCCATAATCCCCATATAGAAAAATAATTGTATGAATATTCTTATCAAAATTGGGTTAAATAGGTTCCTATGTATTTTTATTCACAAGATTCCACACATAATCCCCATGGAGAAACATAAAGATATGCATATTCTTTTCAGAAATGGGTTAAATAGGTTCCTATGTATATTTATAAACAATATTCCACCCTTTCTACCCATGTTGAAAATAATTATATGCATATTCATATCAGAAATAGGTTTAAAATATTCCTAGGTATATTTATTAAAACTATTCTACCCATAATCCCCATGTAGAAAAATAATTATATGCATATTCATATCAGAAATGGGTTAAATAGGTTCCTATGTATGTTTATAAACAATGTTCCACCCATAATCCCAATTTTGAAAAATTATTATACGCATATTCTTATCAGAAATGGTTAAATAGGTTCCTATGTTTATTTATAATCCATATTCCACCCATAGTCCCTAGGTAGAAAATAATTATATGCTTATTCTTATAAGAAATGGGTTAAATAGGTCCCTATGTATATTCATAAACAATATTCCACCCATTATCACCATGTAGAAAAATAATTATATGCATATTCTTATCAGAAATGGGTTAAATAGGTTCTTATGTCTATTTAGAAACAATAGTCCTCCCATAATTCCCATATACAAAAATAATGATATGCATATCCTTATCGGAAATGATTTCAATATGTTCCTATGTATATTGATAATCCACATTCCACCTATAATCCCCATGTAAAAAAATAATTATATGCATATTCTTATCAGAAATGGGTTAAATAGGATCCTATGTATATTCATAAACAATATTAAACCCATAATTCCCATATAGAAAAATAATTGTATGCATATTCTTATCAGAAATGGGTTAACTAGGTTCCATGTATATTTATAAACAATATTCCACCCATAATCCCCATGTAGAAAAATTATTATATGCATATTCATATCAGAAATGGGTTCATGTGTTGTATATTTATAAACAATATTCCACTCATAGACCCTAAGTAGAAAAATAATTATATGCATATTCTTATCAGAAATGGGTTAAATAGGACCCTATGTATATTTATAAACAATATTCCACCCATAATTCCCTTATAGAAAAACAGTTGTTTACATATTCTTATCAGAAATGGGTTAAATAGGTTCCTATGTATATTTATAATCCATATTCCACCCATAATCCCTATGTAGAAAAATAATTATATGCATATTCTTATCAGAAATGGGTTAAATAGGACCCTATGTATATTTATAAAAAATATTCCACCCATAATCTACATATAGAAAAACAATTATATGCATATTCATATCAGAAATAGGTTTAATATGTTCACAAGATTCCACACATAATCACCATGGAGAAAAATATTTATATGCATATTCTTATCAGAAATGGGTTAAATTGGTTCCTATGTATATTTATAAACAATTTTCCACCCTTTCTACCAATGTAGAAAATAATTATATGCATATTCATATCAGAAATAGGTTTAATATATTCCTAGGTATATTTATTAACACTATTCTACCCATAATCCCCATGTAGAAAAATAACTATATACATATTCTTATCAGAAATGGGTTAAATAGGTTCCTATGTATATTTATAAACAATATTCCACCCTTTCTACCCATGTAGAAAATAATTATATGCATATTCATATCAGAAATAGGTTTAATATACTCCTAGGTATATTTATTAACACTATTCTACCCATAATCCCCATGTAGAAAAATAATCATATGCATATTCATATCAGAAATGGGTTAAATAGGTTCCTATGTATGTTTATAAACAATATTCCACCCATAATCCCCATGTTGAAAAATTATTATATGCATATTCTTATCAGAAATGGTTAAATAGGTTTTCATGTATATTTATAAACAATATTCCACGCATAATCCCCATGTAGAAAAATAATAATATGCATATTCATATCAGAAATGGGTTAAATAGGTTCCTGTGTATAAATATAGACAATATTCCACCCGTTGTCCCTAGGTAGAAAAATAATTATATGCATATTCTTATCAGAAATGGGTTAAATAGGTCCCTATTACTATTTATAAACAATATTCCACCCATAATTCCCATATAGAAAAACAATTGTTTACATATTCTTATCAGAAATGGGTTAAATAGGTTCCTATGTATATTTATTCACAAGATTCCACACATAATCCCCATGGAGGAACATAATTATATGCATATTCTTATCAGAAATGGGTTAAATATGTTCCTATGTATATTTATAAACAATATTTCACCCATCTTCCCTATATAGAAAAATAATTACATGCATATTTTTATCAGAAATGGGTTAAATAGGTTTCTGTGTATATTTATAATCCATATTCCACCCATAGTCCCTAGGTAGAAAAGAATTATATGCATATTCTTATAAGAAATGGGTTAAATAGGTCCCTATGTATATTTATAAACAATATTCCACCATAATTCCCATATAGAAAAACAATTGTTTACATATTCTTATCAGAAATGGGTTAAATAGGTTCCTATGTATATTTATAATCCATATTCCACCCACAATCCCTATGTAGAAAAATAATCATATGCATATTCATATCAGAAATGGGTTAAATAGGTTCCTATGTATGTTTATAAACAATATTCCACCCATAATCCCCATGTTAAAAAATTATTATATGCATATTCTTATCAGAAATGGTTAAATAGGTTCCCATGTATATTTATAAACAATCATCCACCCATAATCCACATGTAAAAAAATGTTTTATCAGAAATTGGTTTAATATGTTGCTCTGTATGTTTATCTACAATATTCCACCCATAATCCCCATGTAGAAAAATAATTATATGCATATTAATTTCAGAAATAGGTTTAATACGTTGCTATGTATATTTATAAACAATATTCCACTCATAATCCCCATGTAGAAAATAATTATATGCATATTTGTATCAGAAATAGGTTTAATATATTTCTATGTGTGTTTAACTACAATATTTCACCCACAATCCCCATGTAGAAAAATAATTATATGCATATTCTTATCAGAAATGGGTTAAATATGTTCCTGTGCATTTTTGTAAGGAATATTCCACCCATAATCCCCACGTAGAAAAATAAATGTATGCATATTCATATCAGAAATAGGATTAATGTGTTGCTAATCCCATGTAGAAAAATTATTATATACAATTACAGAAATAGGTATAATGTGTTGCAATGTATATTTATTAACAATATTCCAACCATAATCAGTATTTATAAACAATAATCCCAATGTAGAAAAATAATTATATGCATATTCTTAAGAGAAATAGGTTTAATATGTTGCTATCTATATTTATAAACAATATTCCACCCATAATCCCCATGTAGAAAAATAATTATATGCATATTCTTATCAGAAATGGGTTAAATAGGTTCCTATCTATGTTTATAAACAATATTCCACCCATAATCAACATGTTGAAAAATAATTATATGCATATTCTTACCAGAAATGGGTTTAAATAGGTTCCTATGTGTATTTAAAAACAATAATCCAACCATAATCCCCATGTAGAAAAATAATTATACGCATATTTTTATCAGAAATGGGTTAAATAGGTTCCTATGTATATTTATAAGCAATATTCCACGCTTTCTACCAATGTAGAAAATAATTATATGCATATTAATATCAGAAATAGGTTTAATATACTCCGAGGTATATTTATTAACACTATTCTACCCATAATCCCCATGTAGAAAAATAATCATATGCATATTCATATCAGAAATGGGTTAAATATGTTCCTGTGTATATTTGTAAGGAATATTCCACCCATAATCCCCACGTAGAAAAATAAATGTATGCATATTCATATCAGAAATAGGATTAATGTGTTGCTAATCCCATGTAGAAAAATAATTATATACAATTACAGAAATAGGTATAATGTGTTGCAATGTATATTTATTAACAATATTCCAACCATAATCAGTATTTATAAACAATAATCCCAATGTAGAAAAATAATTATATGCATATTCTTAACAGAAATAGTTTTAATATGTTGCTATCTATATTTATAAACAATATTCCATCCATAATCCCCATGTAGAAAAATAATTATATACATATTCTTATCAGAAATGGGTTAAATAGGTTCCTATCTATGTTTATAAACAATATTCCACCCATAATCAACATGTTGAAAAATAATTATATGCATATTCTTACCAGAAATGGGTTTAAATAGGTTCCTATGTGTATTTAAAAACAATAATCCAACCATAATCCCCATGTAGAAAAAAAATGATACGCATATTTTTATCATAAATGGGTTAAATAGGTTCCTATGTATATTTATAAACAATATTCCACGCTTTCTACCCATGTAGAAAATAATTATATGCATATTCATATCAGAAATAGGTTTAATATATTCCTAGGTATATTTATTAACACTATTCTACCCATAATCCCCATGTAGAAAAATAATAATATGCATATTCATATCAGAAATGGGTTAAATAGGTTCCTATGTATAAATATAAACAATATTCCACCCATAATTCCCATATAGAAAAACAATTGTTTACATATTCTTATCAGAAATGGGTTAAATAGGTTCCTATGTATATTTATTCACAAGATTCCACACATAATCCCCATGGAGAAACATAATTATATGCATATTCTTATCAGAAATGGGTTAGATAGGTTCCTGTGTATATTTATAAAAAATATTCCACCCATAATCAACATATAGAAACACAATTATATGCATATTCATATCAGAAATAGGTTTAATATGTTCACAAGATTCCACACATAATCACCATGGAGAAAAATATTTATATGCGTATTCTTATCAGAAATGGGTTAAATTGGTTCCTATGTATTATTTATAAACAATTTTCCACCCTTTCTACACATGTAGAAAATAATTATATGCATATTCATATCAGAAATAGGTTTACTATATTCCTAGGTATATTTATTAACACTATTCTACCCATAATCCTGATGTAGAAAAATAATTATATGCATATTCATATCAGAAATGGGTTAAATAGGTATCTATGTATGTTTATAAACAATATTCCACCCATAATCCCCATGTAGAAAAATAATAATATGCATATTCTTATCAGAAATTGGTTAAATATGTTCCTGTGCATTTTTGTAAGGAATATTCCACCCATAATCCCCACGTAGAAAAATAAATGTATGCATATTCATATCAGAAATAGGATTAATGTGTTGCTAATCCCATGTAGAAAAATTATTATATACAATTACAGAAATAGGTATAATGTGTTGCAATGTATATTTATTAACAATATTCCAACCATAATCAGTATTTATAAACAATAATCCCAATGTAGAAAAATAATTATATGCATATTCTTAAGAGAAATAGGTTTAATATGTTGCTATCTATATTTATAAACAATATTCCACCCATAATCCCCATGTAGAAAAATAATTATATGCATATTCTTATCAGAAATGGGTTAAATAGGTTCCTATCTATGTTTATAAACAATATTCCACCCATAATCAACATGTTGAAAAATAATTATATGCATATTCTTACCAGAAATGGGTTTAAATAGGTTCCTATGTGTATTTAAAAACAATAATCCAACCATAATCCCCATGTAGAAAAATAATTATACGCATATTTTTATCAGAAATGGGTTAAATAGGTTCCTATGTATATTTATAAGCAATATTCCACGCTTTCTACCAATGTAGAAAATAATTATATGCATATTAATATCAGAAATAGGTTTAATATACTCCGAGGTATATTTATTAACACTATTCTACCCATAATCCCCATGTAGAAAAATAATCATATGCATATTCATATCAGAAATGGGTTAAATATGTTCCTGTGTATATTTGTAAGGAATATTCCACCCATAATCCCCACGTAGAAAAATAAATGTATGCATATTCATATCAGAAATAGGATTAATGTGTTGCTAATCCCATGTAGAAAAATAATTATATACAATTACAGAAATAGGTATAATGTGTTGCAATGTATATTTATTAACAATATTCCAACCATAATCAGTATTTATAAACAATAATCCCAATGTAGAAAAATAATTATATGCATATTCTTAACAGAAATAGTTTTAATATGTTGCTATCTATATTTATAAACAATATTCCATCCATAATCCCCATGTAGAAAAATAATTATATACATATTCTTATCAGAAATGGGTTAAATAGGTTCCTATCTATGTTTATAAACAATATTCCACCCATAATCAACATGTTGAAAAATAATTATATGCATATTCTTACCAGAAATGGGTTTAAATAGGTTCCTATGTGTATTTAAAAACAATAATCCAACCATAATCCCCATGTAGAAAAAAAATGATACGCATATTTTTATCATAAATGGGTTAAATAGGTTCCTATGTATATTTATAAACAATATTCCACGCTTTCTACCCATGTAGAAAATAATTATATGCATATTCATATCAGAAATAGGTTTAATATATTCCTAGGTATATTTATTAACACTATTCTACCCATAATCCCCATGTAGAAAAATAATAATATGCATATTCATATCAGAAATGGGTTAAATAGGTTCCTATGTATAAATATAAACAATATTCCACCCATAATTCCCATATAGAAAAACAATTGTTTACATATTCTTATCAGAAATGGGTTAAATAGGTTCCTATGTATATTTATTCACAAGATTCCACACATAATCCCCATGGAGAAACATAATTATATGCATATTCTTATCAGAAATGGGTTAGATAGGTTCCTGTGTATATTTATAAAAAATATTCCACCCATAATCAACATATAGAAACACAATTATATGCATATTCATATCAGAAATAGGTTTAATATGTTCACAAGATTCCACACATAATCACCATGGAGAAAAATATTTATATGCGCATTCTTATCAGAAATGGGTTAAATTGGTTCCTATGTATTATTTATAAACAATTTTCCACCCTTTCTACACATGTAGAAAATAATTATATGCATATTCATATCAGAAATAGGTTTACTATATTCCTAGGTATATTTATTAACACTATTCTACCCATAATCCTGATGTAGAAAAATAATTATATGCATATTCATATCAGAAATGGGTTAAATAGGTATCTATGTATGTTTATAAACAATATTCCACCCATAATCCCCATGTAGAAAAATAATAATATGCATATTCTTATCAGAAATTGGTTAAATAGGTTCCGTTGTATATTAATAAACACATTCTACCCGTAATCCCCATGTAGAAAATTAATTATTTGCATATTCATAACAGAAATAGGTTTAATATGATGCTATGTATATTTATAAATAATATTCCACCCATTATCCCCATATAGAAAAAATAAATGTATGCATATTCTTATCAGAATTGGTTTAAATAGGTTCCTATGTATATTTATTCTCAAGATTCCACACATAATCACCATGGAGAAAAATATTTATATGCATAATCTTATCAGAAATGGTTTAAATTGGTTCCTATGTATGTTTATAAAAAATATTCCACTCATAATCCCCATGTTGAAAAATTATTATATGCATTTTCTTATCAGAAATGGTTAAATAGGTTCCCATGTATATTTATAATCAATATTCCACCCATAATCCCCATGTAGAAAAATAATAATATGCATATTCATATCAGAAATGGGTTAAGTAGGTTCCTATGTATATTTATAAACAATATTCCACCCATATTCCCTATATAGAAAAATAATTATATGCATATTCTTATCACAAATGGGTTAAATAGGTTCCTATGTATATTTATAATCCATATTCCACCCATAGTCACTAGGTAGAAAAAAATTATATGCATATTCTTATAAGAAATGAGTTAACTAGGTCCCTATGTATATTTATAAACAATATTCCACCTATAATTCCCATATAGAAAAACAATTGTTTACATATTCTTATCAGAAATGGGTTAAATAGGTTCCTATGTATATTTATAATCCATATTCCACCCATAATCCCAATGTAGAAAAATAATAATATGCATATTCTTATCAGAAATGGGTTAAATAGGTTTCTGTGTATATTTATAAAAAATATTCCACCCATAATCAACATATAGAAACACAATTATATGCATATTCATATCAGAAACAGGTTTAATATATTCCTATGTATGTTTAACGACAATATTCCACCCATAATCTCCATGTAGAAAAATAGTCATATGCATATTCTTATCAGAAATTGGTTAAATAGGTTCCTATGTATATCAATAAACAACATTCTACCCGTAATCCCCATGTAGAAAATTAATTATATGCATATTCATAACAGAAATAGGTTTAATATGATGCTATGTATATTTATAAATAATATTCCACCCATTATCCCCATTTAGAAAAATAATTATATGCCTAATCTTATCAGAAATGGGTTAAATAGGTTCCTATGTCTATTTTTAATCCACATTCCATCTATAATCCCCATGTAAATAAATAATTATATGCATATTCTTACCAGAAATAGGTTAAAAATGTTACTATGTATATTTATAAACAATATTCCATCCATAATTCCAATATAGAAAAATAATTGTATGCATATTCTTATCAGAATTGGGTTAAATAGGTTCCTATGTATATTCATTAACAATATTCCACCCACAATCCCAATACAGAAAAAACTGTATATGCATATTCTTATAATAAATGGGTTAAATAGGTTACTATGTATATTTATAAACAATCCACCCATAATCCCCATATGGAAAAATAATTGTATGCATATTCTTATCAAAATTGGGTTGAATAGGTTCCTATGTGTATTTATTCACAAGATTCCACACATAATCCCCATCGAGAAACATAATTATATGCATATTCTTATCAGAAATGGGTTAAATAGGTTCCTATGTATACTTATAAACAATATTCCACCCATAATCCCCATGTAGGAAACTAATTATATGCATAATTAGATGCATATTCTTATCAGAAATGGGTTAAATAGGTCCCTATGTATATTTATAATCCATATTCCACCCATAGTCCCTAGGTAGAAAATAATTATATGCTTATATTCTTAAAAGAAATTGGTTAAATAGGTCCCTATGTATATTTATAAACAATATTCCACCCATAATTCCCATATAGAAAAACAATTGTTTACATATTCTTATGAGAAATGGGTTAAATAGGTTCCTATGTATATTTATAAACAATATTCCACCCATATTCCCTATATAGAAAAATAATTATATGCATATTCTTATCAGAAATGGGTTAAATAGGTTCCTATGTATATTTATAAACAATATTCCACCCATATTCCCTATATAGAAAAATATTTATATGCATATTCTTATCAGAAATGGGTTAAATAGGTTCCTATGTATATTTATAATCCATATTCCACCCACAATCCCTATGTAGAAAAATAATTATATGCATATTCTTATCAGAAATGGGTTAGATAGGTTCCTGTGTATATTTAGAAAAAATATTCCACCCATAATCAACATATGGAAACACAATTATATGCATATTCATATCAGAAATAGGTTTAATATGTTCACAAGATTCCACACATAATCACCATGGAGAAAAATATTTATATGCATATTCTTATCAGAAATGGGTTAAATTGGTTCCTATGTATATTTATTAAAACTATTCCACCCTTTCTACCCATGTAGAATATAATTATATGCATATTCATATCAGAAATAGGTTTAATATATTGCTAGGTATATTTATTAAAACTATTCTACCCATAATCCCCATGTAGAAAAATAATTATATACATATTCTTATCAGAAATGGATTATATAGGTTCCTATGTATATATATAAACAATATTCCACCTATAATCCCTTTGCAGAAAAATAATTATATGCATATTCTTATCAGAAATAGGTTAAATAGGTTCCTATGTATTATTTATAAACAATATTCCACCCTTTCTACCCATGTAGAAAATAATTATATGCATATTCATATCAGAAATAGGTTTAATATACTCCTAGGTATATTTATTAACACTGTAGAAAAATAATTCATATCATACATATTCATATCAGAAATTGGTTAAATAGGTTCATATGTATGTTTATAAACAATGTTCCACCCATAATCCCCATGTAGAAAAATAATAATATGCATATTCATGTCAGAAATGGGTTAAATAGGTCCTATGTATATTTATTCACAAGATTCTACACATAATCCCCATGGAGAAACATAATTATATGCATATTCTTATCAGAAATGGTTATATAGGTTCCTATGTATATTTATAAACAATATTCCACCTATAATCCCTTTGCAGAAAAATAATTATATGCATATTCTTATCAGAAATAGGTTAAATAGGTTCATATGTATATTTATAAACAATATTCCAAGCATAATCCCCATGTAGAAAAATAATTATTTGCATATACTTATCAGAGATTGGTTAAATATGTTTCTATGTATATTTGTAAGGAATATTCCATCCATAATCCCCATGTAGAAAAATAATTGTATGCATATTCATATCACAAATAGGTTTAATATGTCGCTATTAACTGACTTATTAACTGACTATTGACTGGCTATTAAATGAAATAATAACTGACACCAGTTAATAAGGTCCACTAACAAAAATGATGGCTTACTAATCCTCCCACTAACACAAAAATGTGTTATTATTTTCACACCGACGCCAATAATGGGTCCCTTTTCCTCCCACTGACACCGAGGATGTATCCCCACTGAGAGCAATGATGTTGTCTTTATTCTTTCCAAAAATGATAATTCAAATATTCCTTAAACTGAAAAAATGATGAGGACTTCCACTGATACGCGGTTGTTCTTTTGACACTGAAAACAAGAAAGAGTTGATAAATGACCAATGATGTGTCAGACCAACAATGGGGTACTATTTTAGAATCCTTATTAATTGTAACAGTATAAGACAGTAAGAGATAGTTTACATCCTACGTGAGTGTGTTGCAACTAAAGGTCAGTATAACCGTGAGCCAGGTTTGAGATAAATTTGCAGGGCTCACGGTTTATATTGTCGAATTGATAGTAGCAAAGAGAAATAGAAATACATGAAATAGAGTACAATATCATCTAGGTTTCTATTCGTTTCTAATATACTCAGCCATTGAAATCTGGCTCAATGTGGATATTGTTAATTTGAACATAATTCTATTTATATTAACCAAGCTATGAAAACTCTCAAGTTAAGCTATAAACACTTTTAAAGTATCCTTAAAGTATCTCAAAACCAATGGGGTTTGTTTCACGGTGCTAATAAGAAATATTCTTATCCAAGTCAAACCGTCTGACATAGCTATGCTTATGCTTAAACTCCTCAATATTTTACATCTAAACCGTATTTCTGCTTTGTATTACTCTTAAAGATGTAATGCAATTACAATTCAATTAATATCAGCTATCTATCTATATAAACCTGACAGCTTTCTTTAGTTGCAAGTATAATAACATTAAATTTACCTTCCAACAATTATCTTCTCTTCATGCTTTATTTAGCGTAAAGGATATTTTGTGTTATGCAGGAATTGACATTTGCCGACTTTCTGTTGTTATAGTTTTGGAACGTGTATTGCAACTTTTTTGTGACAAATATCTCAGTAGATATGTTGTTGTACTATGTATAAAGTCTCACTCTTCTTGATGTTGTCACGAAACCAATATAAACAACTCACAATTTTCAGGGTTTATTCGCTATATATACAGATATATCCATGTACCCTGACATTTTCCTTACCAGGGAAAGAGATTGTTTAATGTAGTGCTATCTTGACAAAATTACAGTATTTCAGCAATTCCCCAGTCTTCGTTAACTGCCAAATTCTGCTGCTGCTTGAGTCTTACGGGTGAGGCAGCAATTATCAAACAATCTGATCTCAATGCTATTCTGACATTTATCTTTAATTTATCTCTATCTTATTTTATCTCTAAAAATATAAAAATTCGCACTGGTTTTCTTAAAGCACTGCTAAATATTGTGTGCCTTTATCGAACACCAAGTTCCTACTAGTCATGCATTACTATTCCTCCAACTCCAATGATTTTTTACTGTTCCTTTCACTTAAACCAATGATCCCACTGGCACCAAAAATGGGGGTACTATTTCTCTCTCCCTGGCTCAGAATTTGTTGCATTACTCGAAATCTGGCCCATCTACGGATTACATCTAGTCCTTCTCTGCTTATCAATCTCTGCCACTTTTGAAAAACACAACATCGTTGGTAGAATGCAATACACGTTTACATCCCTTAATATTATTCTTAAAGTCGCAGAGTGTCAGGTTATAGCAGTTAGCAGTTTACATGGTTGCATTACCCTAAATATAGCAAAAATGTCCTGATAAGACAAGAGTCGCAAAGAGTTGATAAAACGAAAATATGTGTTTGAGACGGTTAAGATGTAAGTTTACATCCCTTTAGTCGCATTAACGTAATTCTACATTCATAAATAAAGTCTGGATGACATCTCGCATTGAGATAAAGTTGCAGGGCTATTTTCCAATAAATAGTTTCCAGTACCCTAATTAAGACGATATAGAGCACAATGTCGGTTTCTATTCGATTTCTAATATCGTTACCTTAACTCAAGTAAACAATAAGTGAAGCAGCATACTTTAGATGTAAAGATAGTTGCATTATTCTAAATATAGCAGATAGCTATATTTAAGCACAGGGAATGTTCAGCATGCTCAACGGTAAAATGGTTTGCAATACAACGAAATATATGAAATTTATAATGAAACTATCACTCATCCATTGAACATTTTATTTTGAACATAATTCAATTATATATTAAAGTATACTGTTAAAAGCTATGAAAACGTCTCCTTACTGTGCTAATTTACGAATTATTCAACTATTTCAAACCGTTTGTCATAGCTATGCTATGCTAAAACCCGCAATATCTGACATCTAAGGTAAACCGAATTTCGGCTTTTTATTACTCTTTAAATGCAATAATCACTCAATTAAATTCAGCTAATCTTTCGATAGTTGCAAGTGCAATAACCTGAACTTATCGTGCAACAGCTACTGGTTCGAAACTAATTCAAACCGCCTGACAGATGTGCTATGCTATGCTAAAACTCCACAATATCTGACATCTAAGGTAAACCCTATTTCTGCTTTTTATTACTTTTTTAATTGGATGATCAATCAATCAGCTAATCATCTAAAGATGTTTCACTGAAACAATGATGGGGTACTTTTCTCTCACCGACTGAGAATTTTTTGCTTCAATCTAGTACAAATAGCAATGATATTAATTAACTGATCATTGCAAAAAAATATAAAAAAGATTAAAAATAACATAAAAAAGATATTGTGGAGTTCATCTTTTTCAGAGATCTCTTTGACTTGGATTCGAACTATTTCAATAATTCTGAAATAAGTACAGCAAGTGATCGTTGGTAGAATGCAAAATTGATACATCACTAGTGGGTGGAATGATGGGTGTAGTCCTCATCATTGGTGTCATTTTAAGGAATAAAGACACTTCATTGGTTTAAGGAACTTGTGACTCATCGTCATCGTGACCCCGACAGACACTAATGACTGCTTTCTATTCCTCCCACTGACACCAAATTATTGATCAATTATTATGGGCGGAATACTGTTTTTATAAACAGTATATACATTTAACCCTCTTAACCCATTTCTGATAAAAATATGCGTATAATTATTTTTCTACATTGGGGATTATGGTTGGAATATTGTTTATAAATATAGATCGCAAAACATTAAACCTATTTCAAATAAGAATATGCATATAATTATTTTTCTACATGAGGATTAAGGGTGGAAATGTGTTTATAAATATACCAACCTATTTAACCAATTAAGAATAAGAATATGCATATAATTATTTTTCTACATTGGGGATTATGGATTGAATATTGTAATTAAACATGCATAGCAACATATTAAATCTAACACAGGGATTATGGGTGGAATATTGCTTATAAATATACATAGGAACCTATTTAACCCATTTCTGATAAAAATATGCGTATAATTATTTTTCTACATGGGGATAATGGGTGGAATATTATTTATAAATATACATAGCATCATATTAAACCTATTTCTGTTATGAATATGCAAATAACTAATTTTCTACATGGGGATTACGGGTAGAATGTGTTTATTTAATATACAAAGGATCCTATTTAACCAATTTCTGATAAGAATATGCTTATAATTATTTTTCTACATGGGGATTATGGGTGGAATATTGTTTATAAACATACATAGGAACCTATTTAACCCATTTCCGATATGAATATGCATATAATTATTTTTCTACATGGGGATTATGGGTAGAATAGTGTTAATAAATATACCTAGGAATATATTAAACCTATTTCTGATATGAATATGCATATAATTATTTTCTACATGGGTAGAAAGGGTGGAAAATTGTTTATAAATAATACATAGGAACAATTTAACAAATTTCTGATAAGAATATGCATATAAATATTTTTCTCTATGGTGATTATGTGTGGAATCTTGTGAACATATTAAACCTATTTCTGATATGAATATGCATATAATTGTGTTTCTATATGTTGATTATGGGTGGAATCTTGTGAATAAATATACATAGGAACCTATTTAACCCATTTCTGATAAGAATATGTAAACAATTGTTTTTCTATATGGGAATTATGGGTGGAATATTGTTTATAAATATACATAGGGACTTCTTTAACCCATTTCTGATAAGAATATGCATATAATTATTTTTCTACCTAGGGACTATGGGTGGAATATTGTTTATAAATATACATAGGAACCTATTTAACCATTTCTGATAAGAATATGCATATAATAATTTTCCAACATGGGGATTATGGGTGGAATATTGTTTATAAACATACATAGGAACCTATTTAACCCATTTCTGATCTGAATATGCATATGATTATTTTTCTTCATGGGGATTATGGGTAGAATAGTATTAATAAATATACTTAGTTGTATATTAAACCTATTTGTGATATGAATATGCATATAATTATTTTCTACATGGGTAGAAAGGACGGAATATTGTTTATAAATATACATATGAACCTGTTTAACCCATTTCTGATAAGAATATGTATATAATTATTTTTCTACATGGGGATTATGGGTAGAATAGTGTTAATAAATATACCTAGGAATATATTAAACCTATTTCTGATAAGAATATGCATATAAATATTTTTCTCCATGGTGATTATGTGTGGAATCTTGTGAACATATTAAACCTATTTCTGATATGAATATGCATATAATTGTGTTTCTATATGTTGATTATGGGTGGAATATTTTTTATAAATATATACAGGAACCTACTTAACTTATTTCTGATAAGAATATGCATATAGGGGCGTGGCCTGTGCTTGAGCTAGATGGCAGCATAAGGCCGGAGCTCCTGTGATATTCAGGGAAATAGCGGCTCAGAACACGCCATCGGGTCCCGTTTTTGCGCTCCACAGCTGGCCCCAGGACAAGGCAGAGAGGATGTCCAGGAAAAGAAAAGAACAAAGGAAGCCACAGCGCCTGACGGACTACTATAGCATGAAGCAACATGAAGGTAGGCAAGATGGCGCCGGGTCATCCTCTACCCCAGCAAACATCCCCGCCGGCCATCTGAACACACAGAACAGCCACAGGCAAAATAGACCTCCTTCAGACAGCCCGTACTCTCCCTCCCAGCCAACGGGTAGCCCTGCTAAGGCGAAGTTTAGGCTGGATGGAGAGGGATCCCTCGGTGCGACAAGTCCAGGCCTTGATTCAGGGGATGACACACGTAAGCTCCCTGACTCCATAGAGACCTTTCCTACCATGCATCAACCAGTGATAGACAGTGCTGAAAGATATGCTCTTATCACTGAGAAGCTCACTACAATCAGATATGATGAAGTGTATGCACAAGTTTAATACTAATCTTCAAGCTGTAGAAACACGGGTTGAGCACATAGAGCCAAAGATGGGAGAATATGCCGTCACCATTAATGATTTAGTGGATTCACATGAGGAAAGAGAAGGAGACACAGATTGGTTAAAAGATAAAATCGCAGACATCGAAGACCGCAATAGGAGGAACAATTTGAAAATCAGGGGGATCCCTGAAACAGTCCAGCAAGCTGACCTAAGATCCTATGTCACTTCTCTGTTTAAATCTCTCCTACCTGATCTATCAGACCTGGAGATCACCATTGACATCGCCTGCCAAAACCGACATACCTGTCAGAACACATCCCCAGAGATGTGATTCTGCGCCTACATTTTTATCATGCCAAAGAACAACTGATGTTGATCATGCGCCAGAAAGATCAAATCCCCGCGCAGTTTCAGCATCTACAGTTCTATGCTGATCTTTCTCAATACACCTTGCAAAAGAGGAAGAAGTTAAACACCATCACCAAAGCATTGAGAAATCATCGCATCACCTATAGATGGGGGTACCCTACCAAACTCACGGTTACTAAAGATGGACGCACCCACGTGGTGAATTCGCTAGAGAAGGGCCTCTCCCTTTTGAAAGAGTGGAAAATAATACCAGGCTAAAACGCCCAGATCAGTGGAACCTGCGTGGAAGACGGTCACTATAAAAAAACGCAAAATCACACTCCTGACTCAGGATGGTTACCTATAACCTACCAATCCCTTGAAATCTATCCAAGAGCTCTCAGGCTTGAACTATTTCCTCCACTTACTTGAACAGCGATAAGCTGTACCTTAACGTTTGTGTTTTCAGGTTTGGGATCGGTCCTTGAAAATGCCGTCCCCACACAAGTTTGGCGAATACATTGCCTTTCAATTTATGTTTATCTCCTTTTGTTCCTTTTTCTTTTTTCTGTTTTCTCTGAAAATGCAGCAGCCAGAACGCGTGCAAGCATCGCAACAGTCATGCCTTACCTCAACAAAAGTTACGAAGATGGAACTTTCCTCACTACCCATTCCCAACTTGAATCCACCATTACACTTCCATCCAAAAGTGAGTACAATCCAAGCTCTACTTTGCCATATAGTGCCTATTCCTTGCTATACTTGAAAACGCCACAAGAGGGCAACATTGCCTCAAAAATGAATACTCATCACAATACTCCAGATAACACACAAATCCCTCAATTATGGGTATCCCGCTAAGAGGAAGTCAATGTGGAAAGAGGCTCTTTCCACATTATCTGCGTGCAAGAAACGCACATTTCCACAACGGCCACCCTTTCTTGCACCCACAGGAACTTCCCGTACATCTTTACTGCTAATGCCCAAAATAAAACGATTGGAGTCCTCACAGCCATACGGGACACAGTGGCATTTACAGTAAATGAAACAATCAAAGACCCTGGGGGTCGATACCTAATCTTGGTACGCGATCTCAATTCCATTACATACACTATTGTTAATGTGTATGCGCCCAACCAACACCAGCTACACTTCCTCCATAAACTTCTACGAAAGATCAAGGCCCACCAAAAAGGAAGATTAATAGTCTGTGGCGACTTTAATACAATCCCTGATACGAATCTGGACTCTTCATCTAGCAATAGACGCCCGGGTATGTCTCTCCTGGCCACCTTACATGCACAAGACCTATATGACGCTTGCACGCCGGTGAAAGGGACTACACCTTTTTTTCCTCCCCACATAGAGTCTACTCCCGAATTGACCTTTTTCTTGTGGATCGAAACACCTTAGCCCAAACGACATCTACAACAATACCATCTCGTGGTCTGACCACGCGTCCATCACTATATCCATAAAAGATGACTCAAACTGCAACGCACCGAACATGTGGAGATCCAACACCTATTTAATGCAACAACCAGACTCACTCAAAAAACGCTATAAACCAGCATCTGAAAGAGTTCTTTAGTGTCAATGAGTCCTCGGTGCAGGATCAGTTTATACTGTGGAATATGCCTCATAAGGCATATGTGGTATTCTTATACAATTAGGGGCAAGAGCTAAGAGGCAGCAGCAACAACGAGTAAAAGAACTAACAGACAAAATATTTTTGCTTGAAACTAGAAACAAACAAAACACATCCCCCATATTATCCCAACAACTTACACAACTACGTAATGACCTAAGATTACTACTGCTTGAGAGTTTTGAAAGATCATCAAGAAAGCTTAAAATGTCATATTACATACACTATGTATACACAAAGCTGTCAAAACCTTAGCATATATAGATTGAAAGGCCTCAGACACAAATCAAAGATCCCTTATATACTGCACCCTACTACTAAACATAAACTCTACCACCCTCAGGATTTAGCGGATACTTTTAGTCACTATTACAGTACATTATACAACTTAAAAGACGATACAAACACTATACAACCTAGCACTGACGCAATTAACTCTTTTCTATAACACTTAAACATGCCTTCCCTCACACAAGATCAAATACAGACCTTAAACCAAAAATTTAACTCAGATGAACTACATAAAACCATTGACTCCCTCCCCAGCAACAAATCACCAGGCCCTGACGGCTTCTCTGGGGAATATTATAAAACTTTAAAAACCCCTATTAATTCCATATTTGGAACGTACCTTCAACGCCGCTGCTGCCTCTGCTTCTTTCCCACCAGAAATGTTGAGGGCAATAATTGTGACACTGCCAAAGCCAGGGAAGGAACCCAATACCCCCCCAAATTTCAGGCCTATCTCACTGCTTAATACCGATCTGAAAATATATGCCAAACTCATTGCATCCCGTTTACTAAACATACTCCCCCTTCTCATTCACCCTGACCAAACCGGGTTCACCAAAGGCAGTCAAACGTCAGACGCTACCCGCAGGCTGTTAAATATCATACATTTAGCCAAGGCGCATAAGAGGCCTTCTCTGCTGTTGGCGTTGGACGCGGAGAAGGCCTTCGACCGCATACACTGGCAATACCTCACTCAGGTCTTGGGTAGGTTTGGTTTTTCTGGCACCATTCTCTCAGCAATCCTGGCCTTATACTCTAAACCCTCAGCCCAAGTATTTACATCTGGAGCATTATCCAAGCCTTTTAACATAACCAATGGCAACAGGCAGGGATGCCCCCTGTCCCCATTAATTTTTAATTTACTCATGGAACCTCTGGCTATATATTTCCGCTCCCATCCCGACATTGAAGGCTTCTGTATAGATAAGTCCACCCATAAGATAAGCCTATTCGCGGACGACATAATCATGATTTTGACCAATGTGGAAACTTCCCTGGCTTTGGTACATAACGCATTAAATATGTTTAATAGAATATCCTATTACAAAGTAAATGAGAACAAATCCTACATAATGGGGATAGGCATTGACCCTGGTATACAAGACAAACTTAGTTCAAGATTCCCATACTCCTGGGATAACAATGGGATAAAGTACTTGGGCATAACCCTAACTGCAAACATAGATAATCTAGTGGCTGCTAACTACACCTCATTTTTTGGAACCCTCCAGAGAAAGCTTGCAGATCTCGCCAAAGTGGAGATATCGTGGACAGATAGACTGGCAGCATTTAAAATGATGGTTCTACCACAACTTCTCTACTTGTTTAGAACTCTCCCAGTCCCTGTCCATAATTCCTTCTTTTCTAGTGCACAATCTCAGATCAACAGATTTCTCTGGCAGGGCAAGAAGGCCAGGTGCACCTTCATGAAACTCACTAGGTCTAGAGATGCTGGGGGAATTGGACACGTCATACTAAAAGACAGCAATAGCAGCAATTATTTCACAAGTCAGATATTGGTTATCCCAATCTCAGGTCCATAGATGGATAGAGCTAGAGACAGCACAGGTGCCTAGGGCAAATTTAGCTGACTTACTACTATCTTCCAGATTCCAGGCATACACTCAAACACACCTATCTCCTACAATGGTTGCTACACTACTAGCTTGGAAGACATTCATAGCATCCAAATTCACGAACCAAACAACCAAAGGTATTCCGATTACTGTATCCAGCTTAACACTGTTAATACCAAACCTACGTATATCACACTGGATATCCAGAGGCATACTATCACTAGAGGACTTCATGAACGGTCCAGTTCACAAAACATTTGAGATCCTACAAACCAAGTACAGTTTGGAAGACTACGACTACTATAGCTACATCCAGATATTGCATTTACTTCAGAGATACCCCTACACTTCCATTGCAGTACCATGGCGAGTATTGCTGTACTTTAAAAACCTCAACACTAACATAAAAGGTATATCCATGTTTTATAACTTGCTCAACAACAAACAGGTGTTCACCAAAACTGACAACATCATAGCATGGGAACATAAGCTGGGCACAACCTATTCTGAAGAACAATGCAACACATTTGCAGCTACTAAATGCGTTAGACTATGGGAGACAACATATAAATTAACACTAAACTGGTATTTAACGCCATACCGAATTTCTAAATTCGCACGACAAACCTCACCTCTATGCTGGAGAAACTGCGGACGAGTAGGTACACCATATTATCTGGGAATGCCCAAGTTTACATTAACTATGGCAAAAAAGTATTTAAACTAATATCAACAATAGCAGGACTTACAGTTATCCCGAAAGCAGATCTGGCTGTCCTTTCATTAGGCATAGAAAACATACCGGCAGCAACCAGAACTATAATTCTACATATATTACTTAGCACTAGGTTAACAATTCTCAGACATTGGAAAGATTCTAAACCTCCCACCTTCAGTGAAGACGAACACACACGCCACCTATGAATGTATGTTTGCAGCGGCCAAGGGTCAATATTTGAAGTCACAAACCAAATGGGCTAGTTGGAAAAAATGGTACGCACACTTTTCGTTTTGACTACCTGCAACCTACACTCAATTGAAGTAGGCAAAGCTGCATATAGTCTGTTTTTGTTTTAATTTAATTAATAATTAATTATTATTATTTATGTTACCTTAACAATGTTATTACAAGTACGACCAAATTCTGCTCATACGGAATGCTGGTCCTCTCACTAGCTTATTTCCGGAATCGCTAATAGGTGTGTATGTATGTTCATGTCAAACTTCCAACTGACGATGATACCATCATATCAAAGATGGTCCACAATGGCCGACATCTAACTAACTTTATCTACCATCGGAAATGTAATGTCGCAGAATATCCATGAACTATACATTATGCGAACTGTACTATATACATTATATGTGGTTTATGTTCTGTATTATTTACAAATTGTACAGTCTGATTCCTTCAAACTAATAAAAAATATTGGAATTAAGAATATGCATATAATTATTTTTCTACATAGGGATTGTGGGTGGAATATGGATTATAAATATACACAGGAACCTATTTAACCCATTTCTGATAAGAATATGTAAACAATTGTTTTTCTATATGGGAATTATGGGTGGAATATTGTTTATAAATATACATAGGGACCTATTTAACCCATTTCTTATAAGAATATGCATATCATTATTTTCTACCTAGGGACTATGGGTGGAATATGGATTATAAATATACATAGGAACCTATTTAACCCATTTCTGATAAGAATATGCATATAATTATTTTTCTATATAGGGAATATGGGTGGAATATTGTTTATAAATATACATAGGAACCTATTAAACCCATTTCTGATAAGAATATGCATATAATTATGATTCTCCGTGGGGATTATGTGTGGAATCTTGTGAATAAATATACATAGGAACCTATTTAACCCATTTCTGATAAGAATATATAAACAATTGTTTTTCTATATGGGAATTATAGGTAGAATATTATTTATAAATATACAGAGGGACCTATTTAACCCATTTCTGATAAGAATATGCATATAATTATTTTTCTACCTAGGGACTATGGGTGGAATATTGTTTATAGATATACATAGGAACCTATTTAACCCATTTCTGATATGAATATGCATATTATTATTTTTCTACATGGGGATTATGGGTGGAATATTGTTTATAAATATACATGGGAACCTATTTAACAATTTCTGATAAGAATATGCATATAATAATTTTTCAACATGGGGATAATGAGTGGAATATTATTTATAAATATACATAGCATCATATTAAACCTATTTCTGATAAGAATATGCATATAAATATTTTTCTACATAGGGATTATGGGTGGAATATTGTCGTTAAACATACATAGGAATATATTAAACCTATTTCTGATATGAATATGCATATGATTTGTGTTTCTATATGTTGATTATGGGTGGAATATGGATTATAAATATACATAGGAACCTATTTAACCAATTTCTGATAAGAATATGTAAACAAATGTTTTTCTATATGGGATTTATGGGTGGAATATTGTTTATAAATATACATTGGGACCTATTTAACCCGTTTCTGATAAGTATATGCATATAAATATTTTTCTATATAGGGAATAGGAACCTATTTAACCCATTTCTGATATGAATATGCATATTATTATTTTTCTACATGGGGATTGTGGGTGGAATATTGATTATAAATATACATGGGAAACTAGTTAACCATTTCTGATAAGAATATGCCTATAATAATTTTTCAACATAGGGATTATGGGTGGAATATTGTTCATAAACATGCATAGGAATCTATTTAACACATTTCTGATATGAATATGCATATGATTACTTTTCTACATGGGGATTATGGGTAGAATAGTGTTAATAAATATACCTAGGAGTATATTAAACTTATTTCTGATATGAATATGCATATAATTATTTTCTACATGGGTAGAAAGGGTGGAATATTGTTTATAAATATACATAGGAACATATTTAACCTATTTCTGATAAGAATATACATATAATTATTTTTTTACATGGGGATTATGTGTGGAATATTGTTAAAAAATATACATAGGAACCTATTTAACCCAATTCTGATAAGAATATGCATACAATTATTTTTCTATATTGGACTTATGGGAGGAATATTGTTTAAAAATATACATAGTAACATATTTAACCTATTTCTGATAAGAATATGCATATAATTATTTTATTACATGGGGATTATAGGTGGAATGTGGATTATAAATAGACATATGAACCTATTTAACCCATTTCTGATAAGATTAGACACATAATTATTTTTCTAAATGGGGATAATGGGTGGAATATTATTTATAAATATAGCATCATATTAAACCTATTTCTGATATGAATATGCATATAATTAATTTTCTTCATGGGGATTATGGGTGGAATGTTGTTTATTAATATACATAGGAACCTATTTAACCAATTTCTGATAAGAATATGCATATAATTATTTTTCTACATGGGGATTATGGGTGGAATATTGTCGTTAAACATACATAGGAATATATTAAACCTATTTCTGATATGAATATGCATATAATTGTGTTTCTATATGTTGATTATGGGTGGAATATGGATTATAAATATACATAGGAACCTATTTAACCCATTTCTGATAAGAATATGTAAACAATTTTTTTCTATATGGGAATTATGGGTGGAATATTGTTTCTAAATATACATAGGGACCTATTTAACCCATTTCTGATAAAAATATGCATATAATTATTTTTCTACATGGGGATTATGGGTGGAAAATTGTTTATAAATATACATGGAATCTATTTAACCCATTTCTGATAAGAATATTCATATAATTATTTTTTTACCTGGGGATTATGGGATGAATATTGTTTATAAATATACATTGTAACCTATTTAACCCATTTCTGATAATAATATAACAATATTTATTTTTCTACATGGGCATTATGGGTGGAATATTGTTTATAAATATACATAGTAACCTATTTAACCAATTTCTTATAAGAATATGCATATACATTTTTTTCTGTATTGGAATTGTGGGTGGAATAATATTCATAAATATACATAGGAACCTATTTAACCCATTTCTGATAAGAATATGCATATAATTATTTTTTTACATGGGGATTATGTGTGGAATATTGTTAAAAAATATACATAGGAACCTATTTAACCCAATTCTGATAAGAATATGCATACAATTATTTTTCTATATTGGAATTATGGGAGGAATATTGTTTAAAAATATACATAGTAACATATTTAACCTATTTCTGATAAGAATATGCATATAATTATTTTTTTACATGGGGATCATAGGTGGAATGTGGATTATAAATAGACATAGGAACCCATTTAACCCATTTCTGATAAGATTAGGCATATAATTGTTTTTCTAAATGGGTATAATGGGTGGAATATTATTTATAAATATACATAGCATCATATTAAACCTATTTCTGTTATGAATATGCATATAATTAATTTTCTACATGGCGATTAGGGGTAGAATGTTGTTTATTAATATACATAGGAACCTATTTAACCAGTTTCTAAAAAGAATATGCATATAATTATTTTTCTACATGGGGATTATGGGTGGAATATTGTCGTTAAACATACATAGGAATATATTAAACCTATTTCTGATATGAATATGCATATAATTGTGTTTCTATATGTTGATTATGGGTGGAATATTTTTTATAAATATACACAGGAACCTATTTAACCCATTTCTGATAAGAATATGTAAACAATTGTTTTTCTATATGGGAATTATGGGTGGAATATTGTTTATAAATATACATAGGGACCTATTTAACCCATTTCTGATAAGAATATGCATATAATTATTTTTCTTTATAGGGAATATGGGTGGAATATTGTTTATAAATATACATGGGAACCTATTTAACCATTTCTGATAAGAATATGCATATAATAATTTTTCAACATGGGGATTATGGGTAGAATAGTGTTAATAAATATACCTAGGAGTATATTAAACCTATTTCTGATATGAATATGCATATAATTATTTTCTACATGGGTAGAAAGGGTGGAATATTGTTTATAAATATACATAGGATCCTATTTCACCCATTTCTGATAAGAATATGCATATAATTATGTTTCTCCGTGTGGATTATGTGTGGAATCTTCTGAATAGATATAAATAGGAACATATTTAACCCAATTCTGATAAGAATATGCATACAATTATTTTTCTATATGGGGATTATGGGTGGAATATTGTTTATAAATATACATAGTAACCTATTTAACCAATTCCTTATAAGAATATGCATATACATTTTTTTCTGTATTGGAATTGTGGGTGGAATAATATTCATAAATATACATAGGAACCTATTTAACCCATTTTTGATAAGAATATGCATATAATTATTTTTTTACATGGGGATTATGTGTGGAATATTGTTAAAAAATATACATAGGAACCTATTTAACCCAATTCTGATAAGAATATGCATACAATTATTTTTCTATATTGGAATTATGGGAGGAATATTGTTTAAAAATATACATAGTAACATATTTAACCTATTTCGGTTAAGAATATGCATATAATTATTTTTTTACATGGGGATTATAGGTGGAATGTGGATTATAAATAGACATATGAACCTATTTAACCCATTTCTGATAAGATTAGGCATATAATTATTTTTCTAAATGGGGATAATGGGTGTAATATTATTTATAAATATAAATAGCATCATATTAAACCTATTTCTGATATGAATATGCATATAATTAATTTTCTTCATGGGGATTATGGGTGGAATATTGTCGTTAAACATACATAGGAATATATTAAACCTATTTCTGATATGAATATGCATATAATTGTGTTTCTATATGTTGATTATGGGTGGAATATTTTTGATAAATATACACAGGAACCTATTTAACCCATTTCTGATAAGAATATGCATATAATTATTTTTCTACATAGGGATTATGGGTGGAATATGGATTATAAATATACATAGGAACCTATTTAACCCATTTCTGATAAGAATATGTAAACAATTTTTTTCTATATGGGAATTATGGGTGGAATATTGTTTCTAAATATACATAGGGAGCTTTTTAACCCATTTCTGATAAAAATATGCATATAATTATTTTTCTACATGGGGATTATGGGTGGAAAATTGTTTATAAATATACATGGAATCTATTTAACCCATTTCTGATAAGAATATTCATATAATTATTTTTTTACATGGGGATTATGGGATGAATATTGTTTATAAATATACATTGTAACCTATTTAACCCATTTCTGATAATAATATACCAATATTTATTTTTCTACATGGGCATTATGGGTGGAATATTGTTAATAAATATGCCTAGTAACCTAGGCATGGGTTACATTTCTGATAAGAATATGCATATAGTTATTTTTCTACATGGGGATCATGGGTGGAATAGTGTTTATAAATTTACATTGTAACCTATTTAACCCATTTCTGATAAGAATATGCGTATAATAATTTTTCAAAATTGGGATAATGGGTGGAACATTGTTTATAAACATACATAGGAACCTATTTAACCCATTTCTGATATGAATATGCATATAATTATTTTTCTACATGGGGATTATGGGTAGAATAGTGTTAATAAATATACCTAGGAATATATTAAACCTATTTCTGATATGAATATGCATATAATTATTTTCTACATGGGTAGAAAGGGTGGAATATTGTTTATAAATATACATAGGAACCTATTTAACCCATTTCTGAAAAGAAAATGCTTATAGTTATGTTTCTTCGTGGGGATTATGTGTGGAATCTTGTAAATAAAAATACATAGGAACCTATTTAACCCAATTTTGATAATAATATTCATACAATTATTTTTCTATATGGGGATTATGGGTGGATTGTTTATAAATATACATAGTAACCTATTTAACCAATATCTTATAAGAATATGCATATACAGTTTTTTCTGTATTGGGATTGTGGGTGGAATAATATTTATAAATATACATGTGAACCTATTTAACCATTTCTGATAAGAATATGCATATAATAATTTTTCAACTTGGGGATTATGGGTAGAATAGTGTTAATAAATATACCTAGGAGTATATTAAAC
The DNA here is from genome assembly GCA_037953035.1 of Aquarana catesbeiana. Taxonomy (NCBI): domain Eukaryota; kingdom Metazoa; phylum Chordata; class Amphibia; order Anura; family Ranidae; genus Aquarana; species Aquarana catesbeiana. Next base: position 3,862,560 of record JBBHAA010000162.1, on the reverse strand, counting down.
CAATTTCTGATATAAATATGCATATAAATATTTTCTACATGGGTAGAAAGGGTGGAATATTGTTTATATATATACATAGGAACCTATTATCCCATTTCTGATAAGAATATGCATATAATTATGTTTCTCCATGGGTATTATGTGTGGAATCTTGTGAATAGATATACATAGGAACATATTTAACCCAATTCTGATAAGAATATGCATACAATTATTTTTCTATATGGGGATTATGGGTGGAATATTGTTTATAAATATACATAGTAACCTATTTAACCAATTTCTTATAAGAATATGCATATACATTTTTTTCTGTATTGGAATTGTGGGTGGAATAATATTCATAAATATACATAGGAACCTATTTAACCCATTTTTGATAAGAATATGCATATAATTATTTTTTTTTACATGGGGATTATGTGTGGAATATTGTTAAAAAATATACATAGGAACCTATTTAACCCAATTCTGATAAGAATATGCATACGATTATTTTTCTATATTGGAATTATGGGAGGAATATTGTTTAAAAATATACATAGTAACATTTTTAACCTATTTCTGATAAGAATATGCATATAATTATTTTTTTACATGGGGATTATAGGTGGAATGTGGATTAAAAATAGACATAGGAACCCATTTAACCCATTTCTGATAAGATTAGGCATATAATTTTTTTTCTAAATGGGGATAATGGGTGGAATATTATTTATAAATATAAATAGCATCATATTAAACCTATTTCTGTTATGAATATGCATATAATTAATTTTCTACATGGCGATTAGGGGTAGAATGTTGTTTATTAATATACATAAGAACCTATTTAACCAGTTTCTGATAAGAATATGCATATAATTATTTTTCTACATGGGGATTATGGGTGGAATATTGTCGTTAAACATACATAGGAATATATTAAACCTATTTCTGATATGAATATGCATATAATTGTGTTTCTATATGTTGATTATGGGTGGAATATTTTTTATAAATATACACAGGAACCTATTTAACCCATTTCTGATAAGAATATGCATATAATTATTTTTCTACATAGGGATTATGGGTGGAATATGGATTATAAATATACATAGGAACCTATTTAACCCATTTCTGATAAGAATATGTAAACAATTGTTTTTCTATATGGGAATTATGGGTGGAATATTGTTTATAAATATACATAGGGACCTATTTAACCCATTTCTGATAAGAATATGCATATAATTATTTTTCTATATAGGGAATATGGGTGGAATATTGTTTATAAATATACATGGGAACCTATTTAACCATTTCTGATAAGAATATGCATATAATAATTTTTCAACATGGGGATTATGGGTAGAATAGTGTTAATAAATATACCTAGGAGTATATTAAACCTATTTCTGATATGAATATGCATATAATTATTTTCTACATGGGTAGAAAGGGTGGAATATTGTTTATAAATATACATAGGAACCTATTATCCCATTTCTGATAAGAATATGCATATAATTATGTTTCTCCATGTGGATTATGTGTGGAATCTTGTGAATAGATATACATAGGAACATATTTAACCCAATTCTGATAAGAATATGCATACAATTATTTTTCTATATGGGGATTATGGGTGGAATATTGTTTATAAATATACATAGTAACCTATTTAACCAATTTCTTATAAGAATATGCATATACATTTTTTTCTGTATTGGAATTGTGGGTGGAATAATATTCATAAATATACATAGGAACATATTTAACCCATTTTTGATAAGAATATGCATATAATTATTTTTTTACATGGGGATTATGTGTGGAATATTGTTAAAAAATATACATAGGAACCTATTTAACCCAATTCTGATAAGAATATGCATACAATTATTTTTCTATATTGGAATTATGGGAGGAATATTGTTTAAAAATATACATAGTAACATATTTAACCTATTTCTGATAAGAATATGCATATAATTATTTTTTTACATGGGGATTATAGGTGGAATGTGGATTATAAATAGACATATGAACCTATTTAACCCATTTCTGATAAGATTAGGCATATAATTATTTTTCTAAATGGGGATAATGGGTGGAATATGATTTATAAATATAAATAGCATCATATTAAACCTATTTCTGATATGAATATGCATATAATTAATTTTCTTCATGGGGATTATGGGTGGAATATTGTCGTTAAACATACATAGGAATATATTAAACCTATTTCTGATATGAATATGCATATAATTGTGTTTCTATATGTTGATTATGGGTGGAATATTTTTGATAAATATACACAGGAACCTATTTAACCCATTTCTGATAAGAATATGCATATAATTTATTTTTCTACATAGGGATTATGGGTGGAATATGGATTATAAATATACATAGGAACCTATTTAACCCATTTCTGATAAGAATATGTAAACAATTTTTTTCTATATGGGAATTATGGGTGGAATATTGTTTCTAAATATACATAGGGAGCTTTTTAACTCATTTCTGATAAAAATATGCATATAATTATTTTTCTACATGGGGATTATGGGTGGAAAATTGTTTATAAATATACATGGAATCTATTTAACCCATTTCTGATAAGAATATTCATATAATTATTTTTTTACATGGGGATTATGGGATGAATATTGTTTATAAATATACATTGTAACCTATTTAACCCATTTCTGATAATAATATACCAATATTTATTTTTCTACATGGGCATTATGGGTGGAATATTGTTAATAAATATGCCTAGTAACCTAGGCATGGGTTACATTTCTGATAAGAATATGCATATAGTTATTTTTCTACATGGGGATCATGGGTGGAATAGAGTTTATAAATTTACATTGTAACCTATTTAACCCATTTCTGATAAGAACATGCATATAATTATTTTTCTATATAGGGATTATGTGTGGAATAATGTTTATAAATATACATAGGGACCTATTTAACCCATTTCTTATAAGAATAAGCATATATTTATTATCTACCTAGGGACTATGGGTGGAATATGGATTATAAATATACATAGGAACCTATTTAACCATTTCTGATAAGAATATGCGTATAATAATTTTTCAAAATTGGGATAATGGGTGGAACATTGTTTATAAACATACATAGGAACCTATTTAACCCATTTCTGATATGAATATGCATATAATTATTTTTCTACATGGGGATTATGGGTAGAATAGTGTTAATAAATATACCTAGGAATATATTAAACCTATTGCTGATATGAATATGCATATAATTATTTTCTACATGGGTAGAAAGGGTGGAATATTGTTTATAAATATACATAAGAACCTATTTAACCCATTTCTGAAAAGAAAATGCTTATAGTTATGTTTCTTCGTGAGGATTATGTGTGGAATCTTGTAAATAAAAATACATAGGAACCTATTTAACCCAATTCTGATAATAAAATGTATACAATTATTTTTCTATATGGGGATTATGGGTGGATTGTTTATAAATATACATAGTAACCTATTTAACCAATTTCTTATAAGAATATGCATATACAGTTTTTTCTGTATTGGGATTGTGGGTGGAATAATATTTATAAATATACATAGGAACCTATTTAACCCATTTTTGATAAGAATATGCATATAATTATTTTTCTACATGGGGATTATGTGTGGAATATTGTTAATGAATACACATAGGAACCTATTTAACCCAATTCTGATAAGAATATGCATACAATTATTTTTCTATATTGGAATTATGGGTGGAATATTGTTTATAAATACATATAGTAACATATTTAACCTATTTCTGGTAAGAATATGCATATAATTATTTATTTACATGGGGATTATAGGTGGAATGTGGATTAAAAATAGACATAGGAACCTATTTAACCCATTTCTGATAAGATTAGGCATATAATTGTTTTTCTAAATGGGGATAATGGGTGGAATATTATTTAAAAATATACATAGCATCATATTAAACCTATTTCTGTTATGAATATGCATATAATTAATTTTCTACATGGGGATTAGGGGTAGAATGTTGTTTATTAATATACATAGGAACCTATTTAACCAGATTCTGATAAGAATATGCATATAATTATTTTTCTACATGGGGATTATGGGTGGAATATTGTCGTTAAACATACATAGGAATATATTAAACCTATTTCTGATATGAATATGCATATAATTGTGTTTCTATATGTTGATTATGGGTGGAATATTTTTTATAAATATACACAGGAAACTATTTAACCCATTTCTGATAAGAATATGCATATAATTATTTTTCTACATAGGGATTATGGGTGGAATATGGATTATAAATATACATAGGAACCTATTTAACCCATTTCTGATAAGAATATGTAAACAATTGTTTTTCTATATGGGAATTATGGGTGGAATATTGTTTATAAATATACATAGGGACCTATTTAACCCATTTCTTATAAGAATATGCATATAATTATTTTCTACCCAGGGACTATGGGTGGAATATGGATTATAAATATACATAGGAACCTATTTAACCCATTTCTGATAAGAATATGCATATAATTATTTTTCTATATAGGGAATATGGGTGGAATATTGTTTATAAATATACATGGGAAACTATTTAACCATTTCTGATAAGAATATGCATATAATAATTTTTCAACATGGGGATTATGGGTGGAATATTATTCATAAACATATTTAGGAACCTATTTAACCAATTTCTGATATGAATATGCATATAATTATTTTCTACCCAGGGACTATGGGTGGAATATGGATTATAAATATACATAGTAACCTATGTAACCCATTTCTGATAAGAATATGCATATAATTATGTTTCTCCATAGGGAATATGTGTGGAATCTTGTGAATAAATATACATAGGAACCTATTTAACCCAATTCTGATAAGAATATGCATACAATTATTTTTCTATATGGGGATTATGGGTGGAATATTGTTTATAAATATACATAGTAACCTATTTAACCAATTTTTTATAAGAATATGCATATACATTTTTTTCTGTATTGGGATTGTGGGTGGAATAATATTTATAAATATACATAGGAACCTATTTAACCCATTTCTGATAAGAATATGCATACAAATATTTTTCTATATTGGAATTATGGGAGGAATATTGTTATAAATATACATAGTAACATATTTAACCTATTTCCGATAAGAATATGCATATAATTATTTTTTTCATGGGGATTATAGGTGGAATGTGGATTATAAATAGACATAGGAACATATTTAACCCATTTCTGATAAGATTAGGCATATAAGTATTTTTCTAAATGGGGATAATGGGTGGAAAATTATTTATAAATATACATAGCATCATATTAAACATATTTCTAATATGAATATGCATATAATTAATTTTCTACATTGGGATTGTGGGTGGAATATTCACGTTAAACATACATAGGAATATAGTAAATAACGTTTCTGATATGAATATGCATATAATTGTGTTTCTATATGTTGATTATGGGTGGAATATTTTTTATAAATATACACAGGAACCTATTTAACCCATTTCTGATAAGAATATGCATATTATTATTTTTCTACATTGGGATTATGGGTGGAATATGGATTATAAATATACATAGGAAACTATTTAACTCATTTCTGATAAGAATATGTAAACAATTGTTTTTCTATATGGGAATTATGGGTGGAATATTGTTTATAAATATACAAAGGAACTATTTAACCCATTTCTGATAAGAATATGCATATAATTATGTTTCTCCATGGGGAATATGTGTGGAATCTTGTGAATAAATATACATAGGAATCTATTTAACCCAATTCTGATAAGAATATGCATACAATTATTTTTCTATATGGGGATTATGGGTGGAATATTGTTTATAAATATACATAGTAACCTATTTAACCAATTTCTTATAAGAATATGCATACATTTTTTTCTGTATTAGGATTGTGAGTGGAATAATATTTATAAATATACATAGGAACCTATTTAACCCATTTCTGATAAGAATATGCATATAATTATTTTTCTACATGGGGATTATGTGTGGAATATTGTTAATAAATATACATAGGAACCTATTTAACCCAATTCTGATAAGAATATGCATACAATTATTTTTCTATATTGGAATTATGGGTGGAATATTGTTTATAAATATACATAGTAACATATTTAACCTATTTCTGATAAGAATATGCATATCATTTTTTTTTACATGGGGATTATAGGTGGAATGTGGATTATAAATAGATATAGGAACCTATTTAACCCATTTCTGATAAGATTAGGCATATAATTATTTTTCTAAATAGGGATAATGGGTGGAATATTATTTATACATATACATAGCATCATATTAAACCTATTTCTGATATGAATATGCATATAATAGATTTTCTACATGGGGATTATGGGTGGAATGTTGTTTATTAATATACATAGGAACCTATTTAACCAATTTCTGATAAGAATATGCATATAATTATTTTTGTACATGGGGATTATGGGTGGAATATTGTCGTTAAACATACATAGGAATATATTAAACCTATTTCTGATATGAATATGCATATAATTGTGTTTCTATATGTTGATTATGGGTGGAATATTTTTGATAAATATACACAGGAACCTACTTAACCCATTTCTGATAAGAATATGCATATAATTATTTTTCTACATAGGGATTATGGGTGGAATATGCATTATAAATATACATAGGAACCTATTTAACCCATTTCTGATAAGAATATGTAAACATTTTTTTTCTATATGGGAATTATGGGTGGAATATTGTTTATAAATATACATAGGGACCTATTTAACCCATTTCTGATAAAAAAATGCATATAATTATTTTTCTACATGGGGATTATGGGTGGAATATTGTTTATAAATATACATGGAATCTATTTAACCCATTTCTGATAAGAATATGCATATAATTATTTTTTTACATGGGGATTATGGGATGAATATTGTTTATAAATATACATTGTAACCTATTTCACCCATTTCTGATAAGAACATGCATATCATTGTTTTTCTATATGGGGATTATGGGTGGAATATTGTTTATAAATATATATGGAACCTAGTTAACAAGTTTCTGATAAGAATATGCATACAATTATTTTTCTATATGGGAATTATGGATTTAATATTGTTTATGAATATACATAGGATCCTATTTAACCCATTTCTGATAATAATATGCATATAATTATTTTTCTATATAGGGATTATGGGTGGAATATTGTTTATAAATATACAGAGGGACCTATGTAACCCATTTCTTATAAGAATATGCATACAATTATTTTTCTATATCTAAATTATGGGTTTAATATTGTTTATGAATATACATAGAATCCTATTTAATCCATTTCTGATAAGAATATGCATATAATTATTTTTTTATATAGGGATTATGGGTGGAATATTGTTTATAAATATACATAGGGACCTATTTAACCCATTTCTTATAAGAATATGCATATAATTATTTTCTACCTAGGGACTATGGATTATAAATATACATAGGAACCTATTTAACCCATTTCTGATAAGAATATGCAAACAATTGTTTTTCTATATGGGAATTATGGGTGGAATATTGTTTATAAATATATATAGTAACATATTTAAACCATTTCTGATAAGAATATGCATACAATTATTTTTCTATATGGGAATTATGGGTGGAATGAGGTTTATAAATATACATAGGGACCTATTTAACCCATTTCTTATAAGAATATGCATATAATTATTTTTCTATATGGAGATTTTGGGTTGGATATTGTTTATAAATATACATAGGATCCTATTTAATCCATTTCTGATAAAAATATGCATATAATTATTTTTCTATATAGGGATTATGGGTGGAATAATGTTTATAAATATACATGGGAACCTATTTAACCATTTCTGATAAGAATATGCATATAATAATTTTTCAACATGGTGATTATGTGTGGAATATTGTTTATAAACATACATAGGAACCTATTTAACCCATTTCTGATATGAATATGCATATAATTATTTTTCTACATGGGGATTATGGGTAGAATAGTGTTAATAAATATACCTAGGAATATATTAAACCTATTTCTGATATGAATATGCATATTATTATTTTCTATATGTGTAGAAAGGGTGGAAAATTGTTTATAAATATACATAGAAATCTATTTAACCCATTTCTGATAAGAACATGCATATAATTATGTTTCTCTATGGGGATTATGTGTGGAATCTTGTGAATAAATATACATAGGAACCTATTTAACCCAATTCTGATAAGAATATGCATACAATTATTTTACTATATGGGGATTATGGGTGGAATATTGTTTATAAATATACGTAGTAACCTATTTAACCAATTTCTTATAAGAATATGCATATACATTTTTTTCTGTATTGGGATTGTGGGTGGAATAATATTTATAAATATACATAGGAACCTATTTAACCCATTTCTGATAAGAATATCCATATAATTATTTTTCTACATGGGGATTATGTGTGGAAAATTGTTAATAAATATACATAGGAACCTATTTTACCCAATTCTGATAAGAATATGCATACAATTATTTTTCTATATTGGAATTATGGGTGGAATATTGTTCATAAATATACAAAGTAACATATTTAACCTATTTCTGATAAGAATATGCATATAATTTTTTTTACATGGGGATTATAGGTGGAATGTGGATTATAAATAGACATAGGAACCTATTTAACCCATTTCTGATAAGATTAGGCATATAATTATTTTTCTAAATGGAGATAATGGGTGGAATATTATTTAGAAATATACATAGCATCATATTAAACCTATTACTGATATGAATATGCATATAATTAATTTTCTACATGGGGATTATGGGTGGAATGTTGTTTATTAATATACATAGGAACCTATTTAACCAGTTTCTGATAAGAATATGCATATAATTATTTTTCTACATGGGGATTATGGGTGGAATATTGTCGTTAAACATACATAGGAATATATTAAACCTATTTCTGATATGAATATGCATATAATTGTGTTTCTATATGTTGATTATGGGTGGAATATTTTTTATAAATATACACAGGAACCTATTTAACCCATATCTGATAAGAATATGCATATAATTATTTTTCTACATAGGGATTATGGGTGGAATATGGATTATAAATATACATAGGAACCTATTTAACCCATTTCTGATAAGAATATGTAAACAATTGTTTTTCTATATGGGAATTATGGGTGGAATATTGTTTATAAATATGCATAGGGACCTATTTAACCCATTTCTTATAAGAATATGCATATAATTATTTTCTACCTAGGGACTATGGGTGGAATATGGATTATAAATATACATAGGAACCTATTTAACCCATTTCTGATAAGAATATGCATATAATTATTTTTCTATATAGTGAATATGGGTGGAATATTGTTTATAAATATACATGGGAACCTATTTAACCATTTCTGATAAGAATATGCATATAATAATTTTTCAACATGGGGATTATGGGTGGAATATTATTCATAAACATACTTAGGAACCTATTTAAACAATTTCTGATATGAATATGCATATGATTATTTTTCTACATGGGGATTATGGGTAGAATAGTGTTAATAAATATACCTAGGAAAACCTATTTCTGATATGAATATGCATATAATTATTTTCTACATGGGTAGAAAAGGTGGAATATTGTTTATAAATAGACATAGTAACCTATTTAACCCATTTCTGGTAAGAATATGCATATAATTATGTTTCTCCATAGGGAATATGTGTGGAATCTTGTGAATAAATATACATAGGAACCTATTTAACCCAATTCTGATAAGAATATGCATACAATTATTTTTCTATATGGGGATTATGGGTGGAATATTGTTTATAAATATACATAGTAACCTATTTAACCAATTTCTTATAAGAATATGCATATACATTTTTTTCTGTATTGGGATTGTGGGTGGAATAATATTTATAAATATACATAGGAACCTATTTAACCCATTTCTGATAAGAATATGCATATAATTATTTTTCTACATGGGGATTATGTGTGGAATATTGTTAATAAATATATATAGGAACCTATTTAACCTAATTCTGATAAGAATATGCATACAAATATTTTTCTATATTGGAATTATGGGAGGAATATTGTTTATAAATATACATAGTAACATATTTAACCTATTTCTGATAAGAATATGCATATAATTATTTTTTTCTTGGGGATTATAGGTGGAATGTGGATTATAAATAGACATAGGAACATATTTAACCCATTTCTGATAAGATTAGGCATATAAGTATTTTTCTAAATGGGGATAATGGGTGGAAAATTATTTATAAATATACATAGCATCATATTAAACATATTTCTAATATAAATATGCATATAATTAATTTTCTACATTGGGATTGTGGGTGGAATATTGTCGTTAAACATACATAGGAATATAGTAAATAACGTTTCTGATATGAATATGCATATAATTGTGTTTCTATATGTTGATTATGGGTGGAATATTTTTGATAAATATACACAGGAACCTACTTAACCCATTTCTGATAAGAATATGCATATAATTATTTTTCTACATAGGGATTATGGGTGGAATATGCATTATAAATATACATAGGAACCTATTTAACCCATTTCTGATAAGAATATGTAAACATTTTTTTTCTATATGGGAATTATGGGTGGAATATTGTTTATAAATATACATAGGGACCTATTTAACCCATTTCTGATAAAAAAATGCATATAATTTTTTTTCTACATGGGGATTATGGGTGGAATATTGTTTATAAATATACATGGAATCTATTTAACCCATTTCTGATAAGAATATGCATATAATTATTTTTTTACATGGGGATTATGGGATGAATATTGTTTATAAATATACATTGTAACCTATTTAACACATTTCTGATAATAATATACCAATATTTATTTTTCTACATGGGCATTATGGGTGGAATATTGTTAATAAATATATCTAGTAACCTATTTAACCCATTTCTGATAAGAATATGCATATAGTTATTTTTCTACATGGGGATCATGGGTGGAATAGTGTTTATAAATTTACATTGTAACCTATTTAACCCATTTCTGATAAGAACATGCATATCATTGTTTTTCTATATGGGGATTATGGGTGGAATATTGTTTATAAATATATATGGAACCTAGTTAACAAGTTTCTGATAAGAATATGCATACAATTATTTTTCTATATGGGAATTATGGGTTTAATATTGTTTATGAATATACATAGGATCCTATTTAACCCATTTCTGATAATAATATGCATATAATTATTTTTCTATATAGGGATTATGGGTGGAATATTGTTTATAAATATACAGAGGGACCTATGTAACCCATTTCTTATAAGAATATGCATACAATTATTTTTCTATATCTAAATTATGGGTTTAATATTGTTTATGAATATACATAGAATCCTATTTAATCCATTTCTGATAAGAATATGCATATAATTATTTTTTTATATAGGGATTATGGGTGGAATATTGTTTATAAATATACATAGGGACCTATTTAACCCATTTCTTATAAGAATATGCATATAATTATTTTCTACCTAGGGACTATGGGTGGAATACGGATTATAAATATACATAGGAACCTATTTAACCCATTTCTGATAAGAATATGCAAACAATTGTTTTTCTATATGGGCATTATGGGTGGAATATTGTTTATAAATATATATAGTAACATATTTAAACGATTTCTGATAAGAATATGCATACAATTATTTTTCTATATGGGAATTATGGGTGGAATGAGGTTTATAAATATACATAGGGACCTATTTAACCCATTTCTTATAAGAATATGCATATAATTATTTTTCTATATGGGGATTATGGGTTGGATATTGTTTATAAATATACATAGGATCCTATTTAATCCATTTCTGATAAGAAAATGCATATAATTATTTTTCTATATAGGGATTATGGGTGGAATAATGTTTATAAATATACATGGGAACCTATTTAACCATTTCTGATAAGAATATGCATATAATAATTTTTCAACATGGGGATTATGTGCGGAATATTGTTTATAAACATACATAGGAACCTATTTAACCCATTTCTGATATGAATATGCATATAATTATTTTTTTACATGGGGATTATGGGTAGAATAGTGTTAATAAATATACCTAGGAATATATTAAACCTATTTCTGATATGAATATGCATATTATTATTTTCTATATGTGTAGAAAGGGTGGAAATTGTTTATAAATATACATAGAAATCTATTTAACCCATTTCTGATAAGAACATGCATATAATTATGTTTCTCTATGGGGATTATGTGTGGAATCTTGTGAATAAATATACATAGGAACCTATTTAACCCAATTCTGATAAGAATATGCATACAATTATTTTTCTATATGGGGATTATGGGTGGAATATTGTTTATAAATATACATAGTAACCTATTTAACCAATTTCTTATAAGAATATGCATATACATTTTTTTCTGTATTGGGATTGTGGGTGGAATAATATTTATAAATATACATAGGAACCTATTTAACCCATTTCTGATAAGAATATGCATATAATTATTTTTCTACATGGGGATTATGTGTGGAATATTGTTAATAAATATACATAGGAACCTATTTTACCCAATTCTGATAAGAATATGCATACAATTATTTTTTATATTGGAATTATGGGTGGAATATTGTTTATAAATATACATAGTAACATATTTAACCTATTTCTGATAAGAATATGCATATAATTTTTTTTTACATGGGGATTATAGGTGGAATGTGGATTATAAATAGACATAGGAACCTATTTAACCCATTTCTGATAAGATTAGGCATAAAATTATTAATTATTGATGTTGATTATGGGTGGAATATTATTTAGAAATATACATAGCATCATATTAAACCTATTTCTGATATGAATATGCATATAATTAATTTTCTACATGGGGATTATGGGTGGAATGTTGTTTATTAATATACATAGGAACCTATTTAACCAGTTTCTGATAAGAATATGCATATAATTATTTTTCTACATGGGGATTATGGGTGGAATATTGTCGTTAAACATACATAGGAATATATTAAACCTATTTCTGATATGAATATGCATATAATTGTGTTTCTATATGTTGATTATGGGTGGAATATTTTTTATAAATATACACAGGAACCTATTTAACCCATTTCTGATAAGAATATGCATATAATTATTTTTCTACATAGGGATTATGGGTGGAATATGGATTATAAATATACATAGGAACCTATTTAACCCATTTCTGATAAGAATATGTAAACAATTGTTTTTCTATATGGGAATTATGGGTGGAATATTGTTTATAAATATACATAGGGACCTATTTAACCCATTTCCTATAAGAATATGCATATAATTATTTTCTACCTAGGGACTATGGGTGGAATATGGATTATAAATATACATAGGAACCTATTTAACCCATTTCTGATAAGAATATGCATATAATTATTTTTCTATATAGGGAATATGGGTGGAATATTGTTTATAAATATACATGGGAACCTATTTAACCATTTCTGATAAGAATATGCATATAATAATTTTTCAACATGGGGATTATGGGTGGAATATTATTCATAAACATACTTAGGAACCTATTTAACCAATTTCTGATATGAATATGCTTATGATTATTTTTCTACATGGGGATTATGGGTAGAATAGTGTTAATTAATATACCTAGGAAAACCTATTTCTGATATGAATATGCATATAATTATTTTCTACATGGGTAGAAAAGGTGGAATATTGTTTATAAATATACATAGTAACCTATTTAACCCATTTCTGATAAGAATATGCATATAATTATGTTTCTCCATAGGGAATATGTGTGGAATCTTGTGAATAAATATACATAGGAACCTATTTAACCCAATTCTGATAAGAATACGCATATAATTATTTTTCTATATGGGGATTATGGGTGGAATATTGTTTATAAATATACATAGTAACCTATTTAACCAATTTCTTATAAGAATATGCATATACATTTTTTTCTGTATTGGGATTGTGGGTGGAATAATATTTATAAATATACATAGGAACCTATTTAACCCATTTCTGATAAGAATATGCATATAATTATTTTTCTACATGGGGATTATGTGTGGAATATTGCTAATAAATATATATAGGAACCTATTTAACCTAATTCTGATAAGAATATGCATACAAATATTTTTCTATATTGGAATTATGGGAGGAATATTGTTTATAAATATACATAGTAACATATTTAACCTATTTCTGATAAGAATATGCATATAATTATTTTTTTCATGGGGATTATAGGTGGAATGTGGATTATAAATAGACATAGGAACATATTTAACCCATTTCTGATAAGATTAGGCATATAAGTATTTTTCTAAATGGGGATAATGGGTGGAAAATTATTTATAAATATACATAGCATCATATTAAACATATTTCTAATATGAATATGCATATAATTAATTTTCTACATTGGGATTGTGGGTGGAATATTGTCGTTAAACATACATAGGAATATAGTAAATAACGTTTCTGATATGAATATGCATATAATTGTGTTTCTATATATTGATTATGGGTGGAATTTTTTTTATAAATATACACAGGAACCTATTTAACCCATTTCTGATAAGAATATGCATATTATTATTTTTCTACATTGGGATTATGGGTGGAATATGGATTATAAATATACATAGGAAACTATTTAACCCATTTCTGATAAGAATATGTAAACAATTGTTTTTCTATATGGGAATTATGGGTGGAATATTGTTTATAAATATACATAGGGACCTATTTAACCCATTTCTGATAAGAATATGCATATAATTATGTTTCTCCATGGGGATTATGTGTGGAATCTTGTGAATAAATATACATAGGAATCTATTTAACCCAATTCTGATAAGAATATGCATACAATTATTTTTCTATATGGGAATTATGGGTGGAATGAGGTTTATAAATATACATAGGGACCTATTTAACCCATTTCTTATAAGAATATGCATATAATTATTTTTCTATATGGGGATTATGGGTTGGATATTGTTTATAAATATACATAGGATCCTATTTAATCCATTTCTGATAAGAATATGCATATAATTATTTTTCTATATAGGGATTATGGGTGGAATAATGTTTATAAATATACATGGGAACCTATTTAACCATTTCTGATAAGAATATGCATATAATAATTTTTCAACATGGGGATTATGTGTGGAATATTGTTTATAAACATACATAGGAACCTATTTAACCCATTTCTGATATGAATATGCATATAATTATTTTTTTACATGGGGATTATGGGTAGAATAGTGTTAATAAATATACCTAGGAATATATTAAACCTATTTCTGATATGAATATGCATATTATTATTTTCTATATGTGTAGAAAGGGTGGAAATTGTTTATAAATATACATAGAAATCTATTTAACCAATTTCTGATAAGAACATGCATATAATTATGTTTCTCTATGGGGATTATGTGTGGAATCTTGTGAATAAATATACATAGGAACCTATTTAACCCAATTCTGATAAGAATATGCATACAATTATTTTTCTATATGGGGATTATGGGTGGAATATTGTTTATAAATATACATAGTAACCTATTTAACCAATTTCTTATAAGAATATGCATATACATTTTTTTCTGTATTGGGATTGTGGGTGGAATAATATTTATAAATATACATAGGAACCTATTTAACCCATTTCTGATAAGAATATGCATATAATTATTTTTCTACATGGGGATTATGTGTGGAATATTGTTAATAAATATACATAGGAACCTATTTTACCCAAATCTGATAAGAATATGCATACAATTATTTTTCTATGTTGGAATTATGGGTGGAATATTGTTTATAAATATACATAGTAACATATTTAACCTATTTCTGATAAGAATATGCATATAATTTTTTTTTACATGGGGATTATAGGTGGAATGTGGATTATAAATAGACATAGGAACCTATTTAACCCATTTCTGATAAGATTAGGCATATAATTATTTTTCTAAATGGGGATAATGGGTGGAATATTATTTAGAAATATACATAGCATCATATTAAACCTATTTCTGATATGAATATGCATATAATTAATTTTCTACATGGGGATTATGGGTGGAATGTTGTTTATTAATATACATAGGAACCTGTTTAACCACTTTCTGATAAGAATATGCATATAATTATTTTTCTACATGGGGATTATGGGTGGAATATTGTCGTTAAACATACATAGGAATATATTAAACCTATTTCTGATATGAATATGCATATAATTGTGTTTCTATATGTTGATTATGGGTGGAATATTTTTTATAAATATACACAGGAACCTATTTAACCCATTTCTGATAAGAATATGCACATTATTATTTTTCTACATAGGGATTATGGGTGGAATATGGATTATAAATATACATAGGAACCTATTTAACCCATTTCTGATAAGAATATGTAAACAATTGTTTTTCTATATGGGAATTATGGGTGGAATATTGTTTATAAATATACATAGGGACCTATTTAACCCATTTCTTATAAGAATATGCATATAATTATTTTCTACCTAGGGACTATGGGTGGAATATGGATTATAAATATACATAGGAACCTATTTAACCCATTTCTGATAAGAATATGCATATAATTATTTTTCTACATGGGGATTATGTGTGGAATATTGTTAATAAATATACATAGGAACCTATTTTACCCAATTCTGATAAGAATATGCATACAATTATTTTCTATATGGGGATTATGGGTGGAATGTTGTTTATAAATATACATAGTAACCTATTTAACCAATTTCTTATAAGAATATGCATACATTTTTTTCTGTATTGGGAGTGTGGGTGGAATAATATTTATAAATATATATAGGAACCTATTTAACCAATTTCTGATAAGAATATGCATATAATTATTTTTCTACATGGGGATTATGTGTGGAATATTGTTAATAAATATACATAGGAACCTATTTAACCCAATTCTGATAAGAATATGCATACAATTATTTTTCTATATTGGAATTATGGGTGGAATATTGTTTATAAATATACATAGTAACATATTTAACCTATTTCTGATAAGAATATGCATATCATTTTTTTACATGGGGATTATAGGTGGAATGTGGATTATAAATAGATATAGGAACCTATTTAACCCATTTCTGATAAGATTAGGCATATAATTATTTTTCTAAATAGGGATAATGGGTGGAACATGCATTACAAATATACATAGGAACCTATTTAACCCATTTCTGATAAGAATATGTAAACAATTTTTTTCTATATGGGAATTATGGGTGGAATATTGTTTATAAATATACATATGGACCTATTTAACCCATTTCTGATAAAAAAAATGCATATAATTATTTTTCTACATGGGAATTATGGGTGGAATATTGTTTATAAATATACATGGAATGTATTTAACCCATTTTTGATAAGAATATGCATATAATTATTTTTTTACATTAGGATTATGGGATGAATATTGTTTATAAATATACATTGTAACCTATTTAGCACATTTCTGATAATAATATACCAATATTTATTTTTCTACATGGGCATTATGGGTGGAATATTGTTAATACATATACCTAGTAACCTATTTAACCCATTTCTGATAAGAATATGCATATAGTTATTTTTCTACATGGGGATCATGGGTGGAATAGTGTTTATAAATTTACATTGTAACCTATTTAACCCATTTCTGATAAGAACATGCATATAATTGTTTCTCTATATGGGGATTATGGGTGGAATAATGTTTATAAATATACATAGGGACCTATTTAACCCATTTCTTATAAGAATATGCATATAATTATTTTCTACCTAGGGACTATGGATGGAATATGGATTATAAATATACATAGGAACCTATTTAACCCATTTCTGATAAGAATATGCAAACAATTGTTTTTCTATATGGGAATTATGGGTGGAATATTGTTTATAAATATACATAGTAACATATTTAACCCATTTCTGATAAGAATATGCATATAATTATTTTTCTATATGGGGATTATGGGTTTGATATTGTTTATAAATATACATAGGATCCTATTTAACCCATTTCTGATATGAATATGCATATAATTATTTTTCTACATGGGGATTATGGGTAGAGTAGTGTTAATAAATATACCTAGGAATATATTAAACCTATTTCTGATATGAATATGCATATTATTATATTCTATATGTGTAGAAAGGGTGGAAAATTGTTTATAAATATACATAGGAATCTATTTAACCCATTTCTGATAAGAACATGCATATAATTATGTTTCTCCATGGGGATTATGTGTGGAATCTTGTGAATAAATATACATAGGAACCTATTTACCCCAATTCTGATGAGAATATGCATACAATTATTTTTCTATATGGGGATTATGGGTGGAATATTGTTTATAAATATACATAGTAACCTATTTAACCAATTTCTTATAAGAATATGCATATACATTTTTTTCTGTATTGGGATTGTGGGTGGAATAATATTTATAAATATACATAGGAACCTATTTAACCCATTTCTGATAAGAATATGCATATAATTATTTTTCTATATTGGAATTATGGGTGGAATATTGTCTATAAATATACATAGTAACATATTTAACCTATTTCTGATAGAAATATGCATATAATTTTTTTTTACATGGGGATTATAGGTGGAATGTGGATTATAAATAGACATAGGAACCTATTTAAGCCATTTCTGATAAGATTAGGCATATAATTATTTTTCTAAATGGAGATAATGGGTGGAATATTATTTAGAAATTTACATAGCATCATATTAAACCTATTTCTGATATGAATATGCATATAATTAATTTTCTACATGGGGATTATGGGTGGAATGTTTTTTATTAATATACACAGGAACCTATTTAACCAATTTCTGATAAGAATATGCATATAATTATTTTTCTACATGGGGATTATGGGTGGAATATTGTCGTTAAACATACATAGGAATATATTAAACCTATTTCTGATATTAATATGCATATAATTGTGTTTCTATATGTTGATTATGGGTGGAATATTTTTGATAAATATACACAGGAACCTATTTAATCCATTTCTGATAAGAATATGCATATAATTATTTTTCTACATAGGGATTATGGGTGGAATATGGATTATAAATATACATAGGAACCTATTTAACCCATTTCTGATAAGAATATGTAAACAATTTTTTTCTATATGGGAATTATGGGTGGAATATTGTTTATAAATATACACAAGGACCTATTTAACTCATTTCTGATAAGAATATGTATATAATAATTTTTCGACATGGGGATTATGGGTGGAATATTGTTTATAAATATACATGGAACCTAGTTAACCCATTTCTGATAAGAATATGCATACAATAATTTTTCTATATGGGAATTATGGGTTTAATATTGTTTATGAATATACATAGGATCCTATTTAACAATTTTCTGATAAGAATATGCATATAATTATTTTTTTACATGGGTATTATGTGTGGAGTATTGTTAATTAATAACCTATACCTATTTAACCAAATTCTGATAAGAATATGCATACAATTATTTTTCTATATTGGAATTATGGGTGGAATATTGTTTATAAATATACATAGTAACATATTTAACCTATTTCTGATAAGAATATGCATATAATTATTTTTTTACATGGGGATTATAGGTGGAATGTGGATTATAAATAGACATAGCAACCTATTTAACCCATTTCTGATAAGATTAGGCATATAAGTATTTTTCTAAATGGTGATAATGGGTGGAATATTATTTATAAATATACATCATATTAAACCCATTTCTGATATATATGCATATAATTATTTTTCTACATTGGGATTATGGGTGGAATATGGATTATTATATTTATAAACAATATTCCACCCGTAATCCAGATGTAGAAAAATAATGATGTCCATATTCATATCAGAAATAGGTATAATATGTTGCAATGTTTAATTATAAACAAAATTCCATCCATAATCCCATGTAGAAAAATAATTATATGCATATTCATATCACAAATGGGTTTAATATGTTGCTATGTATATTTATATACAATATTACTCCCATAATTCCTATGTAGAAAAAAATTAAATGCATATTCTTATCAGAAATTGATTAAATAGGTTCCAATTTATATTTATAAACAAGATTCCACCCATTATCCACATATAGAAAAATAATTATATGCATATTCTTATCAAAAATAGGTTTAATATGTTGCTATCTATATTTAAAACAATATTCCAACCATAATCCCCATGTAGAAAAATAATTATATGCATATTCGTATCAGAAATGTGTTATATAGGTTCCTATGTATATTTATATACAATATTACACCCATAATTCCTATGTAGAAAAATAATTATATGCATATTCTTATCAGAAATGGGTTAAATAGGTTCTTAAGTATATTTGTAAACAATATTCCACCCATAATCCCCATGTAGAAAAATAATTGCATGCATTTTCATATCCGAATTAGATTTAATATGTTGCTATGTATGTTTAACTACAATATTCCATCCGTAATCCCAATGCAGAAAAATAATTATATGTATATTCCTTTCAGAAATGGGTTAAATAGGTTGCTATGTATATTTATAAACAAATTTCCACCCATAAACCCCATATAGAAAAATAACTATATGCATATTCATATCAGAAACAGGTTTAATATGTTGCTATGTATATTTATAAACAACTTTCCACCCATAATCCCCATGTAGAAAAATAATTATATGCATATTGAAAACAGAAATAGTTTTAATATGTTGCTATTTATATTAGTAACAATATTTCATGCCTAATCCTCGTGTAGAAAAATAATTATATGCATAATATTATCAGAAATGGGTTAAATAGGTTCCTATGTATATTTATTAACAATATTCTGCCCACAATCCCCATGTAGAAAAATAATTATATGCATAATATTATCAGAAATGGGTTAAATAGGTTCCTATGTATATATATAAACAATATTCCACCCATAATCCATATGTAGAAACATAATTTTATGCATATTCATATCAGGAATAGGTTGCTATCTATATTAATAAACAATATTCCACCCATAATCCCCATGTAGAAATAGAATGATATGCATATTCTTATCAGAAATGTTTTAAATAGGTTCCTTTTTATATATTTATAAACAATATTCCACCCATAATCCCGATGTAGAAAAATAATTTAATGCTTATTCAAATCAGAAATGGGTTTCATATATTCCTATTTATGTTTAACTACAATATTCCACCCATAATTCCCATGTAGAAAAATAACCCGATGGGGAAAGCTAAGTACCGTGACCAACAGGGAACGGGGGGGTTCTCTTCCCGGAGGGGATTTGGGGAACTTTTTCACCCGATCGTCGGCCGCGGCCCAGCGCCAGCCGAGATCCAAGATGGCGCTGGCGCCTCCGTTCCCGGCCCATTCCGAGTCAGCCCTGGACACTATGGCCTGCTCACAGGCATCTCACACTACCCCTGTGCCCCCAGCTTCCTCCACCAGCATCCCCAGGTGCCGATCCACTGCATCCATAGGATCCGAGGATGGATGGGATCTAGAATCCCATATGAGATCCCTGCACAACTACATGCGGTCTCTCCCTACCAAGGCTGACTTTGAGCAGTGTGTGCACCGCATAGAAAAAAACCTATAAACAGGAGATTTCTGAGCTTAAAAGGGACATTGGTGTTCGTTTTGAGGACATTGAAGCCACAACAGAGACACTCCATGCCTCTGTTCAGAAAAATGAGGAAATACTTAACTCCCACACAACCATGCTGCAGCACCTTGCGTTTCAACAAGATGACATCGAGAACAGAAACAGGCGTAATAATATTCGCATACGCGGCATTCCTGAATCTGTGGAACCCAAGGACTCAAGTCCCTGGGTTCTTTGGCAGAATGACGGTCATTTTCAATCAGCTCCTACAATTACCCAAAGATAACCCACTTGAACTAGACCGGGTCCACAGGACCTCAGGTCCCAGGAATCCTGACCCATCATTCGTTCGAGACACACTCTGCAGAGTGCACTTTTACAACATTAAGGAATCCATCATGCGGGCTGCCAGCGTGCAGGACTCTATCCTTTTCAATACCACCCCCGTGGTAATAACCTGACCTTTCACATTTAACCTTGACCATGCGGAAGGCTCTGAAGCCTCTCACACAGCTTCTCCAATCACGCCAAATAAAATACCAATGGCACTTTCCCTTTCAGGTATGGGTGCACCATGAGGGTAAGACTGCCACATTCCGCATGCTGGGTGACCTCCCTGCATTCCTGGGCACCAGATTGGCCTCCACAGGTGTCTTTACCAGATTGGCCTTTCTCTCCAACTACACCAGGCCTGCCGTACATCCCTCAGTGGCAGAAACACAGCCGCAAACGCCATCCTGGCTCCTCACCCCGCATAGACCCTGATGACTGATGGTCCGGCTGGTCTCCTATTGTTTTTTCCTCTACCCGAGTAGGAATGCCTACTACACCACCTTGGATCTTTAAGGACTTCCATCTCTTGAGCCTCTACAGATAGCCTTTTCCACACCTCTCCCAGCAAGCAGTTCCTGTTACTGGTTTTTCTTCAGTTGGAAGACAGAAACCTTTTCCTTAATGTTATGGTTACCCACGTTTGGGACCCTTATGCCTTAGAAGATACCAGGTTTCTCTGCTAAAAATGGCTCAAAGGCTCATAAGCTGCATCAGGAAGATCCTCTTTGGCCTCATGGGACTGCTGCGGTCCTCACCTGTTGTGAAGCTGAGCCGGAGCCGGAGGTTCCTGACTACTACTGTTGAACTACCTTTTTTCCTTTTTGCCTGGGACTGGTGTACCTGTTTGCACTCTACTGTTGCTCTCATTGCACACAAAATTGTTTAGAATGTTGTATTAACCCATGCTTTTCCCCCCATTCTGTCTCTGATTTTGAAATATAACTATCTACTGTATATTTATATATGCTAATTACGCTTACAAGTACAGCCCAGACTAACCCACATATTATTGGCCCTGTGGTTCCCGGGGCTCCGGGAGCTCCCGCCATGCTAGACACGAACCCCCCCTTAGGAATACTCGGTGTACTCGGAATACACTTGGCACCGTTCCATGGTTTACAGATACTCTATACCTTATTTTTTTTTGTTTTGTTTTCTATCTTCTTTATTTCCCTTCTCCCAACTTTTGTTTAACTGGTGCCACCTAGTGGCCTACCTTATCACAACCAGTACACTGTTTAATTTGCTAGGATTAGGGTTCCGGGCTCCATCTTCTGACCTTGGACAATCACGGATACTGGGACCCTCTTCCGTTCTCCGCTCTCTCTTTCATTCCTCCTCTACCTTGTCCCGCCCTCTCCCCCACACCTATCCCCTTCCCTCATATGTTCCCTTCCCCTTCCACTCCTCCGCTGGCTGGGGCAGCTTTTCGAGGGACTCTTCTTCCCTTCATACCCACCTTGACATGACCGCTACTCCAACACTTAATCTAGCTTCTTACAATTGTAGAGGCTTTAATACCCCAGAAAAACGTAGCCAGATCCTTTATCACTTCCATAAACAGAAAACTAATATTCTCTTACTACAAGAAACCCATTTCAGGACCGATTCCATACCCATGATGTGCAGTCGATTCTATACCACTTGGTTTCACAGTACCAACCCCGCTGCAAAGTCCAAGGGGGTTTCGATCGCGTTTCATAGGTCTTTTCACCCTGAGGTTATTGACTCATATATTGATGATCACGATCGTTTTATATTACTCAAACTAAAAATTAATAATTTAATCGCCAACACCTACACTCCAAACACAGATCAGGCGCGCTTCCTATCATCCACTCTTGGCCAGACTGACCTCTTTTGGAGGTTCTAGTGTTATCCTTGTGTTATCCTTGACATCAATGTGCTCCTTTCCCCATCTGCCGACACCTCTACTGGTAAGTCTTCCATGTCCACGACCTCACTCTCACACATAAAATCTCTTTTACATTCTTGTCAATTAGTGGATGTGTGGCGCATACATCACCCTACTGACAGGGATTTCACATACTTCTCTATAGCACACAACTCATATAGCAGACTGGACTATTTTCTCATCTCCCAATCCCTCCTAGACACACCCTTACTAACCTCTATAGGACAAGCTCTTTGGTCTGACCATGCCCCTGTATATCTGTCTTTTGCCTGACCCCCACAATTACGTAAGGGGCACTCCTGGCGCCTCAATGATAATCTCTTACGAGACTCCGTATGCATCGCTGAAGTTACTAAAGCAATTTACAACTTTAAAAAAGACCACATGGCAGATACAACTTCCCCACTTAACCAATGGGATGCGCTGAAGTCCTAATCCAGAACGGCTCACGTCTGAAAAAGATTAGGTCTGATGACATCAAGCGCCTCCTGACCAACATTTCAGATCTTGAATCCCTACACAAATCAAATCTGGACCCCTCCATTTTTGTGGCCCTTCCCAACTCCCGTCGAGATTTACTCCGATCGCGCCCGAAAATCTTATTACTCTATAGCCAATAAATGCGGTCAACATCTGGCACGTGTTATTCATCCCAGGGCCCCACGTCTTCCCATTCCCTTCATCACCAAACCAGACTAGACTAAAGTTTTTGGTTGCAAAGACATATCCACCACATTTAAAGACTATTATGCCCTAACTATATAACCTGCCGCAACCCTCCCCACCGAGTTCTCTGCCCCCATCCCAAGACCCAATGTGGACCTATATAATGGAAACGGCACTACCCGTGATTGACCCCCTACCGTCCGCGGACTTAGATGATCCTCTGTTGGAAACGGAGTTCCTCTGTTGGAAACGGAGTTCCTTGGCGCCATCAAGGAATTAAAACCGGGTAAATGTCCAGGCCCCCCCAAGGTTTTACAAAACCTTCGCACCCTTATTGGTACTGTTTCTCACTAAGGCCTTTAATTCCATAGATGATACCACCCTCCCTTCCAAAACACTCCTCTCAGCCAATGTCTTCATTATACCAAAACCCAATAAAGATCCTTCCCAATGCAGCAGTTACCGCCCGATATCGCTTTTAAACATTGACCTTAAGCTCTTTGCCAAAATCCTCGCCAATCGTCTCTCTCCTTCTCTCATACATAGAGACCAGGTGGGCTTCGTCCCGGGTAGAGAGGCACGAGACAACACAACCAGAACTATTAACCTCATCTCCTATGCCCAACGCCACCATCAACAGATCTGCCTTCTCTCCTTTGATGCCGAGAAGGCTTTCGATCGGGTTAACTGGCGCTTTCTAAAACTTTCCCTTGAGCAAATTGGGCTGGGATCCCCTTTCATCTCCAAAATCATGTCACTCTACTCCAATCCCTCTGCCTCGGTCCTAGTTAATGGTACTCCTTCAGCTGCATTTGACATCTCCAATGGGACTCGCCAGGGATGCCCCCTCTTACCCCATCTTTTTGCTATAGTAGCATCTAGCATGTGCCATTCGCCAAAATGATTCCATACAAGGCATACACACGCCTTCCGCACACCATAAACTTGCACTTTACGCTGACGATCTACTCATTTACGCACGTCAACCACATATTACTCTCCCCTCCTTGTTCTCGGAGTTCCAACGTTTTGGAAGTCTGAGCAATTTTAAACTCAATATCTCCAAGACTGATGCGCTTAACATCTCTCTTTCTGCTCCCACATTGTCCTCCCTCAAATCTAACTATACCTTTCACTGGCAGACCAAGGGCATTAAGTATTTAGACCTAACTATACCGGCTAACCTATCACTCCTCTATACACTGAATTACATCCCCCTCCTCTCTCAACTCCGTAAAGACCTTGCCTCCTGGGGAGACAAGCCAATACCCTGGTTTGGACGCATAAACACCCTTAAGATGGACACCTTACCCAAATTGCTCTACCTCTTTCAAACCATCCCGATCATGGTACCCAAACCCGACAGTAATGGCACGTATCCTTGATGGGTTCCCACGACCCTCCCAAAAAGCGTTGGTTATGGTTGAACAGGATATGTCCCCCGTTGACCTCAGGGCTTTACTATGGGGCTATAAACGCAACTTATCAATTTTGGCGTATTCATCACCCCTTACCACAGCTGCCCTCATACTTTGGTATAAGAGAGGTCTATGCGAGATCCTATCTTCAGACCCATCTCCCTTATCACCCTTTTCGATAATCCGGCTTTTCCACAGGGCATAGGGGCTCATGCTATTGGTTCTCTTTCTCGCTCCTCTTGGCCCCAAGCACACCAAACATCCCTTCAGGAAATCGAGACTGGCTCACTTCCATACACCTTTCCACCTTCACCAAACATCTTTTCACTTCCTCTCAGGCCCCTTGACTGACTTTGAACACCTCAGTTCTTTGCAAGAGTTACCTAGACACCTATTCTCACATATCTACAGTCTTATTCATTCTCTTACATAGAAAGACCTCCCCACCTACACTAGAGTATGGTCGGCAGACTTGGGAAAGACCATCTCCAGAGCGGATTGGCAAACTGCGCTCCATTTCGCACATAAATCCTCAATCTCATGCTATTCACAAGAAAAAAATTTCAAGGTCAAGGCAAGGTGGTATAGGGACTCTGCCTCTCTTTCAGAGATCTCTTTGACTTGGATTCGAACTAGTTCAATAATTCTGCAATAAGTACAGCAAGTGATCGTTGGTTGAATGCAAAATTGATATTTTTGCATAGCCTTATTGTTTACTTTCTTTTCGGGGATAGATATTATTCTTAATAGTCGCAGAGGTTACCAGTTAGACCGTTTACATGGGCTGCAAAAAATACCAAAAAAAAGTCCTCAAACAATAATTCACATATAATGGGGATTATTTCTTCCACTGACACCAACAATATGGTACTATTTCTCTAAGTGACACCAATGATGGGTCAATATTTCTCCCACTGACACCAATGATGGGTCACTATTTTGACACTAATGACGGCTACCACCGACACCAAAAATGGGGTACTATTTCTCACACTGACAAAAAATAATGGGTCACTATTTATAAACAATATTCCACCCATAATCCCCATGTAGAAAAATTATTATATGCATATTCTTATCAGAAATGAGTTAAATAGGTTCCTATGTATATTTATAATCCATTTTCCACCCATAGTCCCTACGTAGAAAATAATTATATGCATATTCTTATCAGAAATGGGTTAACTAGGTTCCATGTATATTTATAAACAATATTCATCCCTTAATCCCCATGTAAAAAAATAATTATATGCATATTCTTATCAGAAATGGGTTAAATAGGTTCCTATGTATATTTATAATCCATATTCCACCCATAATCCCTATGTAGAAAAATAATTATATGCATATTCTTATCAGAAATGGGTTAAATAGGTTCCTGTGTATATTTATCAAAATTATTCCACCCATAATCAACATATAGAAACACAATTATGTGCATATTCATATCAGAAATAGGTTTAATATATTCCTATGTATGTTTAATGACAATATTCCACCCATAATCCCCATGTAGAAAAATAATTATATGCATATTCTTATCAGAAATTGGTTAAATAGGTTCCTATGTATATTAATAAACAACATTCCACCCATAATCCCCATGTAGAAAATTAATTATATGCATATTCATATCAGAAATAGGTTTAATATGATGCTATGTATATTTCTAAATAATATTCCACCCATTATCTGCAGTTAGAAAAATAATTATATGCCCAATCTAGTCAGAAATTGGTTAAATAGGTTCCTATGTCTATTTATAATCCACATTCCACCTATAATCCCCATGTAAAAAAAAATATATGCATATTCTTATCAGAAATAGGTTAAATATGTTACTATGTATATTTATAAACAATATTCCACCCATAATTCCAATATAGAAAAATAATTGTATGAATATTCTTATCAGAATTGGGTTAAATAGGTTCCTATGTATATTTATTAACAATATTCCACACATAATCCCCATGTTGAAAAATAATTACATGCGTATTCTTACCAGAAATGGGTTTAATAGGTTCCTATGTATATTTATAAATATTATTCCACCCACAATCCCAATACAGAAAAAAATTTATATGCATATTCTTATAAGAAATTAGTTAAATAGGTTACTATGTATATTTATAAACAATATTCCACCCATAATCCCCATATAGAAAAATAATTGTATGCATATTCTTATCAGAATTGGGTTAAATAGGGTCCTATGTATATTTATTCACGAGATTCCACACATAATCCCCATGGAGAAACATAATCATATGCATATTCTTATCAGAAATGGGTTAAATAGATTCCTATGTATATTTATAAACAATTTTCCACCCTTTCTACCTATATAGAAAATAATAATATGCATATTCATATCAGAAATAGGTTTAATATATTCCTAAGTATATTTGTTAACACTATTCTACCCATAATCCCCATGTAGAAAAATAATTAATGCATATTCATATCAGAAATGGGTTAAATAGGTTCCTATGTATGTTTATAAACAATATTCCACCCATAATCCCCATGTTGAAAAATTATTATATGCATATTCTTATCAGAAATGGTTAAATAGGTTACCATGTATATTTATAAACAATATTCCACCCATAATCCCTATACAGAAAAATAATTATATGCATATTCTTAGCAGAAATGGGTTAAATAGGATCCTATGTATATTTATAAGCAATATCCAACCCATAATCCCCATGTAGAAAAAAAATGATATGCATATTCTTATCAGAAATAGGTTAAATATGTTACTATGTATATTTCTAAATATTATTCCACCCATATTCCCTATATAGAAAAATAATTATATGCATATTCTTATCAGAAATGGGTTAAATAGGTTCCTATGTATATTTATAATCCACATTCCACCCATAGTCCCTAGGTAGAAAAATAATTATATGCATATTCTTATCAGAAATGGGTTAAATAGGTCCCTATGTATATTTATAAACAATATTCCACCCATAATTCCCATATAGAAAAACAATTGTTTACATATTCTTATCAGAAATGGGTTAAATAGGTTTTTATGTATATTTATTCACAAGATTCCACACATAATCCCCATGGAGAAACATAATTATATGCATATTCTTATCAGAAATGGGTTAAATAGGTTCCTATGTATATTTATAAACAATATTCCACCCATATTCAATATATAGAAAAATAATTATATGCATATTCTTATCAGAAATGGGTTAAATAGGTTCCTATGTATATTTATAATCCACATTCCACCCATAGTCCCTAGGTAGAAAATAATTATATGCATATTCTTATAAGAAATGGGTTAAATAGGTCCCTATGTATATTTAAAAACAATATTCCACCCATAATTCACATATAGAAAAACAATTGTTTGCATATTCTTATCAGAAATGGATTAAATAGGTTCCTATGTATATTTATAATCCATATTCCACCCATAGTCCCTAGGTAGAAAATAATTATATGCATATTCTTATAAGAATTGGGTTAAATAGGTCCCTATGTATATTATAAACAATATTCCACCCATAATCCCTATATACAAAAATAATTATATGCATATTCTTATCAGAAATGGGTTAAATAGGATTCTATGTATATTCATAAGCAATATTAAACCCATAATTTCCATATAGAAAAATAATTGTATGTATATTCTTATCAGAAACTTGTTAACTATGTTCCATGTATATTTATAAACAATATTCCACCCATAATCCTCATATAGAATAACAATTATATGCATGTTCTTATTAGAAATGGGTTAAATAGGTTACAATGTAAATTTATAAACACTATTCCATCCATGATCCCCATGTAGAAAAATAACTATATGCATATTCTTATCAGAAATTGGTTAAATAGGTTACTAGGTATATTTATTAACAATATTCCACCCATAATGCCCATGTAAAAAAATAATTATGTGCATATTCTTATCAGAAATGGGTTAAATAGATTCCTATGTATATTTATAAACAATATTCCACCCATAATCCCCATGTTGAAAAATTATTATATGCATATTCATATCAGAAATGGTTAAATAGGTTCCCATGTATATTTATAAACAATATTCCACCCAAAATCCCTATACAGAAAAATAATTATATGCATATTCTTATCAGAAATTGGTTAAATAGGATCCTATGTATATTTATAAACAATATCCAACCCATAATCCCCATATAGAAAAATAATTATAAAAAAAAACAAGGTTCCTATGTACATTTATTCACAAGAATAAATGTACATGCATATAGTTATTTTTCTACATGGGGATCATGGGTGGAATAGTGTTTATAAATTGACATTGTAACCTATTTAACCCATTTCTAATAAGAACATGCATATAATTGTTGTTTCTCCATGGGGATGTTTCTCATCCCCATGGAGAAACATAATGATATGCATATTCTTATCAGAAAAGGGTTAAAGAGGTTCCTATGTATATTTATAAACAATATTCCACCCTTTCTACCCATGTAGAAAATAATTATATGCATATTCATATCAGAAATAGGTTTAATATATTCCTAGGTATATTTATTAACACTATTCATCCCATAATCCCAATGTAGAAAAATAATTATATGCATATTTTTATCAGAAATGGGTTAAATAGTTCCCTATGTATATTTATAAACAATATTCCACACATAATTCCCATATAGAAATTTTTTTTGAAATATTCTTATCAGAAATGGGTTAAATAGGTTCCTATGTATATTTATAATCCATATTCCACCCATAATCCCTATGTAGAAAAATAATTATATGCATATTCTTATCAGAAATGGGTTAAATAGGTTCCTGTGTATATTTATCAAAAATATTCCACCCATAATCAACCTATAGAAACACAATTATGTGCATATTCATATCAGAAATAGGTTTAATATATTGCTATGTATGTTTAATGACAATATTCCACCCATAATCCCCATGTAGAAAAATAATTATATGCATATTCTTATCAGAAATTGGTTAAATAGGTTCCTATGTATATTAATAAACAACATTCCACCCATAATCCCCGTGTAGAAAATTAATTATATGCATATTCATATCAGAAATAGGTTTAATATGATGCTATGTATATTTCTAAATAATATTCCACCCATTATCCCCATTTAGAAAAATAATTATATACCCAATCTAATCAGAAATGGGTTACCTAGGTTCCTATGTCTATTTATAATCCACATTCCACCTATAATCCCCATGTAAAAAAAAATTATATGCATATTCTTATCAGAAATAGGTTAAATATGTTACTATGTATGTTTATAAACAATATTCCACCCATAATTCCAATATAGAAAAATAATTGTATGCATATTCTTATCAGAATTGGGTTAAATAGGTTCCTATGTATATTTGTTAACAATATTCCACACATAATCCCCATGTAGAAAAATAATTATATGCATATTCTTATCAGAAATGGGTTTAATAGGTTCCTATGTATATTTATTAATATTATTCCACCCACAATCCCAATACAGAAAAAAAATTATATGCATATTCTTATAAGAAATTGGTTAAATAGGTTACTATGTATATTTATAAACAATATTCCACCTATAATCCCCATATAGAAAAATAATTGTATGCATATTCTTATCAGAATTGGGTTAAATAGGTTCCTATGTATATTTATTCACAAGATTCCACACATAATCCCCATGGAGAAACATAATTATATGCATATTCTTATCAGAAATGGGTTAAATAAATTCCTATGTATATTTATAAACAATTTTCCACCCTTTCTACCCATATAGAAAATAATAATATGCATATTCATATCAGAAATAGGTTTAATATATTCCTAAGTATATTTGTTAACACTATTCTACCCATAATTCCCATGTAGAAAAATAATTATATGCATATTCATATCAGAAATGGGTTAAATAGGTTCCTATGTATGTTTATAAACAATATTCCACCCATAATCCCCATGTTGAAAAATTATTATATGCATATTCATATCATTAATGGTTAAATAGGTTCCCATGTATATTTATAAACAATATTCCACCCATAATCCCTATACAGAAAAATAATTATATGCATATTCTTATCAGAAATGGGATAAATAGGATCCTATGTATATTTATAAGAAATATCCAACCCATAATCCCCATATAGAAAAAAAATTATATGCATATTCTTATAAGAAATGGGTGAAATAGGTCCCTAGGTATATTTATAAACCTCATTCCACCCATAATTCCCATAGAGAAAAATAATTGTATGCATATTCTTATCAGAAATGGGTTAAATATGTTACTATGTATATTTATAAACAATATTCCACCCATAATTCCCATATAGAAAAACAATTGTTTGCATATTCTTATCAGAAATGGGTTAAATAGGTTCCTATGTATATTTATAATCCATATTCCACCCATAGTCCCTACGTAGAAAATAATTATATGCATATTCTTATCAGAAATGGGTTAACTAGGTTCCATGTATATTTATAAACAATATTCCACCCATAATCCCCATATAGAAAAACAATTATATGCATGTTCATATCAGAAATAGGTTTAATATGTTCACAAGATTCCACACATAATCACCATGGAGAAAAATATTTATATGCATATTCTTATCAGAAATGGGTTAAATTGGTTCCTATGTATATTTATAAACAATATTCTACCCTTTCTACCCATGTAGAAAATAATTATATGCATATTCATATCAGAAATAGGTTTAATATATTCCTAGGTATATTTATTAACACTATTCTACCCATAATACCCATGTAGAAAAATAATTATATGCATATTCTTATCAGAAATGGGTTAAATAGGTTCCTATGTATATTTATAAACAATATTCCACCCTTTCTACCCATGTAGAAAATAATTATATGCATATTCATATCAGAAATAGGTTTAATATACTCCTAGGTATATTTATTAACACTATTCTACCCATAATCCTCATATAGAAAAATAATCATATGCATATTCATATCAGAAATGGGTTAAATATGTATGTTTATATGTATGTATGTTTATAAACAATATTCCACCCATAATCCCCATGTTGAAAAATTATTATTTGCATATTCTTTTCAGAAATGGTTAAATAGGTTCCCATGTATATTTATAAACAATATTCCACCAATAAGTCCCATGTAGAAAAATAATAATATGCATATTCATATCAGAAATGGGTTAAATAGGTTCCTATGTATATTTATAAACAATATTCCACTCATAGTCCCTAGGTAGAAAAATAATTATATGCATATTCTTATCAGAAATGGATTAAATAGGACCCTATGTATATTTATAAACAATATTCCACCCATAATTCCCATATAGAAAAACAATTGTTTACATATTCTTATCAGAAATGGGTTAAATAGGTTCCTATGTATATTTATTCACAAGATTCCACACAATCCCCACGGAGAAACATAATTATACGCATATTCTTATCAGAAATGGGTTAAATAGGTTCCTATGTATATTTATAATCCATATTCCACCCATAGTCCCTAGGTAGAAAATAATTATATGCATATTCTTATAAGAAATCGGTTAATTAGGTCCCTATGTATATTTATAAACAATATTCCACCCATAATTCCCATATAGAAAAACAATTGTTTACATATTCTTATCAGAAATGGTTTAAATAGGTTCCTATGTATATTTATAATCCATATTCCACCCATAATCCCTATGTAGAAAAATAATTATATGCATATTCTTATCAGAAATGGGTTAGATAGGTTCCTGTGTATATTTATAAAAAATATTCCACCCATAATCAACATATAGAAACACAATTATATGCATATTCATATCAGAAATAGGTTTAATATGTTCACAAGATTCCACACATAATCACCATGGAGAAAAATATTTATATGCATATTTTTATCAGAAATGGGTTAAATTGGTTCCTATGTATATTTATAAACAATTTTCCACCCTTTCTACCCATGTAGAAAATAATTATATGCATATTCATATCAGAAATAGGTTTAAAATATTCCTAGGTATATTTATTAAAACTATTCTACCCATAATCCCCATGTAGAAAAATAATTATATGCATATTCATATCAGAAATGGGTTAAATAGGTTCCTATGTATGTTTATAAACAATGTTCCACCCATAATCCCAATTTTGAAAAATTATTATACGCATATTCTTATCAGAAATGGTTAAATAGGTTCCTATGTATGTTTATAATCCATATTCCACCCATAGTCCCTAGGTATAAAATAATTATATGCTTATTCTTATAAGAAATGGGTTAAATAGGTCCCTATGTATATTTATAAACAATATTCCACCCATAATCCCTATATAGAAAAATAATTATATGCATATTCTTATCAGAAATGGGTTAAATAGGTTCCTATGTATATTTATAAACAGTATTCCACTCATAATCCCCATGTAGAAAATTAATTATATGCGTATTCATATCAGAAATACGTTTAATATGTTGCTATGTATATTCATAAACAATATTCCACCCATTATCACCATGTAGAAAAATAATTATATGCATATTCTTATCAGAAATGGGTTAAATAGGTTCTTATGTCTATTTAGAAACAATAGTCCTCCCATAATTCCCATATACAAAAATAATGATATGCATATCCTTATCGGAAATGATTTAAATATGTTCCTATGTATATTGATAATCCACATTCCACCTATAATCCCCGTGTAAAAAAATAATTATATGCATATTCTTATCAGAAAAGGGTTAAATAGGATCCTATGTATATTCATAAACAATCTTAAACCCATAATTCCCATACAGAAAAATAATTGTATGCATATTCTTATCAGAAATGGGTTAACTAGGTTCCATGTATATTTATAAACAATATTCCACCCATAATCCCCATGTAGAAAAATTATTATATGCATATTCTTATCAGAAATGAGTTAAATAGGTCCCTATGTATATTTATAAACAATATTCCACCCATAATTCCCATATAGAAAAAATATTGTTTGCATATTGTTATCAGAAATGGGTTAAATAGGTTCCTATGTATATTTATAATGCATATTCCACCCATAGTCCCTAAATAGAAAATAATTATATGCATATTCTTATCAGAAATGGGTTAACTAGGTTCCATGTATATTTATAAACAATATTCCACCCATAATCCCCATATAGGAAAACAATTATATGCATGTTCTTATCAGAAATGGGTTAAATAGGTTACAATGTAAATTTATAAACACTATTCCACCCATGATCCCCATGTAGAAAAATAACTATATGCATATTCTTATCAGAAATGGGTTAAATAGGTTACTATGCATATTTATTAACAATATTCCACCCATAATGCCCATGTAGAAAAATAAATATTGGTATATTATTATCAGAAATGGGTTAAATAGGTTACAATGTATATTTATAAACAATATTCATCCCATAATCCCCATGTAAAAAAAATAATTATATGCATATTCTTATCAGAAATGGGTTAAATAGATTCCATGTATATTTATAAACAATTTCCACCCATAATCCCCATGTAGAAAAATAATTATATGCATATTTTTATCAGAAATGGGTTAAATAGGTCCCTATGTATATTTAGAAACAATATTCCACCCATAATTCCCATATAGAAAAAAATTGTTTACATATTCTTATCAGAAATGGGTTAAAAAGGTTCCTATGTATATTTATAATCCATATTCCACCCCTAATCCCTAGGTAGAAAATAATTATATGCATATTCCTATAACAAATGGGTTAAATAGGTCCCTATGTATATTCATAAACAATATTCCACCCATAATTCCCATATAGAAAAGCAATTGTTTACATATTCTTATCAGAAATGGTTTAAATAGGTTCCTATGTATATTTATAATCCATATTCCACCCATAATCCCTATGTAGAAAAATAATTAAATGCATATTCTTATCAGAAATGGGTTAGATAGGTTCCTGTGTATATTTATAAAAAATATTCCACCCATAATCAACATATAGAAACAGAATTATATGCATATTCATATCAGAAATAGGTTTAATATGTTCACAAGATTTCACACATAATCACCATGGAGAAAAATATTTATATGCATATTCTTATCAGAAATGGGTTAAATTGGTTCCTATGTATATTTATAAACAATTTTCCACCCTTTCTACCCATGTAGAAAATAATTATATGCATATTCATATCAGAAATAGGTTTAATATATTCCTAGGTATATTTATTAACACTATTCTACCCATAATCCCCATGTAGAAAAATAATTATATACATTTTCTTATCAGAAATGGATTAAATAGGTTCTTATATCTATTTAGAAACAATAGTCCTCCCATAATTCCCATATACAAAAATAATGATATGCATATCCTTATCGGAAATGATTTAAATATGTTCCTATGTATATTGATAATCCACATTCCACCTATAATCCCCATGTAAAAAAATAATTATATGCATATTCTTATCAGAAATGGGTTAAACAGGATCCTATGTATAATCATAAACAATCTTAAACCCATTATTCCCATATAGAAAAATAATTGTATGCATATTCTTATCAGAAATGGGTTAACTAGGTTCCATGTATATTTATAAACAATATTCCACCCATAATCCCCATGTAGAAAAATTATTATATGCATATTCTTATCAGAAATGAGTTAAATAGGTCCCTATGTATATTTATAAACAATATTCCACCCATAATTCCCATATAGAAAAACAATTGTTTGCATATTGTTATCAGAAATGGGTGAAATAGGTTCCTATGTATATTTATAATGCATATTCCACCCATAGTCCCTACATAGAAAATAATTATATGCATATTCTTATCAGAAATGGGTTAACTAGGTTCCATGTATATTTATAAACAATATTCCACCCATGATCCCCATGTAGAAAAATAACTATATGAATATTCTTATCAGAAATGGGTTAAATAGATTCCATGTATATTTATAAACAATTTTCCACCCATAATCCCCATGTAGAAAAATAATTATATGCATATTTTTATCAGAAATGGGTTAAATAGGTCCCTATGTATATTTAGAAACAATATTCCACCCATAATTCCCATATAGAAAAAAATAGTTTACATATTCTTATCAGAAATGGGTTAAATAGGTTCCTATGTATATTTATAATCCATATTCCACCCATAATCCCTAGGTAGAAAATAATTATATGCATATTCTTATAAGAAATGGGTTAAATAGGTCCCTATGTATATTTATAAACAATATTCCACCCTTAATTCCCATATAGAAAAACAATTGTTTACATATTCTTATCAGAAATGGTTTAAATAGGTTCCTATGTATATTTATAATCCATATTCCACCCATAATCCCTATGTAGAAAAATAATTATATGCATATTCTTATCAGAAATGGGTTAGATAGGCTCCTGTGTATATTTATAAAAAATATTCCAGCCATAATCAACATATAGCAACACAATTATATGCATATTCATATCAGAAATAGGATTAATATGTTCACAAGATTCCACACATAATCACCATGGAGAAAAATATTTATATGCATATTCTTATCAGAAATGGGTTAAATTGGTTCCTATGTATATTTATAAACAATTTTCCACCCTTTCTACCCATGTAGAAAATAATTATATGCATATTCATATCAGAAATAGGTTTAATATATTCCTAGGTATATTTATTAACACTATTCTACCCATAATCCCCATGTAGAAAAATAATTATATACATATTCTTATCAGAAATGGGTTAAATAGGTTCCTATGTATATTTATAAACAATATTCCACCCTTTCTACCCATGTAGAAAATAATTATATGCATATTCATATCAGAAATAGGTTTAATATACTCCTAGGTATATTTATTAACACTATTGTACCCATAATCCCCATGTAGAAAAATAATCATATGCATATTCATATCAGAAATGGGTTAAATAGGTTCCTATGTATGTTTATAAACAATATTCCACCCATAATTCCCATGTTGAAAAATTATTATATGCATATTCTTATCAGAAATGGTTAAATAGGTTCCCATGTATATTTATAAACAATATTCCACGCATAATCCCCATGTAGAAAAATAATAATATGCATATTCATATCAGAAATGGGTTAAATAGGTTCCTATGTATAAATATAAACAATATTCCACCCATAGTCCCCAGGTAGAAAAATAATTATATGCATATTCTTATCAGAAATGGGTTAAATAGGTCCCTATGTATATTTATAAACAATATTCCACCCATAATTCCCATATAGAAAAACAATTGTTTACATATTCTTATCAGAAATGGGTTAAATATGTTCCTATGTATATTTATTCACAAGATTCCACACATAATCCCCATGAAGAAACATAATTATATGCATATTCTTATCAGAAATGGGTTAAATAGGTTCCTATGTATATTTATAAACAATTTTCCACCCATATTCCCTATATAGAAAAATAATTATATGCATATTCTTATCAGAAATGGGTTAAATAGGTTCCTATGTATATTTATTCACAAGATTCCACACATAATCCCATGGAGAAACATAATTATATGCATATTCTTATCAGAAATGGGTTAAATATGTTCCTATGTATATTTATAAACAATATTCCACCCATATTCCCTATATAGAAAAATAATTATATGCATATTCTTATCAGAAATGGGTTAAATAGGTTTCTATGTATATTTATAATCCATATTCCACCCATAGTCCCTAGGTAGAAAAGAATTATATGCATATTCTTATAAGAAATGGGTTAAATAGGTCCCTATGTATATTTATAAACAATATTCCACCCATAATTCTCATATAGAAAAACAATTGTTTACATGTTCTTATCAGAAATGGGTTAAATAGGTTCCTATGTATATTTATAATCCATATTCCACCCACAATCCCTATGTAGAAAAATAATTATATGCATGTTCTTATCAGAAATGGGTTAGATAGGTTCCTTTGTATATTTATGAAAAATATTCCACCCATAATCAACATATAGAAACACAATTATATCCATATTCATATCAGAAATAGGTTTAATCTGTTCACAAGATTCCACACATAATCACCATGGAGAAAAATATTTATATGCATATTCTTATCAGAAATGGGTTAAATTGGTTCCTATGTATTATTTATAAACAATTTTCCACCCTTTCTACCCATGTAGAAAATAATTATATGCATATTCATATCAGAAATAGGTTTAATATATTCCTAGTTATATTTATTAACATTATTCTACCCATAATCCCCATGTAGAAAAATAATTATATGCATATTCATATCAGAAAAGGGTTAAATAGGTTCCTATGAATGTTTATAAACAATATTCCACCCATAATCCCCATTTTGAAAAATTATTATACGCATATTCTTATCAGAAATGGTTAAATAGGTTCCTATGTATATTTATAATCCATATTCCACCCCTAATCTCTATATACAAAAATAATTATATGCATATTCTTATAAGAAATGGGTTAAATAGGTTCCTATGTATATTTTTAAACATTATTCCACCCATAATCCCCATGTAGAAAATTAATTATATGCATATTCATATCAGAAATACGTTTAATATGTTGCTATGTATATTCATAAACAATATTCCACCCATTATCCAAATGTAGAAAAATAATTATATGCATATTCTTATCAGAAATGGGTTAAATACGTTCTTATGTCTATTTAGAAACAATAGTCCTCCCATAATTCCCATATACAAAAATAATTATATGCATATCCTTATCGGAAATGGGTTAAATAGGATCCTATGTATATTCATAAAAAATATTAAACCCATAATTCCCATATAGAAAAATAATTGTATGCATATTCTTATCAGAAATGGGTGAAATAGGTTCCTATGTATATTTATAATGCATATTCCACCCATGGTCCCTACGTAGAAAATAATTATATGCATATTCTTATCAGAAATGGGTTAACTAGGTTCCATGTATATTTATAAACAATATTCCACCCATAATCCCCATATAGAAAAACAATTATATGCATGTTCTTATCAGAAATGGGTTAAATAGGTTACAATTTAAATTTATAAACACTATTCCACCCATGATCCCCATGTAGAAAAATAACTATATGCATATTCTTATCAGAAATGGGTTAAATAGGTTACAAGGCATATTTATTAACAATATTCCACCCATAATTCCCATATAGAAAAAAATTGTTTACATATTCTTATCAGAAATGGGTTAAATAGGTTCCTATGTATATTTATAATCCATATTCCACCCATAATCCCTAGGTAGAAAATAATTATATGCATATTCTTATAAGAAATTGGTTAAATAGGTCCCTATGTATATTTATAAACAATATTCCACCCATAATTCCCATATAGAAAAACAATTGTTTACATATTCTTATCAGAAATTGGTTAAATAGGTTCCTATGTATATTTATTCACAAGATTCCACACATAATCCCCATGGAGAAACATAATTATATGCATATTCTTATCAGAAATGGGTTAAATATGTTCCTATGTATATTTATAAACAATATTCCACCCATATTCCCTATATAGAAAAATAATTATATGCATATTCTTATCAGAAATGGGTTAAATAGGTTCCTATGTATATTTATTCACAAGATTCCACACATAATCCCCATGGAGAAACATAATTATATGCATATTCTTATCAGAAATGGGTTAAATATGTTCCTATGTATATTATTAAACAATATTCCACCCATATTCCCTATATAGAAAAATAATTATACGCATATTCTTATCAGAAATGGGTTAAATAGTTTTCTATGTATATTTATAATCCATATTCCACCCATAGTCCCTAGGTAGAAAAGAATTATATGCATATTCTTATAAGAAATGGGTTAAATAGGTCCCTATGTATATTTATAAACAATATTCCACCCATAATTCTCATATAGAAAACAATTGTTTACATGTTCTTATCAGAAATGGGTTAAATAGGTTCCTATGTATATTTATAATCCATATTCCACCCACAATCCCTATGTAGAAAAATAATTATATGCATATTCTTATCAGAAATGGGTTAGATAGGTTCCTTTGTATATTTATAAAAAATATTCCACCCATAATCAACATATAGAAACACAATTATATGCATATTGATATCAGAAATAGGTTTAATATGTTCACAAGTTTCCACACATAATCACCATGGAGAAAAATATTTATATGCATATTCTTATCAGAAATGGGTTAAATTGGTTCCTATGTATTATTTATAAACAATTTTCCACCCTTTCTACCCATGTAGAAAATAAATATATACATATTCATATCAGAAATAGGTTTAATATATTCCTAGGTATATTTATTAACACTATTCTACCCATAATCCCCATGTAGAAAAATAATTATATGCATATTCATATCAGAAATGGGTTAAATAGGTTCCTATGTATGTTTATAAACAATATTCCACCCATGATCCCCATGTAGAAAAATAATAATATGCATATTCTTATCAGAAATTGGTTAAATAGGTTCCTTTGTATATTAATAAACACATTCTACCTTGTAATCCCCATGTAGAAAATTAATTATTTGCATATTCATAACAGAAATAGGTTTAATATGATGCTATGTATATTTATAAATAATATTCCACCCATTATCCCCATATAGAAAAATAATTGTATGCATATTCTTATCAGAATTGGTTTAAATAGGTTCCTATGTATATTTATTCACAAGATTCCACACATAATCACCATGGAGAAAAATATTTATATGCATATTCTTATCAGAAATGGGTTAAATTGGTTCCTATGTATTATTTATAAACAATTTTCCACCCTTTCTACCCATGTAGAAAATAATTATATGCATATTCATATCAGAAATAGGTTTAATATATTCCTAGTTATATTTATTAACATTATTCTACCCATAATCCCCATGTAGAAAAATAATTATATGCATATTCATATCAGAAAAGGGTTAAATAGGTTCCTATGTATGTTTATAAACAATATTCCACCCATAATCCCCATGTAAAAAAATAATAATATGCATATTCTTATCAGAAATTGGTTAAATAGGTTCCTTTGTATATTAATGAACACATTCTACCCGTAATCCCCATGCAGAAAATTAATTATTTGCATATTCATAACAAAAATAGGTTTAATATGATGCTATGTATATTTATAAATAATATTCCACCCATTATCCCCATATAGAAAAATAATTGTATGCATATTCTTATCAGAATTGGGTTAAATAGGTTCCTATGTATATTCATTAACAATATTCCACACATAATCCCAATACAGAAAGATCTGTATATGCATATTCTTATAAGAAATTGTTTAAATAGGTTACTATGTATATTTATAAACAATCCACCCATAATCCCCATATAGAAAAATAATTGTATGCATATTCTTATCAGAATTGGGTTAAACAGGCTCCTATGTATTTTTATTTACAAGATTCCACACATAATCCCCATGAAGAAACATAATTATATGCATATTCTTTTCAGAAATGGGTTAAATAGGCTCCTATGTATATTTATAAACAATATTCCACCCTTTCTACCCATGTAGAAAATAATTATATGCATATTCATATCAGAAATAGGTTTAATATACTCCTAGGTATATTTATTAACACTATTGTACCCATAATCCCCATGTAGAAAAATAATCATATGCATATTCATATCAGAAATGGGTTAAATAGGTTCCTATGTATGTTTATAAACAATATTCCACCCATAATTCCCATGTTGAAAAATTATTATATGCATATTCTTATCAGAAATGGTTAAATAGGTTCCCATGTATATTTATAAACAATATTCCACGCATAATCCCCATGTAGAAAAATAATAATATGCATATTCATATCAGAAATGGGTTAAATAGGTTCCTATGTATAAATATAAACAATATTCCACCCATAGTCCCCAGGTAGAAAAATAATTATATGCATATTCTTATCAGAAATGGGTTAAATAGGTCCCTATGTATATTTATAAACAATATTCCACCCATAATTCCCATATAGAAAAACAATTGTTTACATATTCTTATCAGAAATGGGTTAAATATGTTCCTATGTATATTTATTCACAAGATTCCACACATAATCCCCATGAAGAAACATAATTATATGCATATTCTTATCAGAAATGGGTTAAATAGGTTCCTATGTATATTTATTCACAAGATTCCACACATAATCCCATGGAGAAACATAATTATATGCATATTCTTATCAGAAATGGGTTAAATATGTTCCTATGTATATTTATAAACAATATTCCACCCATATTCCCTATATAGAAAAATAATTATATGCATATTCTTATCAGAAATGGGTTAAATAGGTTTCTATGTATATTTATAATCCATATTCCACCCATAGTCCCTAGGTAGAAAAGAATTATATGCATATTCTTATAAGAAATGGGTTAAATAGGTCCCTATGTATATTTATAAACAATATTCCACCCATAATTCTCATATAGAAAAACAATTGTTTACATGTTCTTATCAGAAATGGGTTAAATAGGTTCCTATGTATATTTATAATCCATATTCCACCCACAATCCCTATGTAGAAAAATAATTATATGCATGTTCTTATCAGAAATGGGTTAGATAGGTTCCTTTGTATATTTATAAAAAATATTCCACCCATAATCAACATATAGAAACACAATTATATCCATATTCATATCAGAAATAGGTTTAATCTGTTCACAAGATTCCACACATAATCACCATGGAGAAAAATATTTATATGCATATTCTTATCAGAAATGGGTTAAATTGGTTCCTATGTATTATTTATAAACAATTTTCCACCCTTTCTACCCATGTAGAAAATAATTATATGCATATTCATATCAGAAATAGGTTTAATATATTCCTAGTTATATTTATTAACATTATTCTACCCATAATCCCCATGTAGAAAAATAATTATATGCATATTCATATCAGAAAAGGGTTAAATAGGTTCCTATGAATGTTTATAAACAATATTCCACCCATAATCCCCATTTTGAAAAATTATTATACGCATATTCTTATCAGAAATGGTTAAATAGGTTCCTATGTATATTTATAATCCATATTCCACCCCTAATCTCTATATACAAAAATAATTATATGCATATTCTTATAAGAAATGGGTTAAATAGGTTCCTATGTATATTTATAAACATTATTCCACCCATAATCCCCATGTAGAAAATTAATTATATGCATATTCATATCAGAAATACGTTTAATATGTTGCTATGTATATTCATAAACAATATTCCACCCATTATCCAAATGTAGAAAAATAATTATATGCATATTCTTATCAGAAATGGGTTAAATACGTTCTTATGTCTATTTAGAAACAATAGTCCTCCCATAATTCCCATATACAAAAATAATTATATGCATATCCTTATCGGAAATGGGTTAAATAGGATCCTATGTATATTCATAAAAAATATTAAACCCATAATTCCCATATAGAAAAATAATTGTATGCATATTCTTATCAGAAATGGGTGAAATAGGTTCCTATGTATATTTATAATGCATATTCCACCCATGGTCCCTACGTAGAAAATAATTATATGCATA
Organism: Aquarana catesbeiana; assembly: GCA_037953035.1. Classification (NCBI taxonomy): domain Eukaryota; kingdom Metazoa; phylum Chordata; class Amphibia; order Anura; family Ranidae; genus Aquarana; species Aquarana catesbeiana. The sequence continues at coordinate 3,817,564 of JBBHAA010000162.1, read as the reverse complement.
TTCTTATCAGAAATGGGTTAACTAGGTTCCATGTATATTTATAAACAATATTCCACCCATAATCCCCATATAGAAAAACAATTATATGCATGTTCTTATCAGAAATGGGTTAAATAGGTTACAATTTAAATTTATAAACACTATTCCACCCATGATCCCCATGTAGAAAAATAACTATATGCATATTCTTATCAGAAATGGGTTAAATAGGTTACAAGGCATATTTATTAACAATATTCCACCCATAATTCCCATATAGAAAAAAATTGTTTACATATTCTTATCAGAAATGGGTTAAATAGGTTCCTATGTATATTTATAATCCATATTCCACCCATAATCCCTAGGTAGAAAATAATTATATGCATATTCTTATAAGAAATTGGTTAAATAGGTCCCTATGTATATTTATAAACAATATTCCACCCATAATTCCCATATAGAAAAACAATTGTTTACATATTCTTATCAAAAATTGGTTAAATAGGTTCCTATGTATATTTATTCACAAGATTCCACACATAATCCCCATGGAGAAACATAATTATATGCATATTCTTATCAGAAATGGGTTAAATATGTTCCTATGTATATTTATAAACAATATTCCACCCATATTCCCTATATAGAAAAATAATTATATGCATATTCTTATCAGAAATGGGTTAAATAGGTTCCTATGTATATTTATTCACAAGATTCCACACATAATCCCCATGGAGAAACATAATTATATGCATATTCTTATCAGAAATGGGTTAAATATGTTCCTATGTATATTATTAAACAATATTCCACCCATATTCCCTATATAGAAAAATAATTATACGCATATTCTTATCAGAAATGGGTTAAATAGTTTTCTATGTATATTTATAATCCATATTCCACCCATAGTCCCTAGGTAGAAAAGAATTATATGCATATTCTTATAAGAAATGGGTTAAATAGGTCCCTATGTATATTTATAAACAATATTCCACCCATAATTCTCATATAGAAAACAATTGTTTACATGTTCTTATCAGAAATGGGTTAAATAGGTTCCTATGTATATTTATAATCCATATTCCACCCACAATCCCTATGTAGAAAAATAATTATATGCATATTCTTATCAGAAATGGGTTAGATAGGTTCCTTTGTATATTTATAAAAAATATTCCACCCATAATCAACATATAGAAACACAATTATATGCATATTGATATCAGAAATAGGTTTAATATGTTCACAAGTTTCCACACATAATCACCATGGAGAAAAATATTTATATGCATATTCTTATCAGAAATGGGTTAAATTGGTTCCTATGTATTATTTATAAACAATTTTCCACCCTTTCTACCCATGTAGAAAATAAATATATACATATTCATATCAGAAATAGGTTTAATATATTCCTAGGTATATTTATTAACACTATTCTACCCATAATCCCCATGTAGAAAAATAATTATATGCATATTCATATCAGAAATGGGTTAAATAGGTTCCTATGTATGTTTATAAACAATATTCCACCCATGATCCCCATGTAGAAAAATAATAATATGCATATTCTTATCAGAAATTGGTTAAATAGGTTCCTTTGTATATTAATAAACACATTCTACCTTGTAATCCCCATGTAGAAAATTAATTATTTGCATATTCATAACAGAAATAGGTTTAATATGATGCTATGTATATTTATAAATAATATTCCACCCATTATCCCCATATAGAAAAATAATTGTATGCATATTCTTATCACAATTGGTTTAAATAGGTTCCTATGTATATTTATTCACAAGATTCCACACATAATCACCATGGAGAAAAATATTTATATGCATATTCTTATCAGAAATGGGTTAAATTGGTTCCTATGTATTATTTATAAACAATTTTCCACCCTTTCTACCCATGTAGAAAATAATTATATGCATATTCATATCAGAAATAGGTTTAATATATTCCTAGTTATATTTATTAACATTATTCTACCCATAATCCCCATGTAGAAAAATAATTATATGCATATTCATATCAGAAAAGGGTTAAATAGGTTCCTATGTATGTTTATAAACAATATTCCACCCATAATCCCCATGTAAAAAAATAATAATATGCATATTCTTATCAGAAATTGGTTAAATAGGTTCCTTTGTATATTAATGAACACATTCTACCCGTAATCCCCATGCAGAAAATTAATTATTTGCATATTCATAACAAAAATAGGTTTAATATGATGCTATGTATATTTATAAATAATATTCCACCCATTATCCCCATATAGAAAAATAATTGTATGCATATTCTTATCAGAATTGGGTTAAATAGGTTCCTATGTATATTCATTAACAATATTCCACACATAATCCCAATACAGAAAGATCTGTATATGCATATTCTTATAAGAAATTGTTTAAATAGGTTACTATGTATATTTATAAACAATCCACCCATAATCCCCATATAGAAAAATAATTGTATGCATATTCTTATCAGAATTGGGTTAAATAGGCTCCTATGTATTTTTATTTACAAGATTCCACACATAATCCCCATGAAGAAACATAATTATATGCATATTCTTTTCAGAAATGGGTTAAATAGGCTCCTATGTATATTTATAAACAATATTCCACCCTTTCTACCCATGTAGAAAATAATTATATGCATATTCATATCAGAAATAGGTTTAATATATTCCTAAGTATATTTATTAACACTATTCTACCCATAATCCCCATGTAGATAAATAATTATATGCATATTCATATCAGAAATGGGTTAAATAAGTTCCTATGTATGTTTATAAACAATGTTCCACCCAAAATCCCCATTTTGAAAAATTATTATACGCATATTCTTATCAGAAATGGTTAAATAGGTTCCTATGTATATTTATAAACAATATTCCACCCTTTCTACCCATGTAGAAAATAATTATATGCATATTCATATCAGAAATAGGTTTAATATACTCCTAGGTATATTTATTAACACTATTCTACCCATAATCCCCATGTAGAAAAATAATCATATGCATATTCATATCAGAAATGGGTTAAATAGGTTCCTATGTATGTTTATAAACAATATTCCACCCGTATTCCCCATGTAGAAAATTAATTATTTGCATATTCATAACAGAAATAGGTTTAATATGATGCTATGTATATTTATAAATAATATTCCACCCATTATCCCCATATAGAAAAAATAATTGTATGCATATTCTTATCAGAAATGGGTTAAATAGGTTCCTATGTATATTTATAAATATTATTCCACCCACAATCCCAATACAGAAAAAAATGTATATGCATATTCTTATAAGAAATTGGTTAAATAGGTTACTATGTATATTTATAAACAATATTCCACCCATAATCCCCATATAGAAAAATAATTGTATGCATATTCTTATCAGAATTGGGTTAAATAGGTTCCTATGTATATTTATTCACAAGATTCCACACATAATCCCAATGGAGAAACATAATTATATGCATATTCTTATCAGAAATGGGTTAAATAGGTTCCTATGTATATTTATAAACAATATTCCACCCTTTCTACCCATGTAGAAAATCATTATATGCATATTCATATCAGAAATACGTTTAATATACTCCTAGGTATATTTATAAACACTATTCTACCCATAATCCCCGTGTAGAAAAATAATCATATGCATATTCATATCAGAAATGGGTTAAATAGGTTCCTATGTATGTTTATGAACAATATTCCACCCATAATCCCCGTGTTGAAAAATTATTATATGCATATTCTTATCAGAAATGGGTTAAATAGGTTCCTATGTATATTTATAAACAATATTGCACAAATATTCCCTATATAGAAAAATAATTATATGCATATTCTTATCAGAAATGGGTTAAATAGGTTCCTATGTATATTTTTAATCCATATTCCACCCATAGTCCCTAGGTAGAAAATAATTATATGCATATTCTTATAAGAAATGGGTTAAATAGGTCCCTATGTATATTTATAAACAATATTCCACCCATAATTCAAATATAGAAAAATAATTGTTTACATATTCTTATCAGAAATAGGTTAAATAGGTTCCTATGTATATTTATAATCCATATTCCACCCATAATCCCTATGTAGAAAAATAATTATATGCATATTCTTATCAGAAATGGGTTAAATAGGTTCCTGAGTATATTTATAAAAAATATTCCACCCATAATCAACATATAGAAACACAATTATATGCATATTCATATCAGAAATAGGTTTAATATATTCCTATGTATGTTTAACGACAATATTCCACCCATAATCCCCATGTAGAAAATAGTTATATGCATATTCTTATCAGAAATTGGTTAAATAGGTTCCTATGTATATTAATAAACAACATTCTACCCGTAATCCCCATGTAGAAAATTAATTATATCCATATTCATAACAGAAATAGGTTTAATATGATGCTATGTATATTTATAAATAATATTCCACCCATTATCCCCATTTAGAAAAATAATTATATGCCTAATCTTATCAGAAATGGGTTAAATAGTTTCCTATGTCTATTTTTAAACCACATTCCACCTATAATCCTCATGTAAATAAATAATTATATGCATAGTCATATCAGAAATAGCTTTAATATACTTCTAGGTATATTTATTAACACTATTCTACCAATAATCCCCATGTAGAAAAATAATCATATGCATATTCATATCAGAAATGGGTTAAATAGGTTCCTATGTATGTTTATAAACAATATTCCACCCATAATCCCCATGTTGAAAAATTATTATATGCATATTCTTTTCAGAAATGGTTAAAAAGGTTCCCATGTATATTTATAAACAATATTCCACCCATAATCCCCATGTAAAAAAATAATAATATGCATATTCATATCAGAAATGGGTTAAATAGGTTCCTATGTATATTTATAAACAATATTCCACTCATAGTCCCTAGGTAGAAAAATAATTATATGCATATTCTTATCAGAAATGGGTTAAATAGGACCCTATGTATATTTATAAACAATATTCCACCCATAATTCCCATATAGAAAAAAAATTGTTTACATATTCTTATCAGAAATGGGTTAAATAGGTTCCTATGTATATTTATTCACAAGATTCCACACATAATCCCCATGGAGAAACATAATTATATGCATATTCTTATCAGAAATGGGTTAACTAGGTTCCATGTATATTTATAAACAATATTCCACCCATAATCCCCATATAGAAAAACAATTATATGCATGTTCTTATCAGAAATGGGTTAAATAGGTTACAATGTAAATTTATAAACACTATTCCACCCATGATCCCCATGTAGAAAAATAACTATATGCATATTCTTATCAGAAATGGGTTAAATAGGTTACTAGGCATATTTATTAACAATATTCCACCCATAATGCCCATGTAGAAAAATAAATATTGGTATATTATTATCAGAAATGGGTTAAATAGGTTACAATGTATATTTATGAACAATATTCATCCCATAATCCCCATGTAAAAAAATAATTATATGCATTTTCTTATCAGAAATGGGTTAAATAGAGTCCATGTATATTTATAAACAATTTTCCACCCATAATCCCCATGTAGAAAAATAATTATATGCATATTTTTTTCACAAATGGGTTAAATAGGTCCCTATGTATATTTAGAAACAATATTCCACCCATAATTCCCATATAGAAAAAAATTGTTTACATATTCTTATCAGAAATGGGTTAAATTGGTTCCTATGTATTATTTTTAAACAATTTTCCACCCTTTCTACACATGTAGAAAATAATTATATGCATATTCAAATCAGAAATAGTTTTACTATATTCCTAGGTATGTTTATTAACACTATTGTACCCATAATCCTGATGTAGAAAAATAATTATATGCATATTCATATCAGAAATGGGTTAAATAGGTTCCTATGTATGTTTATAAACAATATTCCACCCATAATCCCCATGTAGAAAAATAATAATATGCATATTCTTATCAGAAATTGGTTAAATAGGTTCCGTTGTATATTAATAAACACATTCTACCCGTAATCCCCATGTAGAAAATTAATTATTTGCATATTCATAACAGAAATAGGTTTAATATGATGCTATGTATATTTATAAATAATATTCCACCCATTATCCCCATATAGAAAAAATAAATGTATGCATATTTTATCAGAATTGGTTTAAATAGGTTCCTATGTATATTTATTCTCAAGATTCCACACATAATCACCATGGAGAAAAATATTTATATGCATAATCTTATCAGAAATGGTTTAAATTGGTTCCTATGTATGTTTATAAACAATATTCCACCCATAATCCCCATGTTGAAAAATTATTATATGCATTTTCTTATCAGAAATGGTTAAATAGGTTCCCATGTATATTTATAATCAATATTCCACCCATAATCCCCATGTAGAAAAATAATAATATGCATATTCTTATCACAAATGGGTTAAATAGGTTCCTATGTATATTTATAATCCATATTCCACCCATAGTCCCTAGGTAGAAAAAAATTATATGCATATTCTTATGAGAAATGGGTTAAATAGGTCCCTATGTATATTTATAAACAATATTCCACCTATAATTCCCATATAGAAAAACAATTGTTTACATATACTTATCAGAAATGGGTTAAATAGGTTCCTATGTATATTTATAATCCATATTCACAAGATTCCACACATAATCCCCATGGAGAAACATGATTATATGCATATTCTTATCAGAAATGGGTTAAATAGGTTCCTATGTATATTTATAAACAATATTCCACCCTTTCTACCCATGTAGAAAATAATTATATGCATATTCATATCAGAAATAGGTTTAATATACTCCTAGGTATGTTTATAAACAATATTCCACCCATAATCCCCATGTTGAAAAATTATTATATGCATATTCTTTTCAGAAATGGTTAGATAGGTTCCCATGTATATTTATAAACAATATTCCACCCATAATCCCCATGTAGAAAAATAATACTATGCATATTCATATCAGAAATGGGTTAAATAGGTTCCTATGTATATTTATAAACAATATTCCACTCATAGACCCTAGGTAGAAAAATAATTATATGCATATTCTTATCAGAAATGGGTTAAATAGGACCCTATGTATATTTATAAACAATATTCCACCCATAATTCCCATATAGAAAAACAGTTGTTTACATATTCTTATCAGAAATGGGTTAAATAGGTTCCTATGTATATTTATAATCCATATTCCACCCATAATCCCTATGTAGGAAAAATAATTATATGCATATTCTTATCAGAAATGGGTTAAATAGGACCCTATGTATATTTATAAAAAATATTCCACCCATAATCTACATATAGAAAAACAATTATATGCATATTCATATCAGAAATAGGTTTAATATGTTCACAAGATTCCACACATAATCACCATGGAGAAAAATATTTATATGCATATTCTTATCAGAAATGGGTTAAATTGGTTCCAATGTATATATATCAACATATAGAAACACAATTATATGCATATTCATATCAGAAACAGGTTTAATATATTCCTATGTATGTTTAACGACAATATTCCACCCATAATCCCCATGTAGAAAATTAATTATATGCATATTCATATCAGAAATAGGTTTAATAGGTTCCTATGTATGTTTATAAACAATATTCCACCCATAATCCCCATGTTGAAAAATTATTATATGCATATTCTTATCAGAAATGGTTAAATAGGTTCCCATGTATATTTATAATTAATATTCCACCCATAATCCCCATGTAGAAAAATAATAATGTGCATATTCATATCAGAAATTGGTTAAATAGGTTCCTATGTATATTTATAAACAATATTCCACCCATATTCCCTATATAGAAAAATAATTATATGCCTATTCTTATCAGAAATGGGTTAAATAGGTTCCTATGTATATTTATAATCCATATTCCACCCATAGTCCCTAGGTAGAAAATAATTATATGCTTATATTCTTAAAAGAAATTGGTTAAATAGGTCCCTATGTATATTTATAAACAATATTCCACCCATAATTCCCATATAGAAAAACAATTGTTTACATATTCTTATCAGAAATGGGTTAAATAGGTTCCTATGTATATTTATAAACAATATTCCACCCATATTCCCTATATAGAAAAATAATTATATGCATATTCCTATCAGAAATGGGTTAAATAGGTTCCTATGTATATTTATAAACAATATTCCACCCATATTCCCTATATAGAAAAATATTTATATGCATATTCTTATCAGAAATGGGTTAAATAGGTTCCTATGTATATTTATAATCCATATTCCACCCACAATCCCTATGTAGAAAAATAATTATATGCATATTCTAATCAGAAATGGGTTAGATAGGTTCCTGTGTATATTTAGAAAAAATATTCCACCCATAATCAACATATGGAAACACAATTATATGCATATTCATATCAGAAATAGGTTTAATATGTTCACAAGATTCCACACATAATCACCATGGAGAAAAATATTTATATGCATATTCTTATCAGAAATGGGTTAATTAGGTTCCTATGTATATTTATAAACAATATTCCACCCTTTCTACCCATGTAGAAAATAATTATATGCATATTCATATCAGAAATAGGTTTAATATACTCCTAGGTATATTTATTAACACTATTCTACCCATAATCCCCATGTAGAAAAAGAATTCATATCATGCATATTCATATCAGAAATTGGTTAAATAGGTTCCTATGTATGTTTATAAACAATGTTCCACCCATAATCCCCATGTAGAAAAATAATAATATGCATATTCATATCAGAAATGGGTTAAATAGGTTCCTATGTATATTTATTCACAAGATTCTACACATAATCCCCATGGAGAAACATAATTATATGCATATGCTTATCAGAAATGGGTTATATAGGTTCCTATGTATATTTATAAACAATATTCAACCTATAATCCCTTTGCAGAAAAATAATTATATGCATATTCTTATCAGAAATAGGTTAAATAGGTTCATATGTATATTTATAAACAATATTCCAAGCATAATCCCCATGTAGAAAAAGAATTATTTGCATATATATTGGTTAAATATGTTTCTATATATATTTGTAAGGAATATTCCATCCATAATCCCCATTACTTATTAACTGACACCAGTTAATAAGGTCCACTAACAAAAATGATGGCTTACTAATCCTCCCACTAACACAAAAATGTGTTATTATTTTCACACCGACGCCAATGATGGGTCCCTTTTCCTCCCACTGACACCGAGGATGTATCCCCACTGAGAGCAATGATGTTGTCTTTATTCTTTCCAAAAATGATAATTCAAATATTCCTTAAACTGAAACAATGATGAGGACTTCCACTGATACGCGGTTGTTCTTTTGACACTGAAAACAAGAATGAGTGTCACTGACACCAATGATGTGTCAGACCAACAATGGGGTACTATTTTAGAATCCTTATTAATTGTAACAGTATAAGACAGTAAGAGATAGTTTACATCCTACGTGAGTGTGTTGCAACTAAAGGTCAGTATAACCGTGAGGCAGGTTTGAGATAAATTTGCAGGGCTCACGGTTTATATTGTCGAATTGATAGTAGCAAAGAGAAATAGAAATACACGAAATAGAGCACAATATCAGCTAGGTTTCTATTCGTTTCTAATATACTCAGCCATTGAAATCTGGCTCAATGTGGATATTGTTAATTTGAACATAATTCTATTTATATTAACCAAGCTATGAAAACTCTCAAGTTAAGCTATAAACACTTTTAAAGTATCCTTAAAGTATCTCAAAACCAATGGGGTTTGTTTCACGGTGCTAATAAGAAATATTCTTATCCAAGTCAAACCGTCTGACATAGCTAATGCTTATGCTTAAACTCCTCAATATTTTACATCTAAACCGTATTTCTGCTTTGTATTACTCTTAAAGATGTAATGCAATTACAATTCAATTAATATCAGCTATCTATCTATATAAACCTGACAGCTTTCTTTAGTTGCAAGTATAATAACATTAAATTTACCTTCCAACAATTATCTTCTCTTCCTGCTTTATTTAGCGTAAAGGATATTTTGTGTTATGCAGGAATTGACATTTGCCGACTTTCTGTTGTTATAGAACGTGTATTGCAACTTTTTTGTGACAAATATCTCAGTAGATATGTTGTTGTACTATGTATAAAGTCTCACTCTTCTTGATGTTGTCACGAAACCAATATAAACAACTCACTATTTTCAGGGTTTATTCGCTATATATACAGATATATCCATGTACCCTGACATTTTCCTTACCAGGGAAAGAGATTGTTTAATGTAGTGCTATCTTGACAAATTTACAGTATTTCAGTAATTCCCCAGTCTTCGTTAACTGCCAAATTCTGCTGCTGCTTGAGTCTTACGGGTGAGGCAGCAATTATCAAACAATCTGATCTCAATGCTATTTTATCTTTAAAAATATTCGCACTGGTTTTCTTAAAGCACTGCTAAATATTGTGTGCCTTTATCGAACACCAAGTTCCTACTAGTCATGCATTACTATTCCTCCAACTCCAATGATTTTTTACTGTTCCTTTCACTTAAACTAATGATCCCACTGGCACCAAAAATGGGGGTACTATTTCTCTCTCCCTGGCTCAGAATTTGTTGCATTACTCGAAATCTGGCCCATCTACGGATTACATCTAGTCCTTCTCTGCTTATCAATCTCTGCCACTTTTGAAAAACACAACATCGTTGGTAGAATGCAATACACGTTTACAACAGTTAGCAGTTTACATGGTTGCATTACCCTAAATATAGCAAAAATGTCCTGATAAGACAAGAGTCGCAAAGAGTTAATGAAACGAAAATATGTGTGTGAGACGGTTAAGATGTAAGTTTACATCCATTTAGTCGCATTAACGTACTTCTACATTCATAAATAAAGTCTGGATGACATTTCGCATTGAGATAAAGTTGCAGGGCTATTTTCCGATAAATAGTTTCCAGTACCCTAATTAAGACGATATAGAGCACAATGTCGGTTTCTATTCGATTTCTAATATCGTTACCTTCACTCAAGTAAACAATAAGTGAAGCAGCATACTTTAGATGTAAAGATAATTGCATTATTCTAAATATAGCAGATAGCTATATTTAAGCACAGGGAATGTTCAGCATGCTCAACGGTAAAATGGTTTGCAATACAACGAAATATATGAAATTTATAATGAAATTATCACTCATCCATTGAACATTTTATTTTGAACATAATTCAATTATATATTAAAGTATACTGTTAAACTAAGCTATGAAAACGTCTCCTTACTGTGCTAATTTACGAATTATTCAACTATTTCAAACCGTTTGTCATAGCTATGCTATGCTAAAACCCGCAATATCTGACATCTAAGGTAAACCGAATTTCTGCTTTTTATTACTCTTTAAATGCAATAATCACTCAATTAAAATCAGCTAATCTTTCGATAGTTGCAAGTGCAATAACCTGAACTTACCGTGCAACAGCTACTGGTTCAAAACTAATTCAAACCGCCTGACAGATGTGCTTATGCTATGCTAAAACTCCACAATATCTGACCTCTAAGGTAAACCCTATTTCTGCTTTTTATTACTTTTTTAATTGGATGATCAATCAATCAGCTAATCATCTAAAGATGTTTCACTGAAACAATGATGGGGTATTTTTCTCTCACCGACTGAGAATATTTTGCTTCAATCTAGTACAAATAGCAATGATATTAATTAACTGATCATTGCAAAAAAATATAAAAAAGATTAAAAATAACATAAAAAAGATATTGTGGAGTTCATCTTTTTCAGAGATCTCTTTGACTTGGATTCGAACTAGTTCAATAATTCTGAAATAAGTACAGCAAGTGATCGTTGGTAGAATGCAAAATTGATACATAGTTTACTTTCTTTTCAGGGATAGATATTATTCTTAATAGTCGCAGAGGTTACCAGTTAGACCGTTTACATGGGCTGCAAAAAATAGCAAAAAAAAGTTCTGAAAACACATGTTATGTTTACAGTAAGATTAAGGTTTACATCGGTTTAGGAATAGTCGCCTTAACGTGAGTCTACATAAGTGTGTTAAATGAAGTCAGGATACCATATATTGTTAAAGGTAAAGTTGCAGGTCTTTATTAAGACAGCATGTCGGAATAGCTAAGATAAAGGTTGGACACTAATAATAGGTCACAATTCCTTACACTGACACCAATGATCGATCACTCTTCCTTCAACTGACACTAATGAGGGTCACTAGTGGGTGGAATGATGGGTGTAGTCCTCATCATTGGTGTCATTTTAAGGAATAAAGACACTTCATTGGTTTAAGGAACTTGTGACTCATCGTCATCGTGACCCCGACAGACACTAATGACTGCTTTCTATTCCTCCCACTGACACCAAATTATTGATCAATTATTATGGGCGGAATACTGTTTTTATAAACAGTATATACATTTAACCCTCTTAACCCATTTCTGATAAAAATATGCGTATAATTATTTTTCTACATTGGGGATTATGGTTGGAATAGTGTTTATAAATATAGATCGCAAAACATTAAACCTATTTCTGATAAGAATATGCATATAATTATTTTTCTACATGGGGATTAAGGGTGGAAATGTGTTTATAAATATACCAACCTATTTAACCAATTTCTGATAAGAATATGCATATAATTATTTTTCTACATTGGGGATTATGGATTGAATATTGTAATTAAACATGCATAGCAACATATTAAATCTAACACAGGGATTATGGGTGGAATATTGCTTATAAATATACATAGGAACCTATTTAACTAATTTCTGATAAAAATATGCGTATAATTATTTTTCTACATGGGGATAATGGGTGGAATATTATTTATAAATATACATAGCATCATATTTAAACCTATTTCTGTTATGAATATGCAAATAACAAATTTTCTACATGGGGATTACGGGTAGAATGTGTTTATTTATATACAAAGGATCCTAATTAATCAATTTCTGATAAGAATATGCTTATTTTTCTACATGGGGATTATGGGTGGAATATTGTTTATAAACATACATAGGATTCTATTTAACCCATTTCCGATATGAATATGCATATAATTATTTTTCTACAGGGGGATTATGGGTAGAATAGTGTCAGACCTGGAGATCACCATTGACAGAATACATCGCCTGCCAAAACCGACATACCTGTCAGAACACATCCCCAGAGATGTGATTCTGCGCCTACATTTTTATCATGCCAAAGAACAACTGATGTTGATCATGCGCCAGAAAGATCAAATCCCCGCGCAGTTTCAGCATCTACAGTTCTATGCTGATCTTTCTCAATACACCTTGCAAAAGAGGAAGAACTTAAACACCATCACCAAAGCATTGAGAAATCATCGCATCACCTATAGATGGGGGTACCCTACCAAACTCACGGTTACGAAAGATGGACGCACCCACGTGGTGAATTCGCTAGAGAAGGGCCTCTCCCTTTTGAAAGAGTGGAAAATAATACCAGAACAGGAGACGACCTCGGCTAAAACGCCCAGATCAGTGGAAACTGCGTGGAAGACGGTCACTACAAAAAACGCAAAATCACACTCCTGACTCAGGATGGTTACCTAATAACCTACCAATCCCTGGAAATCTGTCCAAGAGCTCTCAGGCTTGAACTATTTCCTCCACTTACTTGAACAGCGATAAGCTGTACCTTAACGTTTGTGTTTTCAGGTTTGGGATCGGTCCTTGAAAATGCCGTCCCCACACAAGTTTGGCGAATACATTGCCTTTCAATTTATGTTTATCTCCTTTTGTTCCTTTTTCTTTTTTCTGTTTTCTCTGAAAATGCAGCAGCCAGAACGCGTGCAAGCATCGCAACAGTCATGCCTTACCTCAACAAAAGTTACGAAGATGGAACTTTCCTCACTACCCATTCCCAACTTGAATCCACCATTACACTGCCATCCAAAAGTGAGTACAATCCAAGCTCTACTTTGCCATATAGTGCCTATTCCTTGCTATACCTGAAAACGCCACAAGAGGGCAACATTGCCTCAAAAATGAATACTCATCACAATACTCCAGATAACACACAAATCCCTCAATTATGGGTATAAAACTTCTATCTATTAATGCGAAAGGCCTAAACCACCCCGCTAAGAGGAAGTCAATGTGGAAAGAGGCTCTTTCCAACAAGTCTGACATTATCTGCGTGCAAGAAACGCACTTTTCCATAACGGCCACCCCTTCTTGTACCCACAGGAACTTCCCGTACATCTTTACTGCTAATGCCCAAAATAAAACGAAAGGAGTCCTCACAGCCATACGGGACACAGTGGCTACCCTGGGGGTCGATACCTAATCTTGGTATGCGATCTCAATTCCATTACATACACTATTGTTAATGTGTATGCGCCCAACCAACACCAGCTACACTTCCTCCATAAACTTCTACGAAAGATCAAGGCCCACCAAAAAGGAAGATTAATAGTCTGTGGAGACTTCAATACAATCCCTGATACGAATCTGGACTCTTCATCTAGCAATAGACGCCCGGGTATGTCTCTCCTGGCCACATTACATGCACAAGACCTATATGACGCCTGGAGGTGCTTGCACGCCGGTGAAAGGGACTACACCTTTTTTTCCTCCCCACATAGAGTCTACTCCCGAATTGACCTTTTTCTTGTGGATCGAAACACCTTAGCCCAAACGACATCTACAACAATAAATACCATCTCGTGGTCTGACCACGCGTCCATCACTATATCCATAAAAGATGACTCAAACTGCAACGCACCGAACATGTGGAGATCCAACACCTATTTAATGCAACAACCAGACTCACTCAAAAAACGCTATAAACCAGCATCTGAAAGAGTTCTTTAGTGTCAATGAGTCCACGGTGCAGGATCAGTTTATACTGTGGAACTCTCATAAGGCATATATACGTGGTATTCTTATACAATTAGGGGCAAGAGCTAAGAGGCAGCAGCAACAACGAGTAAGAGAACTAACAGACAAAATATTTTTGCTTGAAACTGGAAACAAACAAAACACATCCCCCATATTATCCCAACAACTTACACAACTACGTAAATGACCTAAGATTACTACTGCAAGAAAGCTTAAAATGCCATATTATATACACAAAGCTGGCAAAACCTTAGCATATAGAGATTGAAAGGCCTCAGACACAAATCAAAGATCCCTTATATACTGCACCCTACTACTAAACATAAACTCTACCACCCTCAGGATATAGCGGATACTTTTAGTCACTATTACAGTACATTATACAACTTAAAAGACGATACAAACACTATACAACCTAGCACTGACGCAATTAACTCTTTTCTACAACACTTAAACATGCCTTCCCTCACACAAGATCAAATACAGACCTTAAACCAAAAATTTAACTCAGATGAACTACATAAAACCATTGACTCCCTCCCCAGCAAACAAATCACCAGGCCCTGACGGCTTCTCTGGGGAATATTATAAAACTTTTAAACACCTATTAATTCCATATTTGGAACGTACCTTCAACGCCGCTGCTGCCTCTGCTTCTTTCCCAACAGAAATGTTGAGGGCAATCATTGTGACACTGCCAAAGCCAGGGAAGGAACCCAATACCCCTCCAAATTTCAGGCCTATCTCACTGCTTAATACCGATCTGAAAATATATGCCAAACTCATTGCATCCCGTTTACTAAACATACTCCCCCTTCTCATTCACCCTGACCAAACCGGGTTCACCAAAGGCAGTCAAACGTCAGACGCTACCCGCAGGCTGTTAAATATCATACATTTAGCCAAGGCGCATAAGAGGCCTTCTCTGCTGTTGGCGTTGGACGCGGAGAAGGCCTTCGACCGCATACACTGGCAATACCTCACTCAGGTCTTGGGTAGGTTTGGTTTTTCTGGCACCATTCTCTCAGCAATCCTGGCCTTATACTCTAAACCCTCAGCCCAAGTATTTACATCTGGAGCATTATCCAAGCCTTTTAACATAACCAATGGCACCAGGCAGGGATGCTCCCTGTCCCCATTAATTTTTAATTTACTCATGGAACCTCTGGCTATATATTTCCGCTCCCATCCCGACATTGAAGGCTTCTGTATAGATAAGTCCACCCATAAGATAAGCCTATTCGCGGACGACATAATCATGATTTTGACCAATGTGGAAACTTCCCTGGCTTTGGTACATAACGCATTAAATATGTTTAATAAAATATCCTATTACAAATTAAATGAGAACAAATCCTACATAATGGGGATAGGCATTGACCCTGGTATACAAGACAAACTTAGTTCAAGATTCCCATACTCCTGGGATAACAATGGGATAAAGTACTTGGGCATAACCCTAACTGCAAACATAGATAATCTAGTGGCTGCTAACTACACCTCATTTTTGGGAACCCTCCAGAGAAAGTTTGCAGATCTCGCCAAAGTGGAGATATCGTGGACAGGTAGACTGGCAGCGTTTAAAATGATGGTTCTACCACAGCTACTCTACTTGTTTAGAACTCTCCCAGTCCCTGTCCATAATTCCTTCTTTTCTATTGCACAATCTCAGATCAACAGATTTCTCTGGCAGGGCAAGAAGGCCAGGTGCACCTTCATGAAACTCACTAGGTCTAGAGATGCTGGGGGAATTGGACACGTCATACTAAAAGACTTCTATATAGCAGCAATTATTTCACAAGTCAGATATTGGTTATCCCAATCTCAGGTCCATAGATGGATAGAGCTAGAGACAGCACAGGTGCCTAGGGCAAATTTAGCTGACTTACTACTATCTTCCAGATTCCAGGCATACACTCAAACACACCTAACTCCTACAATGGTTGCTACACTACTAGCTTGGAAGACATTCATAGCATCCAAATTCACGAACCAAACAACCAAAGGTATTCCGATTACTGTATCCAGCTTAACACTGGTAATACCAAACCTACGTATATCACACTGGATGTCCAGAGGCATACTATCACTAGAGGACTTCATGAACGGTCCAGTTCCCAAAACATTTGAGATCCTACAAACCAAGTGTACTTGGAAGACTACGACTACTATAGCTACATCCAGATATTGCATTTACTTCAAAGATACCCCTACACTTCCATTGCAAGTACCATGGCGAGTATTCCTGTACTTTACAAACCCCAACACTAACATAAAAGGTATATCCTTGTTTTATAACTTGCTCAACAACAAACAGGTGTTCACCAAAACTGACAACATCATAGCATGTGAACATAAGCTGGGCACAACCTATTCTGAAGAACAATGCAACACATTTGCAGCTACTAAATGCGTTAGATTATGGGAGACAACATATAAATTAACACTAAACTGGTATTTAACGCCATACCGAATTTCTAAATTCGCACGACAAACCTCACCTCTATGCTGGAGAAACTGCGGACGAATAGGTACACTACACCATATTATCTGGGAATGCCCAAGTTTACATTAACTATGGCAAAAAGTATTTAAACTAATATCAACAATAGCAGGATTTACAGTTATCCCGAAAGCAGATCTGGCTGTCCTTTCATTAGGCATAGAAAACATACCGGCAGCAACCAGAACTATAATTCTACATATATTACTTAGCACTAGGTTAACAATTCTCAGACATTGGAAAGATTCTAAACCTCCCACCTTCAGTGAAATTACAGAATTGACGAACACACACGCCACCTATGAATGTATGTTTGCAGCGGCCAAGGGTCAATATTTGAAGTCACAAACCAAATGGGCTAGTTGGAAAAAATGGTACGCACACACCCATTAGGGTTAAGTTCTTTTCGTTTTGACTACCTGCAACCTACACTCAATTGAAGTAGGCAAAGCTGCATATAGTCTGTTTTTGTTTTAATTTAATTAATAATTAATTATTATTATTTATGTTACCTTAACCATGTTATTACCAGTACGACCAAATTCTACTCATACGGAATGCTGGTCCTCTCACTAGCTTATTTCAGGAATGGCTAATAGGTGTGTATGTATGTTCATGTCAAACTTCCAACTGACGATGATACCATCATATCAAAGATGGTCCACAATGTCGCAGAATATCCATGCACTATACATTATGCGAACTGTACTATATATTATATGTGGTTTATGTTCTGTATTATTTACAACTTGTACAGTCTGATTCCTTCAAACTAATAAAAAATATTGGAATTAAGAATATGCATATAATTATTTTTCTACATAGGGATTGTGGGTGGAATATGGATTATAAATATACATAGGAACCTATTTAACCCATTTCTGATAAGAATATGTAAACAATTGTGTTTCTATATGGGAATTATGGGTGGAATATTGTTTATAAATATACATAGGGACCTATTTAACCCATTTCTTATAAGAATATGCATATCATTATTTTCTACCTAGGGACTATGGGTGGAATATGGATTATAAATATACATAGGAACCTATTTAACCCATTTCTGATAAGAATATGCATATAATTATTTTTCTATATAGGGAATATGGGTGGAATATTGTTTATAAATATACATAGGAACCTATTTTACCCATTTCTGATAAGAATATGCATATAATTATGATTCTCCATGGGGATTATGTGTGGAATCTTGTGAATAAATATACATAGGAACCTATTTAACCCATTTCTGATAAGAATGTGTAAACAATTGTTTTTCTATATGGGAATTATGGGTAGAATATTATTTATAAATATACAGAGGGACCTATTTAACCCATTTCTGATAAGAATATGCATATAATTATTTTTCTACCTAGGGACTATGGGTGGAATAATGTTTATAAATATACATAGGAACCTATTTTACCCATTTCTGATATGAATATGCATATTATTATTTTTCTACATGGGGATTATGGGTGGAATATTGTTTATAAATATACATGGGAACCTATTTAACAATTTCTGATAAGAATATGCATATAATAATTTTTCAACATGGGGATAATGAGTGGAATATTATTTATAAATATACATAGCATCATATTAAACCTATTTCTGATAAGAATATGCATATAAATATTTTTCTACATAGGGATTATGGGTGGAATATTGTCGTTAAACATACATAGGAATATATTAAACCTATTTCTGATATGAATATGCATATAATTTGTGTTTCTATATGTTGATTATGGGTGGAATATGGATTATAAATATACATAGGAACCTATTTAACCAATTTCTGATAAGAATATGTAAACAATTGTTTTTCTATATGGGATTTATGGGTGGAATATTGTTTATAAATATACATTGGGACCTATTTAACCCATTTCTGATAAGTATATGCATATAAATATTTTTCTATATAGGGAATATGGGTGGAATATTGTTTATAAATATACATAGGAACCTATTTAACCCATTTCTGATATGAATATGCATATTATTATTTTTCTACATGGGGATTGTGGGTGGAATATTGATTATAAATATACATGGGAAACTAGTTAACCATTTCTGATAAGAATATGCATATAATAATTTATCAACATAGGGATTATGGGTGGAATATTGTTCATAAACATGCATAGGAACCTATTTAACCAATTTCTGATATGAATATGCATATGATTACTTTTCTACATGGGGATTATGGGTAGAATAGTGTTAATAAATATACCTAGGAGTATATTAAACCTATTTCTGATATGAATATGCATATAATTATTTTCTACATGGGTAGAAAGGGTGGAATATTGTTTATAAATATACATAGGAACATATTTAACCTATTTCTGATAAGAATATGCATATAATTATGTTTCTCCATGGGGATTATGTGTGGAATCTTGTGAATAGATATACATAGGAACCTATTTAACCCAATTCTGATAAGAATATGCATACAATTATTTTTCTATATGGGGATTATGGGTGGAATATTGTTTATAAATATACATAGTAACCTATTTAACCAATTTCTTCTAAGAATATGCATATACATTTTTTTCTGTATTGGAATTGTGGGTGGAATAATATTCATAAATATACATAGGAACCTATTTAACCCATTTCTGATAAGAATATGCATATAATTATTTTTTTACATGGGGATTATGAGTGGAATATTGTTAAAAAATATACATAGGAACCTATTTAACCCAATTCTGATAAGAATATGCATACAATTATTTTTCTATATTGGAATTATGGGAGGAATATTGTTTAAAATATATCCATAGTAACATATTTAAACTATTTCTGATAAGAATATGCATATAATTATTTTTTTACATGGGGATTATAGGTGGAATGTGGATTATAAATAGACATAGGAACCTATTTAACCCATTTCTGATAAGATTAGACATATAATTATTTTTCTAAATGGGGATAATGGGTGGAATATTATTTATAAATATAAATAGCATCATATTAAACCTATTTCTGATATGAATATGCATATAATTAATTTTCTTCATGGGGATTATGGGTGGAATGTTGTTTATTAATATACATAGGAACCTATTTAACCAATTTCTGATAAGAATATGCATATAATTATTTTTCTACATGGGGATTATGGGTGGAATATTGTCGTTAAACATACATATATTAAACCTATTTCTGATATGAATATGCATATAATTGTGTTTCTATATGTTGATTATGGGTGGAATATTTTTGATAAATATACACAGGAACCTATTTAACCCATTTCTTATAAGAATATGCATATAATTATTTTCTACCTAGGGACAATGGGTGGAATATGTATTATAAATATACATAGGAACCTATTTAACCCATTTCTGATAAGAATATGTAAACAGTTTTTTTCTATATGGGAATTATGGGTGGAATATTGTTTCTAAATATACATAGGGACCTATTTAACCCATTTCTGATAAGAATATGCATATAATTATTTTTTTATATGGGGATTATAGGTGGAATGTGGATTATAAATATACATAGGAACATATTTAAATCATTTCCGATAAGGATATGCATATAATTATTTTTGTATATGGGAATTATGGGAGGACTATTGTTTTTAAATAGACATAAGAACCTATTTAACCCATTTCTGATAAGAATATGCATATAATTATTTTTCTACATGGTGATAATGGGTGGAATATTGTTTATGAATATACATAGCAACATATTAAACGTATTTCCGATATGAATACGCATATAATTAATTTTCTACATGGGGATTATGGGTGGAATAATGTTTATAAATATACATAGGAACATATTTAACCCATTTCTGATAAGAATATGCATATAATTATTTTTCTATATAGGGATTATGGGTGGAATAATGTTTATAAATATACATAGGGACCTATTTAACCCATTTCTTATAAGAATAAGCATATAATTATTTTCTACCTAGGGACTATGGGTATAATATGGATTATAAATATACATAGGAACCTATTTAACCATTTCTGATAAGAATATGCGTATAATAATTTTTCAAAATTGGGATAATGGGTGGAACATTGTTTATAAACATACATAGGAACCTATTTAACCCATTTCTGATATGAATATGCATATAATTATTTTTCTACATGGGGATTATGGGTAGAATAGTGTTAATAAATATACCTAGGAATATATTAAACCTATTTCTGATATGAATATGCATATAATTATTTTCTACATGGGTAGAAAGGGTGGACTATTGTTTATAAATATACATAGGAACCTATTTAACCCATTTCTGAAAAGAATATGCTTATAATTATGTTTCTTCGTGGGGATTATGTGTGGAATCTTGTAAATAAAAATACATAGGAACCTATTTAAATCAATTCTGATAAGAATATGCATACAATTATTTTTCTATATGGGGATTATGGGTGGATTGTTTATAAATATACATAGTAACCTATTTAACCAATTTCTTATAAGAATATGCATATACAGTTTTTTCTGTATTGGGATTGTGGGTGGAATAATATTTATAAATATACATAGGAGCCTATTTAACCCATTTTTGATAAGAATATGCATATAATTATTTTTCTACATGGGGATTATGTGTGGAATATTGTTAATGAATACACATAGGAACCTATTTAACCCAATTCTGATAAGAATATGCATACAATTATTTTTCTATATTGGAATTATGGGTGGAATATTGTTTATAAATATATATAGTAACATATTTAACCTATTTCTGGTAAGAATATGCATATAATTATTTATTTACATGGGGATTATAGGTGGAATGTGGATTAAAAATAGACATAGGAACCCATTTAACCCATTTCTGATAGGATTAGGCATATAATTATTTTTCTAAATGGGGATAATGGGTGGAATATTATTTATAAATATACATAGCATCATATTAAACCTATTTCTGTTATGAATATGCATATAATTAATTTTCTACATGGGGATTAGGGGTAGAATGTTGTTTATTAATATACATAGGAACCTATTTAACCAGTTTCTGATAAGAATATGCATATAATTATTTTTCTACATGGGGATTATGGGTGGAATATTGTCGTTAAACATACATAGAAATATATTAAACCTATTTCTGATATGAATATGCATATAATTGTGTTTCTATATGTTGATTATGGGTGGAATATTTTTTATAAATATACACAGGAACCTATTTAACCCATTTCTGATAAGAATATGCATATAATTATTTTTCTACATAGGGATTATGGGTGGAATATGGATTATAAATATACATAGGAACCTATTTAACCCATTTCTGATAAGAATATGTAAACAATTGTTTTTCTATATGGGAATTATGGGTGGAATATTGTTTATAAATATACATAGGGACCTATTTAACCCATTTCTTATAAGAATATGCATATAATTATTTTCTACCTAGGGACCATGGGTGGAATATGGATTATAAATATACATAGGAACCTATTTAACCCATTTCTGATAAGAATATGCATATAATTATTTTTCTATATAGGGAATATGGGTGGAATATTGTTTATAAATATACATGTGAACCTATTTAACCATTTCTGATAAGAATATGCATATAATAATTTTTCAACATGGGGATTATGGGTAGAATAGTGTTAATAAATATACCTAGGAGTATATTAAACCTATTTCTGATATGAATATGCATATAATTATTTTCTACATGGGTAGAAAGGGTGGAATATTGTTTATATATATACATAGGAACCTATTATCCCATTTCTGATAAGAATATGCATATAATTATGTTTCTCCATGGGGATTATGTGTGGAATCTTGTGAATAGATATACATAGGAACATATTTAACCCAATTCTGATAAGAATATGCATACAATTATTTTTCTCTATGGGGATTATGGGTGGAATATTGTTTATAAATATACATAGTAACCTATTTAACCAATTTCTTATAAGAATATGCATATACATTTTTTTCTGTATTGGAATTGTGGGTGGAATAATATTCATAAATATACATCGGAACCTATTTAACCCATTTTTGATAAGAATATGCATATAATTATTTTTTTACATGGGGATTATGTGTGGAATATTGTTAAAAAATATACATAGGAACCTATTTAACCCAATTCTGATAAGAATATGCATACAATTATTTTTCTATATTGGAATTATGGGAGGAATATTGTTTAAAAATATACATAGTAACATATTTAACCTATTTCTGATAAGAATATGCATATAATTATTTTTTTACATGGGGATTATAGGTGGAATGTGGATTATAAATAGACATATGAACCTATTTAACCCATTTCTGATAAGATTAGGCATATAATTATTTTTCTAAATGGGGATAATGGGTGTAATATTATTTATAAATATAAATAGCATCATATTAAACCTATTTCTGATATAAATATGCATATAATTAATTTTCTTCATGGGGATTATGGGTGGAATATTGTCGTTAAACATACATAGGAATATATTAAACCTATTTCTGATATGAATATGCATATAATTGTGTTTCTATATGTTGATTATGGGTGGAATATTTTTGATAAATATACACAGGAACCTATTTAACCCATTTCTGATAAGAATATGCATATAATTATTTTTCTACATAGGGATTATGGGTGGAATATGGATTATAAATATACATAGGAACCTATTTAACCCATTTCTGATAAGAATATGTAAACAATTTTTTTCTATATGGGAATTATGGGTGGAATATTGTTTCTAAATATACATAGGGAGCTTTTTAACCCATTTCTGATAAAAATATGCATATAATTATTTTTCTACATGGGGATTATGGGTGGAAAATTGTTTATAAATATACATGGAATCTATTTAACCCATTTCTGATAAGAATATTCATATAATTATTTTTTTACATGGGGATTATGGGATGAATATTGTTTATAAATATACATTGTAACCTATTTAACCCATTTCTGATAATAATATACCAATATTTATTTTTCTACATGGGCATTATGGGTGGAATATTGTTAATAAATATGCCTAGTAACCTAGGCATGGGTTACATTTCTGATAAGAATATGCATATAGTTATTTTTCTACATGGGGATCATGGGTGGAATAGTGTTTATAAATTTACATTGTAACCTATTTAACCCATTTCTGATAAGAACATGCATATAATTATTTTTCTATATAGGGATTATGGGTGGAATAATGTTTATAAATATACATAGGGACCTATTTAACCCATTTCTTATAAGAATAAGCATATAATTATTATCTACCTAGGGATTATGGGTGGAATATGGATTATAAATATACATAGGAACCTATTTAACCATTTCTGATAAGAATATGCGTATAATAATTTTTCAAAATTGGGATAATGGGTGGAACATTGTTTATAAACATACATAGGAACCTATTTAACCCATTTCTGATATGAATATGCATATAATTATTTTTCTACATGGGGATTATGGGTAGAATAGTGTTAATAAATATACCTAGGAATATATTAAACCTATTTCTGATATGAATATGCATATAATTATTTTCTACATGGGTAGAAAGGGTGGAATATTGTTTATAAATATACATAGGAACCTATTTAAACCATTTCTGAAAAGAAAATGCTTATAGCTATGTTTCTTCGTGGGGATTATGTGTGGAATCTTGTAAATAAAAATACATAGGAACCCATTCAACCCAATTTTGATAAGAATATTCATACAATTATTTTTCTATATGGGTATTATGGGTGGATTGTTTATAAATATACATAGTAACCTATTTAACCAATATCTTATAAGAATATGCATATACAGTTTTTTCTGTATTGGGATTGTGGGTGGAATAATATTTATAAATATACATAGGAACCTATTTAACCCATTTTTGATGAGAATATGCATATAATTATTTTTCTACATGGGGATTATGTGTGGAATATTGTTAATGAATACACATAGGAACCTATTTAACCCATTTCTGATAAGAATATGTAAACAATTGTTTTTCTATATGGGAATTATGGGTGGAATATTGTTTATAAATATACATAGGGACCTATTTAACCCATTTCTTATAAGAATATGCATATAATTATTTTCTACCTAGGGACTATGGGTGGAATAGGGATTATAAATATACATAGGAACCTATTTAACCCATTTCTGATAAGAATATGCATATAATTATTTTTCTATATAGGGAATATGGGTGGAATATTGTTTATAAATATACATGGGAACCTATTTAACCATTTCTGATAAGAATATGCATATAATAATTTTTTAACATGGGGATTATGGGTGGAATATTATTCATAAACATACTTAGGAACCTATTTAACCAATTTCTGATATGAATATGCATATGATTATTTTTCTACATGGGGATTATGGGTAGAATAGTGTTAATAAATATACCTAGGAAAACCTATTTCTGATATGAATATGCATATAATTATTTTCTACATGGGTAGAAAAGGTGGAATATTGTTTATAAATATACACAGAAACCTATTTAACCCATTTCTTATAAGAATATGCATATAATTATTTTCTACCTAGGGACTATGGGTGGAATATGGATTATAAATATACATAGGAACCTATTTAACCCATTTCTGATAAGAATATGCAAACAATTGTTTTTCTATATGAGAATTATGGGTGGAATATTGTTTATAAATATATATAGTAACATATTTAAACCATTTCTGATAATAATATACCAATATTTATTTTTTTACATGGGCATTATGGGTGGAATATTGTTAATAAATATGCCTAGTAACCTATTTAACCCATTTCTGATATAAATATGCATATAGTTATTTTTCTACATGGGGATCATGGGTGGAATAGTGTTTATAAATTTACATTGTAACCTATTTAACCCATTTCTAATAAGAACATGCATATAATTGTTTTTCTATATGGGGGTTATGGGTGGAATATTGTTTATGAATATACGTGGAACCTAGTTAACCCATTTCTGATAATAATATGCATATAATTATTTTTTACGTAGGGACTATGGGTGGAATATGGATTATAAATATACACAGGAACCTATTTCACCCATTTCTGATAAGAATATGCAAACAATTGTTTTTCTATATGGGAATTATGGGTGGAATATTGTTTATAAATATACATAGGGAACTATTTAACTCATTTCTGATAAGAATATGCATATAATAATTTTTCTACATGGGGATTATGGGTGGAATATTGTTTATAAATATACATGGAACCTAGTTAACCCATTTCTGATAAGAATATGCATACAATTATTTTTCTATATGGGAATTAGGGGTTTAATATTGTTTATGAATATACATAGGATCCTATTTAACAAATTTCTGATAAGAATATGCATATAATTATTTTTTTACATGGGGATTATAGGTGGAATGTGCATTATAAATATACATAGGAACATATTTAAATCATTTCCGATAAGGATATGCATATCATTATTTTTGTATATGGGAATTATGGGAGGACTATTGTTTCTAAATAGACATAAGAACCTATTTAACCCATTTCTGATAAGAATATGCATATAATTATTTTTTTACATGGGGATTATGGGATGAATATTGTTTATAAATATACATTGTAACCTATTTAACACATTTCTGATAATAATATACCAATATTTATTTTTCTACATGGGCATTATGGGTGGAATATTGTTAATAAATATATCTAGTAACCTATTTAACCCATTTCTGATAAGAATATGCATATAGTTATTTTTCTACATGGGGATCATGTGGAATAGTGTTTATAAATTTACATTGTAACCTATTTAACCCATTTCTGATAAGAACATGCATATCATTGTTTTTCTATATATGGATTATGGGTGGAATATTGTTTATAAATATACAAAGGGACCTATGTAACCCATTTCTTATAAGAATATGCATACAATTATTTTTCTATATCTAAATTATGGGTTTAATATTGTTTATGAATATACATAGAATCCTATTTAATCCATTTCTGATAAGAATATGCATATAATTATTTTTTTATATAGGGATTATGGGTGGAATATTATTTATAAATATACATAGGGACCTATTTAACCCATTTCTTATAAGAATATGCATATAATTATTTTCTACCTAGGGACTATGGGTGGAATATGGATTATAAAAATACATAGGAACCTATTTAACCCATTTCTGATAAGAATATGCAAACAATTGTTTTTCTATATGGGAATTATGGGTGGAATATTGTTTATAAATATATATAGTAACATATTTAAACCATTTCTGATAAGAATATGCATACAATTATTTTTCTATATGGGAATTATGGATGGAATGAGGTTTATAAATATACATAGGGACCTATTTAACCCATTTCTTATAAGAATATGCATATAATTATTTTTCTATATGGGGATTATGGGTTGGATATTGTTTATAAATATACATAGGATCCTATTTAATCCATTTCTGATAAAAATATGCATTTAATTATTTTTCTATATAGGGATTATGGGTGGAATAATGTTTATAAATATACATGGGAACCTATTTAACCATTTCTGATAAGAATATGCATATAATAATTTTTCAACATGGGGATTATGTGTGGAATATTGTTTATAAACATATATAGGAACCTATTTAACCCATTTCTGATATGAATATGCATATAATTATTTTTCTACATGGGGATTATGGGTAGAATAGTGTTAATAAATATACCTAGGAATATATTAAACCTATTTCTGATATGAATATGCATATTATTATTTTCTATATGTGTAGAAAGGGTGGAAAATTGTTTATAAATATACATAGAAATCTATTTAACCCATTTCTGATAAGAACATGCATATAATTATGTTTCTCTATGGGGATTATGTGTGGAATCTTGTTTATAAATATACACAGGAACCTATTTAACCCATTTCTGATAAGAATATGCATATAATTATTTTTCTACATAGGGATTATGGGTGGAATATGGATTATAAATATACATAGGAACCTATTTAACCCATTTCTGATAAGAATATGTAAACAATTGTTTTTCTATATGGGAATTATGGGTGGAATATTGTTTATAAATATACATAGGGACCTATTTAACCCATTTCTTATAAGAATATGCATATAATTATTTTCTACCTAGGGACTATGGGTGGAATATGGATTATAAATATACATAGGAACCTATTTAACCCATTTCTGATAAGAATATGCATATAATTATTTTTCTATATAGGGAATATGGGTGGAATATTGTTTATAAATATACATGGGAACCTATTTAACCATTTCTGATAAGAATATGCATATAATAATTTTTCAACATGGGGATTATGGGTGGAATATTATTCATAAACATACTTAGGAACCTATTTAACCAATTTCGGATATGAATATGCATATGATTATTTTTCTACATGGGGATTATGGGTAGAATAGTGTTAATAAATATACCTAGGAAAACCTATTTCTGATATGAATATGCATATAATTATTTTCTACATGGGTAGAAAAGGTGGAATATTGTTTATAAATAGACATAGTAACCTATTTAACCCATTTCTGGTAAGAATATGCATATAATTATGTTTCTCCATAGGGAATATGTGTGGAATCTTGTGAATAAATATACATAGGAACCTATTTAACCCAATTCTGATAAGAATATGCATACAATTATTTTTCTATATGGGGATTATGGGTGGAATATTGTTTATAAATATACATAGTAACCTATTTAACCAATTTCTTATAAGAATATGCATATACATTTTTTTCTGTATTGGGAATGTGGGTGGAATAATATTTATAAATATACATAGGAACCTATTTAACCCATTTCTGATAAGAATATGCATATAATTATTTTTCTACATGGGGATTATGTGTGGAATATTGTTAATAAATATATATAGGAACCTATTTAACCTAATTCTGATAAGAATATGCATACAAATATTTTTCTATATTGGAATTATGGGAGGAATATTGTTTATAAATATACATAGTAACATATTTAACCTATTTCTGATAAGAATATGCATATAATTATTTTTTTCATGGGGATTATAGGTGGAATGTGGATTATAAATAGACATAGGAACATATTTAACCCATTTCTGATAAGATTAGGCATATAAGTATTTTTCTTAATGGGGATAATGGGTGGAAAATTATTTATAAATATACATAGCATCATATTAAACATATTTCTAATATGAATATGCATATAATTAATTTTCTACATTGGGATTGTGGGTGGAATATTGTCGTTAAACATACATAGGAATATAGTAAATAACGTTTCTGATATGAATATGCATATAATTGTGTTTCTATATGTTGATTATGGGTGGAATATTTTTTATAAATATACACAGGAACCTATTTAACCCATTTCTGATAAGAATATGCATATTATTATTTTTCTACATTGGGATTATGGGTGGAATATGGATTATAAATATACATAGGAAACTATTTAACCCATTTCTGATAAGAATATGTAAACAATTGTTTTTCTATATGGGAATTATGGGTGGAATATTGTTTATAAATATACATAGGGACCTATTTAACCCATTTCTGATAAGAATATGCATATAATTATGTTTCTCCATGGGGATTATGTGTGGAATCTTTTGAATAAATATACATAGGAATATATTTAACCCAATTCTGATAAGAATATGCATACAATTATTTTTCTATATGGGGATTATGGGTGGAATATTGTTTATAAATATACATAGTAACCTATTTAACCAATTTCTTATAAGAATATGCATACATTTTTTTCTGTATTAGGATTGTGGGTGGAAAAATATTTATAAATATACATAGGAACCTATTTAACCCATTTCTGATAAGAATATGCATATAATTATTTTTCTACATGGGGATTATGTGTGGAATATTGTTAATAAATATACATAGGAACCTATTTAACCCAATTCTGATAAGAATATGCATACAATTATTTTTCTATATGGGGATTATGGGTGGAATATTGTTTATAAATATACATAGTAACCTATTTAACCAATTTCTTATAAGAATATGCATATACATTTTTTTCTGTATTGGGATTGTGGGTGGAATAATATTTATAAATATACATA
Source organism: Aquarana catesbeiana (assembly GCA_037953035.1). Taxonomy (NCBI): domain Eukaryota; kingdom Metazoa; phylum Chordata; class Amphibia; order Anura; family Ranidae; genus Aquarana; species Aquarana catesbeiana. The sequence continues at coordinate 3,786,896 of JBBHAA010000162.1, read as the reverse complement.
GGAACCTATTTAACCCATTTCTGATAAGAATATGCATATAATTATTTTTCTACATAGGGATTATGTGTGGAATATTGTTAATAAATATATATAGGAACCTATTTAACCTAATTCTGATAAGAATATGCATACAAATATTTTTCTATACTGGAATTATGGGAGGAATATTGTTTATAAATATACATAGTAACATATTTAACCTATTTCTGATAAGAATATGCATATAATTATTTTTTTCATGGGGATTATAGGTGGAATGTGGATTATAAATAGACATAGGAACATATTTAACCCATTTCTGATAAGATTAGGCATATAAGTATTTTTCGAAATGGGGATAATGGGTGGAAAATTATTTATAAATATACATAGCATCATATTAAACATATTTCTAATATGAATATGCATATAATTAATTTTCTACATTGGGATTGTGGGTGGAATATTGTCGTTAAACATACATAGGAATATAGTAAATAACGTTTCTGATATGAATATGCATATAATTGTGTTTCTATATGTTGATTATGGGTGGAATATTTTTTATAAATATACACAGGAACCTATTTAACCCATTTCTGATAAGAATATGCATATTATTATTTTTCTACATTGGGATTATGGGTGGAATATGGATTATAAATATACATAGGAAACTATTTAACCCATTTCTGATAAGAATATGTAAACAATTGTTTTTCTATATGGGAATTATGGGTGGAATATTGTTTATAAATATACATAGGGACCTATTTAACCCATTTCTGATAAGAATATGCATATAATTATGTTTCTCCATGGGGATTATGTGTGGAATCTTGTGAATAAATATACATAGGAATATATTTAACCCAATTCTGATAAGAATATGCATACAATTATTTTTCTATATGGGGATTATGGGTGGAATATTGTTTATAAATATACATAGTAACCTATTTAACCAATTTCTTATAAGAATATGCATACATTTTTTTCTGTATTAGGATTGTGGGTGGAAAAATATTTATAAATATACATAGGAACCTATTTAACCCATTTCTGATAAGAATATGCATATAATTATTTTTCTACATGGGGATTATGTGTGGAATATTGTTAATAAATATACATAGGAACCTATTTAACCCAATTCTGATAAGAATATGCATACAATTATTTTTCTATATGGGGATTATGGGTGGAATATTGTTTATAAATATACATAGTAACCTATTTAACCAATTTCTTATAAGAATATGCATATACATTTTTTTCTGTATTGGGATTGTGGGTGGAATAATATTTATAAATATACATAGGAACCTATTTAACCCATTTCTGATAAGAATATGCATATAATTATTTTTCTACATAGGGATTATGTGTGGAATATTGTTAATAAATATACATAGGAACCTATTTTACCCAATTCTGATAAGAATATGCATACAATTATTTTTCTATATTGGAATTATGGGTGGAATATTGTTTATAAATATACATAGTAACATATTTAACCTATTTCTGATAAGAATATGCATATAATTTTTTTTTACATGGGGATTATAGGTGGAATGTGGATTATAAATAGACATAGGAACCTATTTAACCCATTTCTGATAAGATTAGGCATATAATTATTTTTCTAAATAGGGATAATGGGTGGAATATTATTTAGAAATATACATAGCATCATATTAAACCTATTTCTGATATGAATATGCATATAATTAATTTTCTACATGGGGATTATGGGTGGAATGTTGTTTATTAATATACATAGGAACCTATTTAACCAGTTTCTGATAAGAATATGCATATAATTATTTTTCTACTTGGGGATTATGGGTGGAATATTGTCGTTAAACATACATAGGAATATATTAAACCTATTTCTGATATGAATATGCATATAATTGTGTTTCTATATGTTGATTATGGGTGGAATATTTTTTATAAATATACACAGGAACCTATTTAACCCATTTCTGGTAAGAATATGCATATAATTATTTTTCTACATAGGGATTATGGGTGGAATATGGATTATTTAACCCATTTCTGATAAGAATATGTAAACAATTGTTTTTCTATATGGGAATTATGGGTGGAATATTGTTTATAAATATACATAGGGACCTATTTAACCCATTTCTTATAAGAATATGCATATAATTATTTTCTACCTAGGGACTATGGGTGGAATATGGATTATAAATATACATAGGAACCTATTTAACCCATTTCTGATAAGAATATGCATATAATTATTTTTCTATATAGGGAATATGGGTGGAATATTGTTTATAAATATACATGGGAACCTATTTAACCATTTCTGATAAGAATATGCATATAATAATTTTTCAACATGGGGATTATGGGTGGAATATTATTCATAAACATACTTAGGAACCAATTTAACCAATTTCTGATATGAATATGCATATGATTATTTTTCTACATGGGGATTATGGGTAGAATAGTGTTAATAAATATACCTAGGAAAACCTATTTCTGATATGAATATGCATATCATTATTTTCTACATGGGTAGAAAAGGTGGAATATTGTTTATAAATATACATAGTAACCTATGTAACCCATTTCTGATAAGAATATGCATATAATTATGTTTCTCCATAGGGAATACGTGTGGAATCTTGTGAATAAATATACATAGGAACCTATTTAACCCAATTCTGATAAGAATATGCATACAATTATTTTTCTATATGGGGATTATGGGTGGAATATTGTTTATAAATATACATAGTAACCTATTTAACCAATTTCTTATGAGAATATGCATATACATTTTTTTCTGTATTGGGATTGTGGGTGGAATAATATTTATAAATATACATAGGAACCTATTTAACCCATTTCTGATAAGAATATGCATATAATTATTTTTCTACATGGGGATTATGTGTGGAATATTGTTAATAAATATATATAGGAACCTATTTAACCTAATTCTGATAAGAATATGCATACAAATATTTTTCTATATTGGAATTATGGGAGGAATATTGTTTATAAATATACATAGTAACATATTTAACCTATTTCTGATAAGAATATGCATATAATTATTTTTTTCATGGGGATTATAGGTGGAATGTGGATTATAAATAGACATAGGAACATATTTAACCCATTTCTGATAAGATTAGGCATATAAGTATTTTTCTAAATGGGGATAATGGGTGGAAAATTATTTATAAATATACATAGCATCATATTAAACATATTTCTAATATGAATATGCATATAATTAATTTTCTACATTGGGATTGTGGGTGGAATATTGTCGTTAAACATACATAGGAATATAGTAAATAACGTTTCTGATATGAATATGCATATAATTGTGTTTCTATATGTTGATTATGGGTGGAATATTTTTTATAAATATACACAGGAACCTATTTAACCCATTTCTGATAAGAATATGCATATTATTATTTTTCTACATTGGGATTATGGGTGGAATATGGATTATAAATATACATAGGAAACTATTTAACTAATTTCTGATAAGAATATGTAAACAATTGTTTTTCTATATGGGAATTATGGGTGGAATATTGTTTATAAATATACATAGGGACCTATTTAACCCATTTCTGATAAGAATATGCATATAATTATGTTTCTCCATGGGGATTATGTGTGGAATCTTGTGAATAAATATACATAGGAATATATTTAACCCAATTCTGATAAGAATATGCATACAATTATTTTTCTATATGGGGATTATGGGTGGAATATTGTTTATAAATATACATAGTAACCTATTTAACCAATTTCTTATAAGAATATGCATACATTTTTTTCTGTATTAGGATTGTGGGTGGAATAATATTTATAAATATACATAGGAACCTATTTAACCCATTTCTGATAAGAATATGCATATAATTATTTTTCTACATGGGGATTATGTGTGGAATATTGTTAATAAATATACATAGGAACCTATTTAACCCAATTCTGATAAGAATATGCATACAATTATTTTTCTATATTGGAATTATGGGTGGAATATTGTTTATAAATATACATAGTAACATATTTAACCTGTTTCTGATAAGAATATGCATATCATTTTTTTTTACATGGGGATTATAGGTGGAATGTGGATTATAAATAGATATAGGAACCTATTTAACCCATTTCTGATAAGATTAGGCATATAATTATTTTTCTAAATAGGGATAATGGGTGGAATATTATTTATACATATACATAGCATCATATTAAACCTATTTCTGATATGAATATGCATATAATAGATTTTCTACATGGGGATTATGGGTGGAATGTTGTTTATTAATATACATAGGAACCTATTTAACCAATTTCTGATAAGAATATGCATATAATTATTTTTGTACATGGGGATTATGGGTGGAATATTGTCGTTAAACATACATAGGAATATATTAAACCTATTTCTGATATGAATATGCATATAATTGTGTTTCTATATGTTGATTATGGGTGGAATATTTTTGATAAATATACACAGGAACCTACTTAACCCATTTCTGATAAGAATATGCATATAATTATTTTTCTACATAGGGATTATGGGTGGAATATGCATTATAAATATACATAGGAACCTATTTATCCCCTTTTCTGATAAGAATATGTAAACATTTTTTTTCTATATGGGAATTATGGGTGGAATATTGTTTATAAATATACATAGGGACCTATTTAACCAATTTCTGATAAAAAAAATGCATATAATTATTTTTCTACATGGGGATTATGGGTGGAATATTGTTTATAAATATACATGGAATCTATTTAACCCATTTCTGATAAGAATATGCATATAATTATTTTTTTACATGGGGATTATGGGATGAATATTGTTTATAAATATACATTGTAACCTATTTAACACATTTCTGATAATAATATACCAATATTTATTTTTCTACATGGGCATTATGGGTGGAATATTGTTAATAAATATATCTAGTAACCTATTTAACCCATTTCTGATAAGAATATGCATATAGTTATTTTTCTACATGGGGATCATGGGTGGAATAGTGTTTATAAATTTACATTGTAACCTATTTAACCCATTTCTGATAAGAACATGCATATCATTGTTTTTCTATATGGGGATTATGGGTGGAATATTGTTTAGAAATATATATGGAACCTAGTTAACAAGTTTCTGATAAGAATATGCATACAATTATTTTTCTATATGGGAATTATGGGTTTAATATTGTTTATGAATATACGTAGGATCCTATTTAACCCATTTCTGATAATAATATGCATATAATTATTTTTCTATATATGGATTATGGGTGGAATATTGTTTATAAATATACAAAGGGACCTATGTAACCCATTTCTTATAAGAATATGCATACAATTATTTTTCTATATCTAAATTATGGGTTTAATATTGTTTATGAATATACATAGAATCCTATTTAATCAATTTCTGATAAGAATATGCATATAATTATTTTTTTATATAGGGATTATGGGTGGAATATTATTTATAAATATACATAGGGACCTATTTAACCCATTTCTTATAAGAATATGCATATAATTATTTTCTACCTAGGGACTATGGGTGGAATATGGATTATAAAAATACATAGGAACCTATTTAACCCATTTCTGATAAGAATATGCAAACAATTGTTTTTCTATATGGGAATTATGGGTGGAATATTGTTTATAAATATATATAGTAACATATTTAAACCATTTCTGATAAGAATATGCATACAATTATTTTTCTATATGGGAATTATGGATGGAATGAGGTTTATAAATATACATAGGGACCTATTTAACCCATTTCTTATAAGAATATGCATATAATTATTTTTCTATATGGGGATTATGGGTTGGATATTGTTTATAAATATACATAGGATCCTATTTAATCCATTTCTGATAAAAATATGCATATAATTATTTTTCTATATAGGGATTATGGGTGGAATAATGTTTATAAATATACATGGGAACCTATTTAACCATTTCTGATAAGAATATGCATATAATAATTTTTCAACATGGGGATTATGTGTGGAATATTGTTTATAAACATACATAGGAACCTATTTAACCCATTTCTGATATGAATATGCATATAATTATTTTTCTACATGGGGATTATGGGTAGAATAGTGTTAATAAATATACCTAGGAATATATTAAACCTATTTCTGATATGAATATGCATATTATTATTTTCTATATGTGTAGAAAGGGTGGAAAATTGTTTATAAATATACATAGAAATCTATTTAACCCATTTCTGATAAGAACATGCATATAATTATGTTTCTCTATGGGGATTATGTGTGGAATCTTGTGAATAAATATACATAGGAACCTATTTAACCCAATTCTGATAAGAATATGCATACAATTATTTTTCTATATGGGGATTATGGGTGGAATATTGTTTATAAATATACATAGTAACCTATTTAACCAATTTCTTATAAGAATATGCATATACATTTTTTTCTGTATTGGGATTGTGGGTGGAATAATATTTATAAATATACATAGGAACCTATTTAACCCATTTCTGATAAGAATATGCATATAATTATTTTTCTACATGGGGATTATGTGTGGAATATTGTTAATAAATATACATAGGAACCTATTTTACCCAATTCTGATAAGAATATGCATACAATTATTTTTCTATATTGGAATTATGGGTGGAATATTGTTTATAAATATACATAGTAACATATTTAACCTATTTCTGATAAGAATATGCATATAATTTTTTTTTACATGGGGATTATAGGTGGAATGTGGATTATAAATAGACATAGGAACCTATTTAACCCATTTCTGATAAGATTAGGCATATAATTATTTTTCTAAATGGGGATAATGGGTGGAATATTATTTAGAAATATACATAGCATCATATTAAACCTATTTCTGATATGAATATGCATATAATTAATTTTCTACATGGGGATTATGGGTGGAATGTTGTTTATTAATATACATAGGAACCTATTTAACCAGTTTCTGATAAGAATATGCATATAATTATTTTTCTACATGGGGATTATGGGTGGAATATTGTCGTTAAACATACATAGGAATATATTAAACCTATTTCTGATATGAATATGCATATAATTGTGTTTCTATATGTTGATTATGGGTGGAATATTTTTGATAAATATACACAGGAACCTACTTAACCCATTTCTGATAAGAATATGCATATAATTATTTTTCTACATAGGGATTATGGGTGGAATATGGATTATAAATATACATAGGAACCTATTTAACCCATTTCTGATAAGAATATGTAAACAATTGTTTTTCTATATGCGAATTATGGGTGGAATATTGTTTATAAATATACATAGGGACCTATTTAACCCATTTCTTATAAGAATATGCATATAATTATTTTCTACCTAGGGACTATGGGTGGAATATGGATTATAAATATACATAGGAACCTATTTAACCCATTTCTGATAAGAATATGCATATAATTATTTTTCTATATAGGGAATATGGGTGGAATATTGTTTATAAATATACATGGGAACCTATTTAACCATTTCTGATAAAAATATGCATATAATAATTTTTCAACATGGGGATTATGGGTGGAATATTATTCATAAACATACTTAGGAACCTATTTAACCAATTTCTGATATGAATATGGTTATGATTATTTTTCTACATGGGGATTATGGGTAGAATAGTGTTAATAAATATACCTAGGAAAACCTATTTCTGATATGAATATGCATATAATTATTTTCTACATGGGTAGAAAAGGTGGAATATTGTTTATAAATATACATAGTAACCTATTTAACCCATTTCTGATAAGAATATGCATATAATTATGTTTCTCCATAGGGAATATGTGTGGAATCTTGTGAATAAATATACATAGGAACCTATTTAACCCAATTCTGATAAGAATACGCATACAATTATTTTTCTATATGGGGATTATGGGTGGAATATTGTTTATAAATATACATAGTAACCTATTTAACCAATTTCTTATAAGAATATGCATATACATTTTTTTCTGTATTGGGATTGTGGGTGGAATAATATTTATAAATATACATAGGAACCTATTTAACCCATTTCTGATAAGAATATGCATATAATTATTTTTCTATATGGGGATTATGGCTTGGATATTGTTTATAAATATACATAGGATCCTATTTAATCCATTTCTGATAAGAATATGCATATAATTATTTTTCTATATAGGGATTATGGGTGGAATAATGTTTATAAATATACATGGGAACCTATTTAACCATTTCTGATAAGAATATGCATATAATAATTTTTCAACATGGGGATTATGTGTGGAATATTGTTTATAAACATACATAGGAACCTATTTAACCCATTTCTGATATGAATATGCATATAATTATTTTTCTACATGGGGATTATGGGTAGAATAGTGTTAATAAATATACCTAGGAATATATTAAACCTATTTCTGATATGAATATGCATATTATTATTTTCTATATGTGTAGAAAGGGTGGAAATTGTTTATAAATATACATAGAAATCTATTTAACCCATTTCTGATAAGAACATGCATATAATTATGTTTCTCTATGGGGATTATGTGTGGAATCTTGTGAGTAAATATACATAGGAACCTATTTAACCCAATTCTGATAAGAATATGCATACAATTATTTTTCTATATGGGGATTATGGGTGGAATATTGTTTATAAATATACATAGTAACCTATTTAACCAATTTCTTATAAGAATATGCATATACATTTTTTTCTGTATTGGGATTGTGGGTGGAATAATATTTATAAATATACATAGGAACCTATTTCACCCATTTCTGATAAGAATATGCATATAATTATTTTTCTACATGGGGATTATGTGTGGAATATTGTTAATAAATATATATAGGAACCTATTTAACCTAATTCTGATAAGAATATGCATACAAATATTTTTCTATATTGGAATTATGGGAGGAATATTGTTTATAAATATACATAGTAACATATTTAACCTATTTCTGATAAGAATATGCATATAATTATTTTTTTCATGGGGATTATAGGTGGAATGTGGATTATAAATAGACATAGGAACATATTTAACCCATTTCTGATAAGATTAGGCATATAAGTATTTTTCTAAATGGGGATAATGGGTGGAAAATTATTTATAAATATACATAGCATCATATTAAACATATTTCTAATATGAATATGCATATAATTAATTTTCTACATTGGGATTGTGGGTGGAATATTGTCCTTAAACATACATAGGAATATAGTAAATAACGTTTCTGATATGAATATGCATATAATTGTGTTTCTATATGTTGATTATGGGTGGAATATTTTTTATAAATATACACAGGAACCTATTTAACCCATTTCTGATAAGAATATGCATATTATTATTTTTCTACATTGGGATTATGGGTGGAATATGGATTATAAATATACATAGGAAACTATTTAACCCATTTCTGATAAGAATATGTAAACAATTGTTTTTCTATATGGGAATTATGGGTGGAATATTGTTTATAAATATACATAGGGACCTATTTAACCCATTTCTGATAAGGATATGCATATAATTATGTTTCTCCATGGGGATTATGTGTGGAATCTTGTGAATAAATATACATAGGAATCTATTTAACCCAATTCTGATAAGAATATGCATACAATTATTTTTCTATATGGGGATTATGGGTGGAATATTGTTTATAAATATACATAGTAACCTATTTAACCCATTTCTTATAAGAATATGCATATAATTATTTTTCTATATGGGGATTATGGGTTGGATATTGTTTATAAATATACATAGGATCCTATTTAATCCATTTCTGATAAGAATATGCATATAATTATTTTTCTATATAGGGATTATGGGTGGAATAATGTTTATAAATATACACGGGAACCTATTTAACCATTTCTGATAAGAATATGCATATAATAATTTTTCAACATGGGGATTATGTGTGGAATATTGTTTATAAACATACATAGGAACCTATTTAACCCATTTCTGATATGAATATGCATATAATTATTTTTCTACATGGGGATTATGGGTAGAATAGTGTTAATAAATATACCTAGGAATATATTAAACCTATTTCTGATATGAATATGCATATTATTATTTTCTATATGTGTAGAAAGGGTGGAAAATTGTTTATAAATATACATAGAAATCTATTTAACCCATTTCTGATAAGAACATGCATATAATTATGTTTCTCTATGGGGATTATGTGTGGAATCTTGTGAATAAATATACATAGGAACCTATTTAACCCAATTCTGATAAGAATATGCATACAATTATTTTTCTATATGGGGATTATGGGTGGAATATTGTTTATAAATATACATAGTAACCTCTTTAACCAATTTCTTATAAGAATATGCATATACATTTTTTTCTGTATTGGGATTGTGGGTGGAATAATATTTATAAATATACATAGGAACCTATTTAACCCATTTCTGATAAGAATATGCATATAATTATTTTTCTACATGGGGATTATGTGTTGAATATTGTTAATAAATATACATAGGAACCTATTTTACCCAATTCTGATAAGAATATGCATACAATTATTTTTCTATATTGGAATTATGGGTGGAATATTGTTTATAAATATACATAGTAACATATTTAACCTATTTCTGATAAGAATATGCATATAATTTTTTTTTACATGGGGATTATAGGTGGAATGTGGATTATAAATAGACATAGGAACCTATTTAACCCATTTCTGATAAGATTAGGCATATAATTATTTTTCTAAATGGGGATAATGGGTGGAATATTATTTAGAAATATACATAGCATCATATTAAACCTATTTCTGATATGAATATGCATATAATTAATTTTCTACATGGGGATTATGGGTGGAATGTTGTTTATTAATATACATAGGAACCTATTTAACCCAATTCTGATAAGAATATGCATACAATTATTTTTCTATATGGGGATTATGGGTGGAATATTGTCGTTAAACATACATAGGAATATATTAAACCTATTTCTGATATGAATATGCATATAATTGTGTTTCTATATGTTGATTATGGGTGGAATATTTTTTATAAATATACACAGGAACCTATTTAACCCATTTCTGATAAGAATATGCATATAATTATTTTTCTACATAGGGATTATGGGTGGAATATGGATTATAAATATACATAGGAACCTATTTAACCCATTTCTGATAAGAATATGTAAACAATTGTTTTTCTATATGGGAATTATGGGTGGAATATTGTTTATAAATATACATAGGGACCTATTTAACCCATTTCTTATAAGAATATGCATATAATTATTTTCTACCTAGGGACTATGGGTGGAATATGGATTATAAATATACATAGGAACCTACTTAACCCATTTCTGATAAGAATATGCATATAATTATTTTTCTATATAGGGAATATGGGTGGAATATTGTTTATAAATATACATGGGAACCTATTTAACCATTTCTGATAAGAATATGCATATAATAATTTTTAAACATGGGGATTATGGGTGGAATATTATTCATAAACATACTTAGGAACCTATTTAACCAATTTCTGATATGAATATGCATATGATTATTTTTCTACATGGGGATTATGGGTAGAATAGTGTTAATAAATATACCTAGGAAAACCTATTTCTGATATGAATATGCATATAATTATTTTCTACATGGGTAGAAAAGGTGGAATATTGTTTATAAATAGACATAGTAACCTATTTAACCCATTTCTGGTAAGAATATGCATATAATTATGTTTCTCCATAGGGAATATGTGTGGAATCTTGTGAATAAATATACATAGGAACCTATTTAACCCAATTCTGATAAGAATATGCATACAATTATTTTTCTATATGGGGATTATGGGTGGAATATTGTTTATAAATATACATAGTAACCTATTTAACCAATTTCTTATAAGAATATGCATATACATTTTTTTCTGTATTGGGAATGTGGGTGGAATAATATTTATAAATATACATAGGAACCTATTTAACCCATTTCTGATAAGAATATGCATATAATTATTTTTCTACATGGGGATTATGTGTGGAATATTGTTAATAAATATATATAGGAACCTATTTAACCTAATTCTGATAAGAATATGCATACAAATATTTTTCTATATTGGAATTATGGGAGGAATATTGTTTATAAATATACATAGTAACATATTTAACCTATTTCTGATAAGAATATGCATATAATTATTTTTTTCATGGGGATTATAGGTGGAATGTGGATTATAAATAGACATAGGAACATATTTAACCCATTTCTGATAAGATTAGGCATATAAGTATTTTTCTAAATGGGGATAATGGGTGGAAAATTATTTATAAATATACATAGCATCATATTAAACATATTTCTAATATGAATATGCAAATAATTAATTTTCTACATTGGGATTGTGGGTGGAATATTGTCGTTAAACATACATAGGAATATAGTAAATAACGTTTCTGATATGAATATGCATATAATTGTGTTTCTATATGTTGATTATGGGTGGAATATTTTTTATAAATATACACAGGAACCTATTTAACCCATTTCTGATAAGAATATGCATATTATTATTTTTCTACATTGGGATTATGGGTGGAATATGGATTATAAATATACATAGGAAACTATTTAACCCATTTCTGATAAGAATATGTAAACAATTGTTTTTCTATATGGGAATTATGGGTGGAATATTGTTTATAAATATACATAGGGACCTATTTAACCCATTTCTGATAAGAATATGCATATAATTATGTTTCTCCATGGGGATTATGTGTGGAATCTTGTGAATAAATATACATAGGAATCTATTTAACCCAATTCTGATAAGAATATGCATACAATTATTTTTCTATATGGGGATTATGGGTTGGATATTGTTTATAAATATACATAGGATCCTATTTAATCCATTTCTGATAAGAATATGCATATAATTATTTTTCTATATAGGGATTATGGGTGGAATAATGTTTATAAATATACATGGGAACCTATTTAACCATTTCTGATAAGAATATGCATATAATAATTTTTCAACATGGGGATTATGTGTGGAATATTGTTTATAAACATACATAGGAACCTATTTAACCCATTTCTGATATGAATATGCATATAATTATTTTTCTACATGGGGATTATGGGTAGAATAGTGTTAATAAATATACCTAGGAATATATTAAACCTATTTCTGATATGAATATGCATATTATTATTTTCTATATGTGTAGAAAGGGTGGAAAATTGTTTATAAATATACATAGAAATCTATTTAACCCATTTCTGATAAGAACATGCATATAATTATGTTTCTCTATGGGGATTATGTGTGGAATCTTGTGAATAAATATACATAGGAACCTATTTAACCCAATTCTGATAAGAATATGCATACAATTATTTTTCTATATAGGGATTATGGGTGGAATATTGTTTATAAATATACATAGTAACCTATTTAACCAATTTCTTATAAGAATATGCATATACATTTTTTTCTGTATTGGGATTGTGGGTGGAATAATATTTATAAATATACATAGGAACCTATTTAACCCATTTCTGATAAGAATATGCATATAATTATTTTTCTACATGGGGATTATGTGTGGAATATTGTTAATAAATATACATAGGAACCTATTTTACCCAATTCTGATAAGAATATGCATACAATTATTTTTCTATATTGGAATTATGGGTGGAATATTGTTTATAAATATACATAGTAACATATTTAACCTATTTCTGATAAGAATATGCATATAATTTTTTTTTACATGGGGATTATAGGTGGAATGTGGATTATAAATAGACATAGGAACCTATTTAACCCATTTCTGATAAGATTAGGCATATAATTATTTTTCTAAATGGGGATAATGGGTGGAATATTATTTAGAAATATACATAGCATCATATTAAACCTATTTCTGATATGAATATGCATATAATTAATTTTCTACATGGGGATTATGGGTGGAATGTTGTTTATTAATATACATAGGAACCTATTTAACCAGTTTCTGATAAGAATATGCATATAATTATTTTTCTACATGGGGATTATGGGTGGAATATTGTCGTTAAACATACATAGGAATATATTAAACCTATTTCTGATATGAATATGCATATAATTGTGTTTCTATATGTTGATTATGGGTGGAATATTTTTGATAAATATACACAGGAATCTACTTAACCCATTTCTGATAAGACCATGCATATAATTATTTTTCTACATACTGATTATGGGTGGAATATGCATTATAAATATACATAGGAACCTATTTAACCCATTTCTGATAAGAATATGTAAACATTTTTTTTCTATATAGGAATTATGGGTGGAATATTGTTTATAAATATACATAGGGACCTATTTAACCCATTTCTGATAAAAAAAAATGCATATAATTATTTTTCTACATGGGGATTATGGGTGGAATATTGTTTATAAATATACATGGAATCTATTTAACCCATTTCTGATAAGAATATGCATATAATTATTTTTTTACATGGGGATTATGGGATGAATATTGTTTATAAATATACATTGTAACCTATTTAACACATTTCTGATAATAATATACCAATATTTATTTTTCTACATGGGCATTATGGGTGGAATATTGTTAATAAATATATCTAGTAACCTATTTAACCCATTTCTGATAAGAATATGCATATAGTTATTTTTCTACATGGGGATCATGGGTGGAATAGTGTTTATAAATTTACATTGTAACCTATTTAACCCATTTCTGATAAGAACATGCATATCATTGTTTTTCTATATGGGGATTATGGGTGGAATATTGTTTATAAATATATATGGAACCTAGTTAACAAGTTTCTGATAAGAATATGCATACAATTATTTTTCTATATGGGAATTATGGGTTTAATATTGTTTATGAATATACATAGGATCCTATTTAACCCATTTCTGATAATAATATGCATATAATTATTTTTCTATATAGGGATTATGGGTGGAATATTGTTTATAAATATACAGAGGGACCTATGTAACCCATTTCTTATAAGAATATGCATACAATTATTTTTCTATATCTAAATTATGGGTTTAATATTGTTTATGAATATACATAGAATCCTATTTAATCCATTTCTGATAAGAATATGCATATAATTATTTTTTATATAGGGATTATGGGTGGAATATTGTTTATAAATATACATAGGGACCTATTTAACCCATTTCTTATAAGAATATTCATATAATTATTTTCTACCTAGGGACTATGGGTGGAATATGGATTATAAATATACATAGGAACCTATTTAACCCATTTCTGATAAGAATATGCAAACAATTGTTTTTCTATATGGGAATTATGGGTGGAATATTGTTTATAAATATATATAGTAACATATTTAAACCATTTCTGATAAGAATATGCATACAATTATTTTTCTATATGGGAATTATGGGTGGAATGAGGTTTATAAATATACACAGGGACCTATTTAACCCATTTCTTATAAGAATATGCATATAATTATTTTTCTATATGGGGATTATGGGTTGGATATTGTTTATAAATATACATAGGATCCTATTTAATCCATTTCTGATAAGAATATGCATATAATTATTTTTCTATATAGGGATTATGGGTGGAATAATGTTTATAAATATACATGGGAACCTATTTAACCATTTCTGATAAGAATATGCATATAATAATTTTTCAACATGGGGATTATGTGTGGAATATTGTTTATAAACATACATAGGAACCTATTTAACCCATTTCTGATATGAATATGCATATAATTATTTTTCTACATGGGGATTATGGGTAGAATAGTGTTAATAAATATACCTAGGAATATATTAAACCTATTTCTGATATGAATATGCATATTATTATTTTCTATATGTGAAGAAAAGGGTGGAAAATTGTTTATAAATATACATAGAAATCTATTTAACCCATTTCTGATAAGAACATGCATATAATTATGTTTCTCTATGGGGATTATGTGTGGAATCTTGTGAATAAATATACATAGGAACCTATTTAACCCAATTCTGATAAGAATATGCATACAATTATTTTTCTATATGGGGATTATGGGTGGAATATTGTTTATAAATATACATAGTAACCTATTTAACCAATTTCTTATAAGAATATGCATATAAATTTTTTTCTGTATTGGGATTGTGGGTGGAATAATATTTATAAATATACATAGGAATCTATTTAACCCATTTCTGATAAGAATATGCATATAATTATTTTTCTACATGGGGATTATGTGTGGAATATTGTTAATAAATATACATAGGAACCTATTTTACCCAATTCTGATAAGAATATGCATACAATTATTTTTTTATATTGGAATTATGGGTGGAATATTGTTTATAAATATACATAGTAACATATTTAACCTATTTCTGATAAGAATATGCATATAATTTTTTTTTACATGGGGATTATAGGTGGAATGTGGATTATAAATAGACATAGGAACCTATTTAACCCATTTCTGATAAGATTAGGCATATAATTATTTTTCTAAATGGGGATAATGGGTGGAATATTATTTAGAAATATACATAGCATCATATTAAACCTATTTCTGATATGAATATGCATATAATTAATTTTCTACATGGGGATTATGGGTGGAATGTTGTTTATTAATATACATAGGAACCTATTTAACCAGTTTCTGATAAGAATATGCATATAATTATTTTTCTACATGGGGATTATGGGTGGAATATTGTCGTTAAACATACATAGGAATATATTAAACCTATTTCTGATATGAATATGCATATAATTGTGTTTCTATATGTTGATTATGGGTGGAATATTTTTGATAAATATACACAGGAACCTACTTAACCCATTTCTGATAAGAATATGCATATAATTATTTTTCTACATAGGGATTATGGGTGGAATATGGATTATAAATATACATAGGAACCTATTTAACCCATTTCTGATAAGAATATGTAAACAATTGTTTTTCTATATGCGAATTATGGGTGGAATATTGTTTATAAATATACATAGGGACCTATTTAACCCATTTCTTATAAGAATATGCATATAATTATTTTCTACCTAGGGACTATGGGTGGAATATGGATTATAAATATACATAGGAACCTATTTAACCCATTTCTGATAAGAATATGCATATAATTATTTTTCTATATAGGGAATATGGGTGGAATATTGTTTATAAATATACATGGGAACCTATTTAACCATTTCTGATAAAAATATGCATATAATAATTTTTCAACATGGGGATTATGGGTGGAATATTATTCATAAACATACTTAGGAACCTATTTAACCAATTTCTGATATGAATATGGTTATGATTATTTTTCTACATGGGGATTATGGGTAGAATAGTGTTAATAAATATACCTAGGAAAACCTATTTCTGATATGAATATGCATATAATTATTTTCTACATGGGTAGAAAAGGTGGAATATTGTTTATAAATATACATAGTAACCTATTTAACCCATTTCTGATAAGAATATGCATATAATTATGTTTCTCCATAGGGAATATGTGTGGAATCTTGTGAATAAATATACATAGGAACCTATTTAACCCAATTCTGATAAGAATACGCATACAATTATTTTTCTATATGGGGATTATGGGTGGAATATTGTTTATAAATATACATAGTAACCTATTTAACCAATTTCTTATAAGAATATGCATATACATTTTTTTCTGTATTGGGATTGTGGGTGGAATAATATTTATAAATATACATAGGAACCTATTTAACCCATTTCTGATAAGAATATGCATATAATTATTTTTCTATATGGGGATTATGGCTTGGATATTGTTTATAAATATACATAGGATCCTATTTAATCCATTTCTGATAAGAATATGCATATAATTATTTTTCTATATAGGGATTATGGGTGGAATAATGTTTATAAATATACATGGGAACCTATTTAACCATTTCTGATAAGAATATGCATATAATAATTTTTCAACATGGGGATTATGTGTGGAATATTGTTTATAAACATACATAGGAACCTATTTAACCCATTTCTGATATGAATATGCATATAATTATTTTTCTACATGGGGATTATGGGTAGAATAGTGTTAATAAATATACCTAGGAATATATTAAACCTATTTCTGATATGAATATGCATATTATTATTTTCTATATGTGTAGAAAGGGTGGAAATTGTTTATAAATATACATAGAAATCTATTTAACCCATTTCTGATAAGAACATGCATATAATTATGTTTCTCTATGGGGATTATGTGTGGAATCTTGTGAGTAAATATACATAGGAACCTATTTAACCCAATTCTGATAAGAATATGCATACAATTATTTTTCTATATGGGGATTATGGGTGGAATATTGTTTATAAATATACATAGTAACCTATTTAACCAATTTCTTATAAGAATATGCATATACATTTTTTTCTGTATTGGGATTGTGGGTGGAATAATATTTATAAATATACATAGGAACCTATTTCACCCATTTCTGATAAGAATATGCATATAATTATTTTTCTACATGGGGATTATGTGTGGAATATTGTTAATAAATATATATAGGAACCTATTTAACCTAATTCTGATAAGAATATGCATACAAATATTTTTCTATATTGGAATTATGGGAGGAATATTGTTTATAAATATACATAGTAACATATTTAACCTATTTCTGATAAGAATATGCATATAATTATTTTTTTCATGGGGATTATAGGTGGAATGTGGATTATAAATAGACATAGGAACATATTTAACCCATTTCTGATAAGATTAGGCATATAAGTATTTTTCTAAATGGGGATAATGGGTGGAAAATTATTTATAAATATACATAGCATCATATTAAACATATTTCTAATATGAATATGCATATAATTAATTTTCTACATTGGGATTGTGGGTGGAATATTGTCCTTAAACATACATAGGAATATAGTAAATAACGTTTCTGATATGAATATGCATATAATTGTGTTTCTATATGTTGATTATGGGTGGAATATTTTTTATAAATATACACAGGAACCTATTTAACCCATTTCTGATAAGAATATGCATATTATTATTTTTCTACATTGGGATTATGGGTGGAATATGGATTATAAATATACATAGGAAACTATTTAACCCATTTCTGATAAGAATATGTAAACAATTGTTTTTCTATATGGGAATTATGGGTGGAATATTGTTTATAAATATACATAGGGACCTATTTAACCCATTTCTGATAAGGATATGCATATAATTATGTTTCTCCATGGGGATTATGTGTGGAATCTTGTGAATAAATATACATAGGAATCTATTTAACCCAATTCTGATAAGAATATGCATACAATTATTTTTCTATATGGGGATTATGGGTGGAATATTGTTTATAAATATACATAGTAACCTATTTAACCCATTTCTTATAAGAATATGCATATAATTATTTTTCTATATGGGGATTATGGGTTGGATATTGTTTATAAATATACATAGGATCCTATTTAATCCATTTCTGATAAGAATATGCATATAATTATTTTTCTATATAGGGATTATGGGTGGAATAATGTTTATAAATATACATGGGAACCTATTTAACCATTTCTGATAAGAATATGCATATAATAATTTTTCAACATGGGGATTATGTGTGGAATATTGTTTATAAACATACATAGGAACCTATTTAACCCATTTCTGATATGAATATGCATATAATTATTTTTCTACATGGGGATTATGGGTAGAATAGTGTTAATAAATATACCTAGGAATATATTAAACCTATTTCTGATATGAATATGCATATTATTATTTTCTATATGTGTAGAAAGGGTGGAAAATTGTTTATAAATATACATAGAAATCTATTTAACCCATTTCTGATAAGAACATGCATATAATTATGTTTCTCTATGGGGATTATGTGTGGAATCTTGTGAATAAATATACATAGGAACCTATTTAACCCAATTCTGATAAGAATATGCATACAATTATTTTTCTATATGGGGATTATGGGTGGAATATTGTTTATAAATATACATAGTAACCTCTTTAACCAATTTCTTATAAGAATATGCATATACATTTTTTTCTGTATTGGGATTGTGGGTGGAATAATATTTATAAATATACATAGGAACCTATTTAACCCATTTCTGATAAGAATATGCATATAATTATTTTTCTACATGGGGATTATGTGTTGAATATTGTTAATAAATATACATAGGAACCTATTTTACCCAATTCTGATAAGAATATGCATACAATTATTTTTCTATATTGGAATTATGGGTGGAATATTGTTTATAAATATACATAGTAACATATTTAACCTATTTCTGATAAGAATATGCATATAATTTTTTTTTACATGGGGATTATAGGTGGAATGTGGATTATAAATAGACATAGGAACCTATTTAACCCATTTCTGATAAGATTAGGCATATAATTATTTTTCTAAATGGGGATAATGGGTGGAATATTATTTAGAAATATACATAGCATCATATTAAACCTATTTCTGATATGAATATGCATATAATTAATTTTCTACATGGGGATTATGGGTGGAATGTTGTTTATTAATATACATAGGAACCTATTTAACCCAATTCTGATAAGAATATGCATACAATTATTTTTCTATATGGGGATTATGGGTGGAATATTGTCGTTAAACATACATAGGAATATATTAAACCTATTTCTGATATGAATATGCATATAATTGTGTTTCTATATGTTGATTATGGGTGGAATATTTTTTATAAATATACACAGGAACCTATTTAACCCATTTCTGATAAGAATATGCATATAATTATTTTTCTACATAGGGATTATGGGTGGAATATGGATTATAAATATACATAGGAACCTATTTAACCCATTTCTGATAAGAATATGTAAACAATTGTTTTTCTATATGGGAATTATGGGTGGAATATTGTTTATAAATATACATAGGGACCTATTTAACCCATTTCTTATAAGAATATGCATATAATTATTTTCTACCTAGGGACTATGGGTGGAATATGGATTATAAATATACATAGGAACCTACTTAACCCATTTCTGATAAGAATATGCATATAATTATTTTTCTATATAGGGAATATGGGTGGAATATTGTTTATAAATATACATGGGAACCTATTTAACCATTTCTGATAAGAATATGCATATAATAATTTTTAAACATGGGGATTATGGGTGGAATATTATTCATAAACATACTTAGGAACCTATTTAACCAATTTCTGATATGAATATGCATATGATTATTTTTCTACATGGGGATTATGGGTAGAATAGTGTTAATAAATATACCTAGGAAAACCTATTTCTGATATGAATATGCATATAATTATTTTCTACATGGGTAGAAAAGGTGGAATATTGTTTATAAATAGACATAGTAACCTATTTAACCCATTTCTGGTAAGAATATGCATATAATTATGTTTCTCCATAGGGAATATGTGTGGAATCTTGTGAATAAATATACATAGGAACCTATTTAACCCAATTCTGATAAGAATATGCATACAATTATTTTTCTATATGGGGATTATGGGTGGAATATTGTTTATAAATATACATAGTAACCTATTTAACCAATTTCTTATAAGAATATGCATATACATTTTTTTCTGTATTGGGAATGTGGGTGGAATAATATTTATAAATATACATAGGAACCTATTTAACCCATTTCTGATAAGAATATGCATATAATTATTTTTCTACATGGGGATTATGTGTGGAATATTGTTAATAAATATATATAGGAACCTATTTAACCTAATTCTGATAAGAATATGCATACAAATATTTTTCTATATTGGAATTATGGGAGGAATATTGTTTATAAATATACATAGTAACATATTTAACCTATTTCTGATAAGAATATGCATATAATTATTTTTTTCATGGGGATTATAGGTGGAATGTGGATTATAAATAGACATAGGAACATATTTAACCCATTTCTGATAAGATTAGGCATATAAGTATTTTTCTAAATGGGGATAATGGGTGGAAAATTATTTATAAATATACATAGCATCATATTAAACATATTTCTAATATGAATATGCATATAATTAATTTTCTACATTGGGATTGTGGGTGGAATATTGTCGTTAAACATACATAGGAATATAGTAAATAACGTTTCTGATATGAATATGCATATAATTGTGTTTCTATATGTTGATTATGGGTGGAATATTTTTTATAAATATACACAGGAACCTATTTAACCCATTTCTGATAAGAATATGCATATTATTATTTTTCTTCATTGGGATTATGGGTGGAATATGGTTTATAAATATACATAGGAAACTATTTAACCCATTTCTGATAAGAATATGTAAACAATTGTTTTTCTATATGGGAATTATGGGTGGAATATTGTTTATAAATACACATAGGGACCTATTTAACCCATTTCTGATAAGAATATGCATATAATTATGTTTCTCCATGGGGATTATGTGTGGAATCTTGTGAATAAATATACATAGGAATCTATTTAACCCAATTCTGATAAGAATATGCATACAATTATTTTTCTATATGGGGATTATGGGTTGGATATTGTTTATAAATATACATAGGATCCTATTTAATCCATTTCTGATAAGAATATGCATATAATTATTTTTCTATATAGGGATTATGGGTGGAATAATGTTTATAAATATACATGGGAACCTATTTAACCATTTCTGATAAGAATATGCATATAATAATTTTTCAACATGGGGATTATGTGTGGAATATTGTTTATAAACATACATAGGAACCTATTTAACCCATTTCTGATATGAATATGCATATAATTATTTTTCTACATGGGGATTATGGGTAGAATAGTGTTAATAAATATACCTAGGAATATATTAAACCTATTTCTGATATGAATATGCATATTATTATTTTCTATATGTGTAGAAAGGGTGGAAAATTGTTTATAAATATACATAGAAATCTATTTAACCCATTTCTGATAAGAACATGCATATAATTATGTTTCTCTATGGGGATTATGTGTGGAATCTTGTGAATAAATATACATAGGAACCTATTTAACCTAATTCTGATAAGAATATGCATACAATTATTTTTCTATATGGGGATTATGGGTGGAATATTGTTTATAAATATACATAGTAACCTATTTAACCAATTTCCTATAAGAATATGCATATACATTTTTTTCTGTATTGGGATTGTGGGTGGAATAATATTTATAAATATACATAGGAACCTATTTAACCCATTTCTGATAAGAATATGCATATAATTATTTTTCTACATGGGGATTATGTGTGGAATATTGTTAATAAATATACATAGGAACCTATTTTACCCAATTCTGATAAGAATATGCATACAATTATTTTTCTATATTGGAATTATGGGTGGAATATTGTTTATAAATATACATAGTAACATATTTAACCTATTTCTGATAAGAATATGCATATAATTTTTTTTTTACATGGGGATTATAGGTGGAATGTGGATTATAAATAGACATAGGAACCTATTTAACCCATTTCTGATAAGATTAGGCATATAATTATTTTTCTAAATGGGGATAATGGGTGGAATATTATTTAGAAATATACATAGCATCATATTAAACCTATTTCTGATATGAATATGCATATAATTAATTTTCTACATGGGGATTATGGGTGGAATGTTGTTTATTAATATACATAGGAACCTATTTAACCAGTTTCTGATAAGAATATGCATATAATTATTTTTCTACATGGGGATTATGGGTGGAATATTGTCGTTAAACATACATAGGAATATATTAAACCTATTTCTGATATGAATATGCATATAATTGTGTTTCTATATGTTGATTATGGGTGGAATATTTTTGATAAATATACACAGGAACCTACTTAACCCATTTCTGATAAGAATATGCATATAATTATTTTTCTACATAGGGATTATGGGTGGAATATGCATTATAAATATACATAGGAACCTATTTAACCCATTTCTGATAAGAATATGTAAACATTTTTTTTCTATATGGGAATTATGGGTGGAATATTGTTTATAAATATACATAGGGACCTATTTAACCCATTTCTGATAAAAAAATGCATATAATTATTTTTCTACATGGGGATTATGGGTGGAATATTGTTTATAAATATACATGGAATCTATTTAACCCATTTCTGATAAGAATATGCATATAATTATTTTTTTACATGGGGATTATGGGATGAATATTGTTTATAAATATACATTGTAACCTATTTAACACATTTCTGATAATAATATACCAATATTTATTTTTCTACATGGGCATTATGGGTGGAATATTGTTAATAAATATATCTAGTAACCTATTTAACCCATTTCTGATAAGAATATGCATATAGTTATTTTTCTACATGGGGATCATGGGTGGAATAGTGTTTATAAATTTACATTGTAACCTATTTAACCCATTTCTGATAAGAACATGCATATCATTGTTTTTCTATATGGGGATTATGGGTGGAATATTGTTTATAAATATATATGGAACCTAGTTAACAAGTTTCTGATAAGAATATGCATACAATTATTTTTCTATATGGGAATTATGGGTTTAATATTGTTTATGAATATACATAGGATCCTATTTAACCCATTTCTGATAATAATATGCATATAATTATTTTTCTATATAGGGATTATGGGTGGAATATTGTTTATAAATATACAGAGGGACCTATGTAACTCATTTCTTATAAGAATATGCATACAATTATTTTTCTATATCTAAATTATGGGTTTAATATTGTTTATGAATATACATAGAATCCTATTTAATCCATTTCTGATAAGAATATGCATATAATTATTTTTTTATATAGGGATTATGGGTGGAATATTGTTTATAAATATACATAGGGACCTATTTAACCCATTTCTTATAAGAATATGCATATAATTATTTTCTACCTAGGGACTATGGGTGGAATATGGATTATAAATATACATAGGAACCTATTTAACCCATTTCTGATAAGAATATGCAAACAATTGTTTTTCTATATGGGAATTATGGGTGGAATATTGTTTATAAATATATATAGTAACATATTTAAACCATTTCTGATAAGAATATGCATACAATTATTTTTCTATATGGGAATTATGGGTGGAATGAGGTTTATAAATATACATAGGGACCTATTTAACCCATTTCTTATAAGAATATGCATATAATTATTTTTCTATATGGGGATTATGGGTTGGATATTGTTTATAAATATACATAGGATCCTATTTAATCCATTTCTGATAAGAATATGCATATAATTATTTTTCTATATAGGGATTATGGGTGGAATAATGTTTATAAATATACATGGGAACCTATTTAACCATTTCTGATAAGAATATGCATATAATAATTTTTCAACATGGGGATTATGTGTGGAATATTGTTTATAAACATACATAGGAACCTATTTAACCCATTTCTGATATGAATATGCATATAATTATTTTTCTACATGGGGATTATGGGTAGAATAGTGTTAATAAATATACCTAGGAATATATTAAACCTATTTCTGATATGAATATGCATATTATTATTTTCTATATGTGTAGAAAGGGTGGAAAATTGTTTATAAATATACATAGAAATCTATTTAACCCATTTCTGATAAGAACATGCATATAATTATGTTTCTCTATGGGGATTATGTGTGGAATCTTGTGAATAAATATACATAGGAACCTATTTAACCCAATTCTGATAAGAATATGCATACAATTATTTTTCTATATGGGGATTATGGGTGGAATATTGTTTATAAATATACATAGTAACCTATTTAACCAATTTCTTATAAGAATATGCATATACATTTTTTTCTGTATTGGGATTGTGGGTGGAATAATATTTATAAATATACATAGGAACCTATTTAACCCATTTCTGATAAGAATATGCATATAATTATTTTTCTACATGGGGATTATGTGTGGAATATTGTTAATAAATATACATAGGAACCTATTTTACCCAATTCTGATAAGAATATGCATACAATTATTTTTCTATATAGGAATTATGGGTGGAATATTGTTTATAAATATACATAGTAACATATTTAACCTATTTCTGATAAGAATATGCATATAATTTTTTTTTACATGGGGATTATAGGTGGAATGTGGATTATAAATAGACATAGGAACCTATTTAACCCATTTCTGATAAGATTAGGCATATAATTATTTTTCTAAATGGGGATAATGGGTGGAATATTATTTAGAAATATACATAGCATCATATTAAACCTATTTCTGATATGAATATGCATATAATTAATTTTCTACATGGGGATTATGGGTGGAATGTTGTTTATTAATATACATAGGAACCTATTTAACCAGTTTCTGATAAGAATATGCATATAATTATTTTTCTACATGGGGATTATGGGTGGAATATTGTCGTTAAACATACATAGGAATATATTAAACCTATTTCTGATATGAATATGCATATAATTGTGTTTCTATATGTTGATTATGTTTGGAATATTTTTGATAAATATACACAGGAACCTACTTAACCCATTTCTGATAAGAATATGCATATAATTATTTTTCTACATAGGGATTATGGGTGGAATATGCATTATAAATATACATAGGAACCTATTTAACCCATTTCTGATAAGAATATGTAAACATTTTTTTTCTATATGGGAATTATGGTTGGAATATTGTTTATAAATATACATAGGGACCTATTTAACCCATTTCTGATAAAAAAATGCATATAATTATTTTTCTACATGGGGATTATGGGTGGAATATTGTTTATAAATATACATGGAATCTATTTAACCCATTTCTGATAAGAATATGCATATAATTATTTTTTTACATGGGGATTATGGGATGAATATTGTTTATAAATATACATTGTAACCTATTTAACACATTTCTGATAATAATATACCAATATTTATTTTTCTACATGGGCATTATGGGTGGAATATTGTTAATAAATATATCTAGTAACCTATTTAACCCATTTCTGATAAGAATATGCATATAGTTATTTTTCTACATGGGGATCATGGGTGGAATAGTGTTTATAAATTTACATTGTAACCTATTTAACCCATTTCTGATAAGAACATACATATCATTGTTTTTCTATATGGGGATTATGGGTGGAATATTGTTTATAAATATATATGGAACCTAGTTAACAAGTTTCTGATAAGAATATGCATACAATTATTTTTCTATACGGGAATTATGGGTTTAATATTGTTTATGAATATACATAGGATCCTATTTAACCCATTTCTGATAATAATATGCATATAATTATTTTTCTAT
Organism: Aquarana catesbeiana; assembly: GCA_037953035.1. Taxonomy (NCBI): domain Eukaryota; kingdom Metazoa; phylum Chordata; class Amphibia; order Anura; family Ranidae; genus Aquarana; species Aquarana catesbeiana. The sequence goes on along the minus strand of JBBHAA010000162.1, from coordinate 3,759,242 downwards.
ATAGGGATTATGGGTGGAATATTGTTTATAAATATACAGAGGGACCTATGTAACCCATTTCTTATAAGAATATGCATACAATTATTTTTCTATATCTAAATTATGGGTTTAATATTGTTTATGAATATACATAGAATCCTATTTAATCCATTTCTGATAAGAATATGCATATAATTATTTTTTTATATAGGGATTATGGGTGGAATATTGTTTATAAATATACATAGGGACCTATTTAACCCATTTCTTATAAGAATATGCATATAATTATTTTCTACCTAGGGACTATGGGTGGAATATGGATTATAAATATACATAGGAACCTATTTAACCCATTTCTGATAAGAATATGCAAACAATTGTTTTTCTATATGGGAATTATGCGTGGAATATTGTTTATAAATATATATAGTAACATATTTAAACCATTTCTGATAAGAATATGCATACAATTATTTTTCTACATGGGGATTATGTGTGGAATATTGTTAATAAATATACATAGGAACCTATTTTACCCAATTCTGATAAGAACATGCATACAATTATTTTTCTATATTGGAATTATGGGTGGAATATTGTTTATAAATATACATAGTAACATATTTAACCTATTTCTGATAAGAATATGCATATAATTTTTTTTTACATGGGGATTATAGGTGGAATGTGGATTATAAATAGACATAGGAACCTATTTAACCCATTTCTGATAAGATTAGGCATATAATTATTTTTCTAAATGGGGATAATGGGTGGAATATTATTTAGAAATATACATAGCATCATATTAAACCTATTTCTGATATGAATATGCATATAATTAATTTTCTACATGGGGATTATGGGTGGAATGTTGTTTATTAATATACATAGGAACCTATTTAACCCAATTCTGATAAGAATATGCATACAATTATTTTTCTATATGGGGATTATGGGTGGAATATTGTTTATAAATATACATAGTAACCTATTTAACCAATTTCTTATAAGAATATGCATATACATTTTTTTCTGTATTGGGATTGTGGGTGGAATAATATTTATAAATATACATAGGAACCTATTTAACCCATTTCTGATAAGAATATGCATATAATTATTTTTCTACATGGGGATTATGTGTGGAATATTGTTAATAAATATATATAGGAACCTATTTAACCTAATTCTGATAAGAATATGCATACAAATATTTTTCTATATTGGAATTATGGGAGGAATATTGTTTATAAATATACATAGTAACATATTTAACCTATTTCTGATAAGAATATGCATATAATTATTTTTTTCATGGGGATTATAGGTGGAATGTGGATTATAAATAGACATAGGAACATATTTAACCCATTTCTGATAAGATTAGGCATATAAGTATTTTTCTAAATGGGGATAATGGGTGGAAAATTATTTATAAATATACATAGCATCATATTAAACATATTTCTAATATGAATATGCATATAATTAATTTTCTACATTGGGATTGTGGGTGGAATATTGTCGTTAAACATACATAGGAATATAGTAAATAACGTTTCTGATATGAATATGCATATAATTGTGTTTCTATATGTTGATTATGGGTGGAATATTTTTTATAAATATACACAGGAACCTATTTAACCCATTTCTGATAAGAATATGCATATTATTATTTTTCTACATTGGGATTATGGGTGGAATATGGATTATAAATATACATAGGAAACTATTTAACCCATTTCTGATAAGAATATGTAAACAATTGTTTTTCTATATGGGAATCATGGGTGGAATATTGTTTATAAATATACATAGGGACCTATTTAACCCATTTCTGATAAGAATATGCATATAATTATGTTTCTCCATGGGGATTATGTGTGGAATCTTGTGAATAAATATACATAGGAATCTATTTAACCCAATTCTGATAAGAATATGCATACAATTATTTTTCTATATGGGGATTATGGGTTGGATATTGTTTATAAATATACATAGGATCCTATTTAATCCATTTCTGATAAGAATATGCATATAATTATTTTTCTATATAGGGATTATGGGTGGAATAATGTTTATAAATATACATGGGAACCTATTTAACCATTTCTGATAAGAATATGCATATAATAATTTTTCAACATGGGGATTATGTGTGGAATATTGTTTATAAACATACATAGGAACCTATTTAACCCATTTCTGATATGAATATGCATATAATTATTTTTCTACATGGGGATTATGGGTAGAATAGTGTTAATAAATATACCTAGGAATATATTAAACCTATTTCTGATATGAATATGCATATTATTATTTTCTATATGTGTAGAAAGGGTGGAAAATTGTTTATAAATATACATAGAAATCTATTTAACCCATTTCTGATAAGAACATGCATATAATTATGTTTCTCTATGGGGATTATGTGTGGAATCTTGTGAATAAATATACATAGGAACCTATTTAACCCAATTCTGATAAGAATATGCATACAATTATTTTTCTATATGGGGATTATGGGTGGAATATTGTTTATAAATATACATAGTAACCTATTTAACCAATTTCTTATAAGAATATGCATATACATTTTTTTCTGTATTGGGATTGTGGGTGGAATAATATTTATAAATATACATAGGAACCTATTTAACCCATTTCTGATAAGAATATGCATATAATTATTTTTCTACATGGGGATTATGTGTGGAATATTGTTAATAAATATACATAGGAACCTATTTTACCCAATTCTGATAAGAATATGCATACAATTATTTTTTTATATTGGAATTATGGGTGGAATATTGTTTATAAATATACATAGTAACATATTTAACCTATTTCTGATAAGAATATGCATATAATTTTTTTTTACATGGGGATTATAGGTGGAATGTGGATTATAAATAGACATAGGAACCTATTTAACCCATTTCTGATAAGATTAGGCATATAATTATTTTTCTAAATGGGGATAATGGGTGGAATATTATTTAGAAATATACATAGCATCATATTAAACCTATTTCTGATATGAATATGCATATAATTAATTTTCTACATGGGGATTATGGGTGGAATGTTGTTTATTAATGTACATAGGAACCTATTTAACCAGTTTCTGATAAGAATATGCATATAATTATTTTTCTACATGGGGATTATGGGTGGAATATTGTCGTTAAACATACATAGGAATATATTAAACCTATTTCTGATATGAATATGCATATAATTGTGTTTCTATATGTTGATTATGGGTGGAATATTTTTTATAAATATACACAGAAACCTATTTAACCCATTTCTGATAAGAATATGCATATAATTATTTTTCTACATAGGGATTATGGGTGGAATATGGATTATAAATATACATAGGAACCTATTTAACCCATTTCTGATAAGAATATGTAAACAGTTGTTTTTCTATATGGGAATTATGGGTGGAATATTGTTTATAAATATACATAGGGACCTATTTAACCCATTTCTTATAAGAATATGCATATAATTATTTTCTACCTAGGGACTATGGGTGGAATATGGATTATAAATATACATAGGAACCTATTTAACCCATTTCTGATAAGAATATGCATATAATTATTTTTCTATATAGGGAATATGGGTGGAATATTGTTTATAAATATACATGGGAACCTATTTAACCATTTCTGATAAGAATATGCATATAATAATTTTTCAACATGGGGATTATGGGTGGAATATTATTCATAAACATACTTAGGAACCTATTTAACCAATTTCTGATATGAATATGCTTATGATTATTTTTCTACATGGGGATTATGGGTAGAATAGTGTTAATAAATATACCTAGGAAAACCTATTTCTGATATGAATATGCATATCATTATTTTCTACATGGGTAGAAAAGGTGGAATATTGTTTATAAATATACATAGTAACCTATTTAACCCATTTCTGATAAGAATATGCATATAATTATGTTTCTCCATAGGGAATATGTGTGGAATCTTGTGAATAAATATACATAGGAACCTATTTAACCCAATTCTGATAAGAATACGCATACAATTATTTTTCTATATGGGGATTATGGGTGGAATATTGTTTATAAATATACATAGTAACCTATTTAACCAATTTCTTATAAGAATATGCATATACATTTTTTTCTGTATTGGGATTGTGGGTGGAATAATATTTATAAATATACATAGGAACCTATTTAACCCATTTCTGATAAGAATATGCATATAATTATTTTTCTACATGGGGATTATGTGTGGAATATTGCTAATAAATATATATAGGAACCTATTTAACCTAATTCTGATAAGAATATGCATACAAATATTTTTCTATACTGGAATTATGGGAGGAATATTGTTTATAAATATACATAGTAACATATTTAACCTATTTCTGATAAGAATATGCATATAATTATTTTTTTCATGGGGATTATAGGTGGAATGTGGATTATAAATAGACATAGGAACATATTTAACCCATTTCTGATAAGATTAGGCATATAAGTATTTTTCTAAATGGGGATAATGGGTGGAAAATTATTTATAAATATACATAGCATCATATTAAACATATTTCTAATATGAATATGCATATAATTAATTTTCTACATTGGGATTGTGGGTGGAATATTGTCGTTAAACATACATAGGAATATAGTAAATAACGTTTCTGATATGAATATGCATATAATTGTGTTTCTATATATTGATTATGGGTGGAATTTTTTTTATAAATATACACAGGAACCTATTTAACCCATTTCTGATAAGAATATGCATATTATTATTTTTCTACATTGGGATTATGGGTGGAATATGGATTATAAATATACATAGGAAACTATTTAACCCATTTCTGATAAGAATATGTAAACAATTGTTTTTCTATATGGGAATTATGGGTGGAATATTGTTTATAAATATACATAGGGACCTATTTAACCCATTTCTGATAAGAATATGCATATAATTATGTTTCTCCATGGGGATTATGTGTGGAATCTTGTGAATAAATATACATAGGAATCTATTTAACCCAATTCTGATAAGAATATGCATACAATTATTTTTCTATATGGGGATTATGGGTGGAATATTGTTTATAAATATACATAGTAACCTATTTAACCCATTTCTTATAAGAATATGCATATAATTATTTTTCTATATGGGGATTATGGGTTGGATATTGTTTATAAATATACATAGGATCCTATTTAATCCATTTCTGATAAGAATATGCATATAATTATTTTTCTATATAGGGATTATGGGTGGAATATTGTTTATAAATATACATGGGAACCTATTTAACCATTTCTGATAAGAATATGCATATAATAATTTTTCAACATGGGGATTATGTGTGGAATATTGTTTATAAACATACATAGGAACCTATTTAACCCATTTCTGATATGAATATGCATATAATTATTTTTCTACATGGGGATTATGGGTAGAATAGTGTTAATAAATATACCTAGGAATATATTAAACCTATTTCTGATATGAATATGCATATTATTATTTTCTATATGTGTAGAAAGGGTGGAAATTGTTTATAAATATACATAGAAATCTATTTAACCCATTTCTGATAAGAACATGCATATAATTATGTTTCTCTATGGGGATTATGTGTGGAATCTTGTGAATAAATATACATAGGAACCTATTTAACCCAATTCTGATAAGAATATGCATACAATTATTTTTCTATATGGGGATTATGGGTGGAATATTGTTTATAAATATACATAGTAACCTATTTAACCAATTTCTTATAAGAATATGCATATACATTTTTTTCTGTATTGGGATTGTGGGTGGAATAATATTTATAAATATACATAGGAACCTATTTCACCCATTTCTGATAAGAATATGCATATAATTATTTTTCTACATGGGGATTATGTGTGGAATATTGTTAATAAATATATATAGGAACCTATTTAACCTAATTCTGATAAGAATATGCATACAAATATTTTTCTATATTGGAATTATGGGAGGAATATTGTTTATAAATATACATAGTAACATATTTAACCTATTTCTGATAAGAATATGCATATAATTATTTTTTTCATGGGGATTATAGGTGGAATGTGGATTATAAATAGACATAGGAACATATTTAACCCATTTCTGATAAGATTAGGCATATAAGTATTTTTCTAAATGGGGATAATGGGTGGAAAATTATTTATAAATATACATAGCATCATATTAAACATATTTCTAATATGAATATGCATATAATTAATTTTCTACATTGGGATTGTGGGTGGAATATTGTCCTTAAACATACATAGGAATATAGTAAATAACGTTTCTGATATGAATATGCATATAATTGTGTTTCTATATGTTGATTATGGGTGGAATATTTTTTATAAATATACACAGGAACCTATTTAACCCATTTCTGATAAGAATATGCATATTATTATTTTTCTACATTGGGATTATGGGTGGAATATGGATTATAAATATACATAGGAAACTATTTAACCCATTTCTGATAAGAATATGTAAACAATTGTTTTTCTATATGGGAATTATGGGTGGAATATTGTTTATAAATATACATAGGAACCTATTTAACCCATTTCTGATAAGATTAGGCATATAATTATTTTTCTAAATGGGGATAATGGGTGGAATATTATTTAGAAATATACATAGCATCATATTAAACCTATTTCTGATATGAATATGCATATAATTAATTTTCTACATGGGGATTATGGGTGGAATGTTGTTTATTAATATACATAGGAACCTATTTAACCAGTTTCTGATAAGAATATGCATATAATTATTTTTCTACATGGGGATTATGGGTGGAATATTGTCGTTAAACATACATAGGAATATATTAAACCTATTTCTGATATGAATATGCATATAATTGTGTTTCTATATGTTGATTATGGGTGGAATATTTTTGATAAATATACACAGGAACCTACTTAACCCATTTCTGATAAGACCATGCATATAATTATTTTTCTACATACTGATTATGGGTGGAATATGCATTATAAATATACATAGGAACCTATTTAACCCATTTCTGATAAGAATATGTAAACTTTTTTTTCTATATAGGAATTATGGGTGGAATATTGTTTATAAATATACATAGGGACCTATTTAACCCATTTCTGATAAAAAAAATGCATATAATTATTTTTCTACATGGGGATTATGGGTGGAATATTGTTTATAAATATACATGGAATCTATTTAACCCATTTCTGATAAGAATATGCATATAATTATTTTTTTACATGGGGATTATGGGATGAATATTGTTTATAAATATACATTGTAACCTATTTAACACATTTCTGATAATAATATACCAATATTTATTTTTCTACATGGGCATTATGGGTGGAATATTGTTAATAAATATATCTAGTAACCTATTTAACCCATTTCTGATAAGAATATGCATATAGTTATTTTTCTACATGGGGATCATGGGTGGAATAGTGTTTATAAATTTACATTGTAACCTATTTAACCCATTTCTGATAAGAACATGCATATCATTGTTTTTCTATATGGGGATTATGGGTGGAATATTGTTTATAAATATATATGGAACCTAGTTAACAAGTTTCTGATAAGAATATGCATACAATTATTTTTCTATATGGGAATTATGGGTTTAATATTGTTTATGAATATACATAGGATCCTATTTAACCCATTTCTGATAATAATATGCATATAATTTTTTTTCTATATAGGGATTATGGGTGGAATATTGTTTATAAATATACAGAGGGACCTATGTAACCCATTTCTTATAAGAATATGCATACAATTATTTTTCTATATCTAAATTATGGGTTTAATATTGTTTATGAATATACATAGAATCCTATTTAATCCATTTCTGATAAGAATATGCATATAATTATTTTTTTTATATAGGGATTATGGGTGGAATATTGTTTATAAATATACATAGGGACCTATTTAACCCATTTCTTATAAGAATATGCATATAATTATTTTCTACCTAGGGACTATGGGTGGAATACGGATTATAAATATACATAGGAACCTATTTAACCCATTTCTGATAAGAATATGCAAACAATTGTTTTTCTATATGGGAATTATGGGTGGAATATTGTTTATAAATATATATAGTAACATATTTAAACCATTTCTGATAAGAATATGCATACAATTATTTTTCTATATGGGAATTATGGGTGGAATGAGGTTTATAAATATACATAGGGACCTATTTAACCCATTTCTTATAAGAATATGCATATAATTATTTTTCTATATGGGGATTATGGGTTGGATATTGTTTATAAATATACATAGGATCCTATTTAATCCATTTCTGATAAGAAAATGCATATAATTATTTTTCTATATAGGGATTATGGGTGGAATAATGTTTATAAATATACATGGGAACCTATTTAACCATTTCTGATAAGAATATGCATATAATAATTTTTCAACATGGGGATTATGTGTGGAATATTGTTTATAAACATACATAGGAACCTATTTAACCCATTTCTGATATGAATATGCATATAATTATTTTTCTACATGGGGATTATGGGTAGAATAGTGTTAATAAATATACCTAGGAATATATTAAACCTATTTCTGATATGAATATGCATATTATTATTTTCTATATGTGTAGAAAGGGTGGAAAATTGTTTATAAATATACATAGAAATCTATTTAACCCATTTCTGATAAGAACATGCATATAATTATGTTTCTCTATGGGGATTATGTGTGGAATCTTGTGAATAAATATACATAGGAACCTATTTAACCCAATTCTGATAAGAATATGCATACAATTATTTTTCTATATGGGGATTATGGGTGGAATATTGTTTATAAATATACATAGTAACCTATTTAACCAATTTCTTATAAGAATATGCATATACATTTTTTTCTGTATTGGGATTGTGGGTGGAATAATATTTATAAATATACATAGGAACCTATTTAACCCATTTCTGATAAGAATATGCATATAATTATTTTTCTACATGGGGATTATGTGTGGAATATTGTTAATAAATATACATAGGAACCTATTTTACCCAATTCTGATAAGAATATGCATACAATTATTTTTTATATTGGAATTATGGGTGGAATATTGTTTATAAATATACATAGTAACATATTTAACCTATTTCTGATAAGAATATGCATATAATTTTTTTTTACATGGGGATTATAGGTGGAATGTGGATTATAAATAGACATAGGAACCTATTTAACCCATTTCTGATAAGATTAGGCATAAAATTATTAATTATTGATGTTGATTATGGGTGGAATATTATTTAGAAATATACATAGCATCATATTAAACCTATTTCTGATATGAATATGCATATAATTAATTTTCTACATGGGGATTATGGGTGGAATGTTGTTTATTAATATACATAGGAACCTATTTAACCAGTTTCTGATAAGAATATGCATATAATTATTTTTCTACATGGGGATTATGGGTGGAATATTGTCGTTAAACATACATAGGAATATATTAAACCTATTTCTGATATGAATATGCATATAATTGTGTTTCTATATGTTGATTATGAGTGGAATATTTTTTATAAATATACACAGGAACCTATTTAACCCATTTCTGATAAGAATATGCATATAATTATTTTTCTACATAGGGATTATGGGTGGAATATGGATTATAAATATACATAGGAACCTATTTAACCCATTTCTGATAAGAATATGTAAACAATTGTTTTTCTATATGGGAATTATGGGTGGAATATTGTTTATAAATATACATAGGGACCTATTTAACCCATTTCCTATAAGAATATGCATATAATTATTTTCTACCTAGGGACTATGGGTGGAATATGGATTATAAATATACATAGGAACCTATTTAACCCATTTCTGATAAGAATATGCATATAATTATTTTTCTATATAGGGAATATGGGTGGAATATTGTTTATAAATATACATGGGAACCTATTTAACCATTTCTGATAAGAATATGCATATAATAATTTTTCAACATGGGGATTATGGGTGGAATATTATTCATAAACATACTTAGGAACCTATTTAACCAATTTCTGATATGAATATGCTTATGATTATTTTTCTACATGGGGATTATGGGTAGAATAGTGTTAATTAATATACCTAGGAAAACCTATTTCTGATATGAATATGCATATAATTATTTTCTACATGGGTAGAAAAGGTGGAATATTGTTTATAAATATACATAGTAACCTATTTAACCCATTTCTGATAAGAATATGCATATAATTATGTTTCTCCATAGGGAATATGTGTGGAATCTTGTGAATAAATATACATAGGAACCTATTTAACCCAATTCTGATAAGAATACGCATACAATTATTTTTCTATATGGGGATTATGGGTGGAATATTGTTTATAAATATACATAGTAACCTATTTAACCAATTTCTTATAAGAATATGCATATACATTTTTTTCTGTATTGGGATTGTGGGTGGAATAATATTTATAAATATACATAGGAACCTATTTAACCCATTTCTGATAAGAATATGCATATAATTATTTTTCTACATGGGGATTATGTGTGGAATATTGCTAATAAATATATATAGGAACCTATTTAACCTAATTCTGATAAGAATATGCATACAAATATTTTTCTATATTGGAATTATGGGAGGAATATTGTTTATAAATATACATAGTAACATATTTAACCTATTTCTGATAAGAATATGCATATAATTATTTTTTTCATGGGGATTATAGGTGGAATGTGGATTATAAATAGACATAGGAACATATTTAACCCATTTCTGATAAGATTAGGCATATAAGTATTTTTCTAAATGGGGATAATGGGTGGAAAATTATTTATAAATATACATAGCATCATATTAAACATATTTCTAATATGAATATGCATATAATTAATTTTCTACATTGGGATTGTGGGTGGAATATTGTCGTTAAACATACATAGGAATATAGTAAATAACGTTTCTGATATGAATATGCATATAATTGTGTTTCTATATATTGATTATGGGTGGAATTTTTTTTATAAATATACACAGGAACCTATTTAACCCATTTCTGATAAGAATATGCATATTATTATTTTTCTACATTGGGATTATGGGTGGAATATGGATTATAAATATACATAGGAAACTATTTAACCCATTTCTGATAAGAATATGTAAACAATTGTTTTTCTATATGGGAATTATGGGTGGAATATTGTTTATAAATATACATAGGGACCTATTTAACCCATTTCTGATAAGAATATGCATATAATTATGTTTCTCCATGGGGATTATGTGTGGAATCTTGTGAATAAATATACATAGGAATCTATTTAACCCAATTCTGATAAGAATATGCATACAATTATTTTTCTATATGGGAATTATGGGTGGAATGAGGTTTATAAATATACATAGGGACCTATTTAACCCATTTCTTATAAGAATATGCATATAATTATTTTTCTATATGGGGATTATGGGTTGGATATTGTTTATAAATATACATAGGATCCTATTTAATCCATTTCTGATAAGAATATGCATATAATTATTTTTCTATATAGGGATTATGGGTGGAATAATGTTTATAAATATACATGGGAACCTATTTAACCATTTCTGATAAGAATATGCATATAATAATTTTTCAACATGGGGATTATGTGTGGAATATTGTTTATAAACATACATAGAAACCTATTTAACCCATTTCTGATATGAATATGCATATAATTATTTTTTTACATGGGGATTATGGGTAGAATAGTGTTAATAAATATACCTAGGAATATATTAAACCTATTTCTGATATGAATATGCATATTATTATTTTCTATATGTGTAGAAAGGGTGGAAATTGTTTATAAATATACATAGAAATCTATTTAACCCATTTCTGATAAGAACATGCATATAATTATGTTTCTCTATGGGGATTATGTGTGGAATCTTGTGAATAAATATACATAGGAACCTATTTAACCCAATTCTGATAAGAATATGCATACAATTATTTTTCTATATGGGGATTATGGGTGGAATATTGTTTATAAATATACATAGTAACCTATTTAACCAATTTCTTATAAGAATATGCATATACATTTTTTTCTGTATTGGGATTGTGGGTGGAATAATATTTATAAATATACATAGGAACCTATTTAACCCATTTCTGATAAGAATATGCATATAATTATTTTTCTACATGGGGATTATGTGTGGAATATTGTTAATAAATATACATAGGAACCTATTTTACCCAATTCTGATAAGAATATGCATACAATTATTTTTTATATTGGAATTATGGGTGGAATATTGTTTATAAATATACATAGTAACATATTTAACCTATTTCTGATAAGAATATGCATATAATTTTTTTTTACATGGGGATTATAGGTGGAATGTGGATTATAAATAGACATAGGAACCTATTTAACCCATTTCTGATAAGATTAGGCATAAAATTATTAATTATTGATGTTGATTATGGGTGGAATATTATTTAGAAATATACATAGCATCATATTAAACCTATTTCTGATATGAATATGCATATAATTAATTTTCTACATGGGGATTATGGGTGGAATGTTGTTTATTAATATACATAGGAACCTATTTAACCAGTTTCTGATAAGAATATGCATATAATTATTTTTCTACATGGGGATTATGGGTGGAATATTGTCGTTAAACATACATAGGAATATATTAAACCTATTTCTGATATGAATATGCATATAATTGTGTTTCTATATGTTGATTATGGGTGGAATATTTTTTATAAATATACACAGGAACCTATTTAACCCATTTCTGATAAGAATATGCATATAATTATTTTTCTACATAGGGATTATGGGTGGAATATGGATTATAAATATACATAGGAACCTATTTAACCCATTTCTGATAAGAATATGTAAACAATTGTTTTTCTATATGGGAATTATGGGTGGAATATTGTTTATAAATATACATAGGGACCTATTTAACCCATTTCCTATAAGAATATGCATATAATTATTTTCTACCTAGGGACTATGGGTGGAATATGGATTATAAATATACATAGGAACCTATTTAACCCATTTCTGATAAGAATATGCATATAATTATTTTTCTATATAGGGAATATGGGTGGAATATTGTTTATAAATATACATGGGAACCTATTTAACCATTTCTGATAAGAATATGCATATAATAATTTTTCAACATGGGGATTATGGGTGGAATATTATTCATAAACATACTTAGGAACCTATTTAACCAATTTCTGATATGAATATGCTTATGATTATTTTTCTACATGGGGATTATGGGTAGAATAGTGTTAATTAATATACCTAGGAAAACCTATTTCTGATATGAATATGCATATAATTATTTTCTACATGGGTAGAAAAGGTGGAATATTGTTTATAAATATACATAGTAACCTATTTAACCCATTTCTGATAAGAATATGCATATAATTATGTTTCTCCATAGGGAATATGTGTGGAATCTTGTGAATAAATATACATAGGAACCTATTTAACCCAATTCTGATAAGAATACGCATACAATTATTTTTCTATATGGGGATTATGGGTGGAATATTGTTTATAAATATACATAGTAACCTATTTAACCAATTTCTTATAAGAATATGCATATACATTTTTTTCTGTATTGGGATTGTGGGTGGAATAATATTTATAAATATACATAGGAACCTATTTAACCCATTTCTGATAAGAATATGCATATAATTATTTTTCTACATGGGGATTATGTGTGGAATATTGCTAATAAATATATATAGGAACCTATTTAACCTAATTCTGATAAGAATATGCATACAAATATTTTTCTATATTGGAATTATGGGAGGAATATTGTTTATAAATATACATAGTAACATATTTAACCTATTTCTGATAAGAATATGCATATAATTATTTTTTTCATGGGGATTATAGGTGGAATGTGGATTATAAATAGACATAGGAACATATTTAACCCATTTCTGATAAGATTAGGCATATAAGTATTTTTCTAAATGGGGATAATGGGTGGAAAATTATTTATAAATATACATAGCATCATATTAAACATATTTCTAATATGAATATGCATATAATTAATTTTCTACATTGGGATTGTGGGTGGAATATTGTCGTTAAACATACATAGGAATATAGTAAATAACGTTTCTGATATGAATATGCATATAATTGTGTTTCTATATATTGATTATGGGTGGAATTTTTTTTATAAATATACACAGGAACCTATTTAACCCATTTCTGATAAGAATATGCATATTATTATTTTTCTACATTGGGATTATGGGTGGAATATGGATTATAAATATACATAGGAAACTATTTAACCCATTTCTGATAAGAATATGTAAACAATTGTTTTTCTATATGGGAATTATGGGTGGAATATTGTTTATAAATATACATAGGGACCTATTTAACCCATTTCTGATAAGAATATGCATATAATTATGTTTCTCCATGGGGATTATGTGTGGAATCTTGTGAATAAATATACATAGGAATCTATTTAACCCAATTCTGATAAGAATATGCATACAATTATTTTTCTATATGGGAATTATGGGTGGAATGAGGTTTATAAATATACATAGGGACCTATTTAACCCATTTCTTATAAGAATATGCATATAATTATTTTTCTATATGGGGATTATGGGTTGGATATTGTTTATAAATATACATAGGATCCTATTTAATCCATTTCTGATAAGAATATGCATATAATTATTTTTCTATATAGGGATTATGGGTGGAATAATGTTTATAAATATACATGGGAACCTATTTAACCATTTCTGATAAGAATATGCATATAATAATTTTTCAACATGGGGATTATGTGTGGAATATTGTTTATAAACATACATAGGAACCTATTTAACCCATTTCTGATATGAATATGCATATAATTATTTTTTTACATGGGGATTATGGGTAGAATAGTGTTAATAAATATACCTAGGAATATATTAAACCTATTTCTGATATGAATATGCATATTATTATTTTCTATATGTGTAGAAAGGGTGGAAATTGTTTATAAATATACATAGAAATCTATTTAACCCATTTCTGATAAGAACATGCATATAATTATGTTTCTCTATGGGGATTATGTGTGGAATCTTGTGAATAAATATACATAGGAACCTATTTAACCCAATTCTGATAAGAATATGCATACAATTATTTTTCTATATGGGGATTATGGGTGGAATATTGTTTATAAATATACATAGTAACCTATTTAACCAATTTCTTATAAGAATATGCATATACATTTTTTTCTGTATTGGGATTGTGGGTGGAATAATATTTATAAATATACATAGGAACCTATTTAACCCATTTCTGATAAGAATATGCATATAATTATTTTTCTACATGGGGATTATGTGTGGAATATTGTTAATAAATATACATAGGAACCTATTTTACCCAAATCTGATAAGAATATGCATACAATTATTTTTCTATGTTGGAATTATGGGTGGAATATTGTTTATAAATATACATAGTAACATATTTAACCTATTTCTGATAAGAATATGCATATAATTTTTTTTTACATGGGGATTATAGGTGGAATGTGGATTATAAATAGACATAGGAACCTATTTAACCCATTTCTGATAAGATTAGGCATATAATTATTTTTCTAAATGGGGATAATGGGTGGAATATTATTTAGAAATATACATAGCATCATATTAAACCTATTTCTGATATGAATATGCATATAATTAATTTTCTACATGGGGATTATGGGTGGAATGTTGTTTATTAATATACATAGGAACCTGTTTAACCACTTTCTGATAAGAATATGCATATAATTATTTTTCTACATGGGGATTATGGGTGGAATATTGTCGTTAAACATACATAGGAATATATTAAACCTATTTCTGATATGAATATGCATATAATTGTGTTTCTATATGTTGATTATGGGTGGAATATTTTTTATAAATATACACAGGAACCTATTTAACCCATTTCTGATAAGAATATGCACATTATTATTTTTCTACATAGGGATTATGGATGGAATATGGATTATAAATATACATAGGAACCTATTTAACCCATTTCTGATAAGAATATGTAAACAATTGTTTTTCTATATGGGAATTATGGGTGGAATATTGTTTATAAATATACATAGGGACCTATTTAACCCATTTCTTATAAGAATATGCATATAATTATTTTCTACCTAGGGACTATGGGTGGAATATGGATTATAAATATACATAGGAACCTATTTAACCCATTTCTGATAAGAATATGCATATAATTATTTTTCTACATGGGGATTATGTGTGGAATATTGTTAATAAATATACATAGGAACCTATTTTACCCAATTCTGATAAGAATATGCATACAATTATTTTCTATATGGGGATTATGGGTGGAATGTTGTTTATAAATATACATAGTAACCTATTTAACCAATTTCTTATACGAATATGCATACATTTTTTTCTGTATTGGGAGTGTGGGTGGAATAATATTTATAAATATATATAGGAACCTATTTAACCAATTTCTGATAAGAATATGCATATAATTATTTTTCTACATGGGGATTATGTGTGGAATATTGTTAATAAATATACATAGGAACCTATTTAACCCAATTCTGATAAGAATATGCATACAATTATTTTTCTATATTGGAATTATGGGTGGAATATTGTTTATAAATATACATAGTAACATATTTAACCTATTTCTGATAAGAATATGCATATCATTTTTTTACATGGGGATTATAGGTGGAATGTGGATTATAAATAGATATAGGAACCTATTTAACCCATTTCTGATAAGATTAGGCATATAATTATTTTTCTAAATAGGGATAATGGGTGGAACATGCATTACAAATATACATAGGAACCTATTTAACCCATTTCTGATAAGAATATGTAAACAATTTTTTTCTATATGGGAATTATGGGTGGAATATTGTTTATAAATATACATATGGACCTATTTAACCCATTTCTGATAAAAAAAAATGCATATAATTATTTTTCTACATGGGAATTATGGGTGGAATATTGTTTATAAATATACATGGAATGTATTTAACCCATTTTTGATAAGAATATGCATATAATTATTTTTTTACATTGGGATTATGGGATGAATATTGTTTATAAATATACATTGTAACCTATTTAGCACATTTCTGATAATAATATACCAATATTTATTTTTCTACATGGGCATTATGGGTGGAATATTGTTAATACATATACCTAGTAACCTATTTAACCCATTTCTGATAAGAATATGCATATAGTTATTTTTCTACATGGGGATCATGGGTGGAATAGTGTTTATAAATTTACATTGTAACCTATTTAACCCATTTCTGATAAGAACATGCATATAATTGTTTCTCTATATGGGGATTATGGGTGGAATAATGTTTATAAATATACATAGGGACCTATTTAACCCATTTCTTATAAGAATATGCATATAATTATTTTCTACCTAGGGACTATGGATGGAATATGGATTATAAATATACATAGGAACCTATTTAACCCATTTCTGATAAGAATATGCAAACAATTGTTTTTCTATATGGGAATTATGGGTGGAATATTGTTTATAAATATACATAGTAACATATTTAACCCATTTCTGATAAGAATATGCATATAATTATTTTTCTATATGGGGATTATGGGTTTGATATTGTTTATAAATATACATAGGATCCTATTTAACCCATTTCTGATATGAATATGCATATAATTATTTTTCTACATGGGGATTATGGGTAGAGTAGTGTTAATAAATATACCTAGGAATATATTAAACCTATTTCTGATATGAATATGCATATTATTATATTCTATATGTGTAGAAAGGGTGGAAAATTGTTTATAAATATACATAGGAATCTATTTAACCCATTTCTGATAAGAACATGCATATAATTATGTTTCTCCATGGGGATTATGTGTGGAATCTTGTGAATAAATATACATAGGAACCTATTTACCCCAATTCTGATGAGAATATGCATACAATTATTTTTCTATATGGGGATTATGGGTGGAATATTGTTTATAAATATACATAGTAACCTATTTAACCAATTTCTTATAAGAATATGCATATACATTTTTTTCTGTATTGGGATTGTGGGTGGAATAATATTTATAAATATACATAGGAACCTATTTAACCCATTTCTGATAAGAATATGCATATAATTATTTTTCTATATTGGAATTATGGGTGGAATATTGTCTATAAATATACATAGTAACATATTTAACCTATTTCTGATAGAAATATGCATATAATTTTTTTTTACATGGGGATTATAGGTGGAATGTGGAATATAAATAGACATAGGAACCTATTTAAGCCATTTCTGATAAGATTAGGCATATAATTATTTTTCTAAATGGAGATAATGGGTGGAATATTATTTAGAAATTTACATAGCATCATATTAAACCTATTTCTGATATGAATATGCATATAATTAATTTTCTACATGGGGATTATGGGTGGAATGTTTTTTATTAATATACACAGGAACCTATTTAACCAATTTCTGATAAGAATATGCATATAATTATTTTTCTACATGGGGATTATGGGTGGAATATTGTCGTTAAACATACATAGGAATATATTAAACCTATTTCTGATATTAATATGCATATAATTGTGTTTCTATATGTTGATTATGGGTGGAATATTTTTGATAAATATACACAGGAACCTATTTAATCCATTTCTGATAAGAATATGCATATAATTATTTTTCTACATAGGGATTATGGGTGGAATATGGATTATAAATATACATAGGAACCTATTTAACCCATTTCTGATAAGAATATGTAAACAATTTTTTTCTATATGGGAATTATGGGTGGAATATTGTTTATAAATATACACAAGGACCTATTTAACTCATTTCTGATAAGAATATGTATATAATAATTTTTCGACATGGGGATTATGGGTGGAATATTGTTTATAAATATACATGGAACCTAGTTAACCCATTTCTGATAAGAATATGCATACAATAATTTTTCTATATGGGAATTATGGGTTTAATATTGTTTATGAATATACATAGGATCCTATTTAACAATTTTCTGATAAGAATATGCATATAATTATTTTTTTACATGGGTATTATGTGTGGAGTATTGTTAATTAATAACCTATACCTATTTAACCAAATTCTGATAAGAATATGCATACAATTATTTTTCTATATTGGAATTATGGGTGGAATATTGTTTATAAATATACATAGTAACATATTTAACCTATTTCTGATAAGAATATGCATATAATTATTTTTTTACATGGGGATTATAGGTGGAATGTGGATTATAAATAGACATAGCAACCTATTTAACCCATTTCTGATAAGATTAGGCATATAAGTATTTTTCTAAATGGTGATAATGGGTGGAATATTATTTATAAATATACATCATATTAAACCCATTTCTGATATATATGCATATAATTATTTTTCTACATTGGGATTATGGGTGGAATATGGATTATTATATTTATAAACAATATTCCACCCGTAATCCAGATGTAGAAAAATAATGATGTCCATATTCATATCAGAAATAGGTATAATATGTTGCAATGTTTAATTATAAACAAAATTCCATCCATAATCCCATGTAGAAAAATAATTATATGCATATTCATATCACAAATGGGTTTAATATGTTGCTATGTATATTTATATACAATATTACTCCCATAATTCCTATGTAGAAAAAAATTAAATGCATATTCTTATCAGAAATTGATTAAATAGGTTCCAATTTATATTTATAAACAAGATTCCACCCATTATCCACATATAGAAAAATAATTATATGCATATTCTTATCAAAAATAGGTTTAATATGTTGCTATCTATATTTAAAACAATATTCCAACCATAATCCCCATGTAGAAAAATAATTATATGCATATTCGTATCAGAAATGTGTTATATAGGTTCCTATGTATATTTATATACAATATTACACCCATAATTCCTATGTAGAAAAATAATTATATGCATATTCTTATCAGAAATGGGTTAAATAGGTTCTTAAGTATATTTGTAAACAATATTCCACCCATAATCCCCATGTAGAAAAATAATTGCATGCATTTTCATATCAGAATTAGATTTAATATGTTGCTATGTATGTTTAACTACAATATTCCATCCGTAATCCCAATGCAGAAAAATAATTATATGTATATTCCTTTCAGAAATGGGTTAAATAGGTTGCTATGTATATTTATAAACAAATTTCCACCCATAAACCCCATATAGAAAAATAACTATATGCATATTCATATCAGAAACAGGTTTAATATGTTGCTATGTATATTTATAAACAACTTTCCACCCATAATCCCCATGTAGAAAAATAATTATATGCATATTGAAAACAGAAATAGTTTTAATATGTTGCTATTTATATTAGTAACAATATTTCATGCCTAATCCTCGTGTAGAAAAATAATTATATGCATAATATTATCAGAAATGGGTTAAATAGGTTCCTATGTATATTTATTAACAATATTCTGCCCACAATCCCCATGTAGAAAAATAATTATATGCATATTCTTATCAGAAATGGGTTAAATAGGTTCCTATGTATATATATATATATATATATATATATATATATATATATATATATATATATATATATATATATATATATATATATATATATATATATATATATATATATATATATATATAAACAATATTCCACCCATAATCCATATGTAGAAACATAATTTTATGCATATTCATATCAGGAATAGGTTGCTATCTATATTAATAAACAATATTCCACCCATAATCCCCATGTAGAAATAGAATGATATGCATATTCTTATCAGAAATGTTTTAAATAGGTTCCTTTTTATATATTTATAAACAATATTCCACCCATAATCCCGATGTAGAAAAATAATTTAATGCTTATTCAAATCAGAAATGGGTTTCATATATTCCTATTTATGTTTAACTACAATATTCCACCCATAATTCCCATGTAGAAAAATAATTATATGCATATTCATAACAGAAATAGGTTTAATATGTTGCTATGCATATTTATTAACGATATTCCATCCATAATCCTTGTGTAGAAAAATAATACATGTCAAAAATTGGTATATGCAATAAACAATTTTATAAACAATATTCCAACCATAATCCAAATGTAGAAAAATAATTATATGCATATTCTTTTCATAAATTGGTTAAATAGGTTACTATGTGTATTTAAAAACATATTCCGCTCTACAGGGCAATTCTGAATTGATTCAGGCTGTACAAACTACCCCGATGGGGAAAGCTAAGTACCGTGACCAACAGGGAACGGGGGGGTTCTCTTCCCGGAGGGGATTTGGGGAACTTTTTCACCCGATCGTCGGCCGCGGCCCAGCGCCAGCCGAGATCCAAGATGGCGCTGGCGCCTCCGTTCCCGGCCCATTCCGAGTCAGCCCTGGACACTATGGCCTGCTCACAGGCATCTCACACTACCCCTGTGCCCCCAGCTTCCTCCACCAGCATCCCCAGGTGCCGATCCACTGCATCCATAGGATCCGAGGATGGATGGGATCTATAATCCCATATGAGATCCCTGCACAACTACATGCGGTCTCTCCCTACCAAGGCTGACTTTGAGCAGTGTGTGCACCGCATAGAAAAAAACCTATAAACAGGAGATTTCTGAGCTTAAAAGGGACATTGGTGTTCGTTTTGAGGACATTGAAGCCACAACAGAGACACTCCATGCCTCTGTTCAGAAAAATGAGGAAATACTTAACTCCCACACAACCATGCTGCAGCACCTTGCGTTTCAACAAGATGACATCGAGAACAGAAACAGGCGTAATAATATTCGCATACGCGGCATTCCTGAATCTGTGGAACCCAAGGACTCAAGTCCCTGGGTTCTTTGGCAGAATGACGGTCATTTTCAATCAGCTCCTACAATTACCCAAAGATAACCCACTTGAACTAGACCGGGTCCACAGGACCTCAGGTCCCAGGAATCCTGACCCATCATTCGTTCGAGACACACTCTGCAGAGTGCACTTTTACAACATTAAGGAATCCATCATGCGGGCTGCCAGCGTGCAGGACTCTATCCTTTTCAATACCACCCCCGTGGTAATAACCTGACCTTTCACATTTAACCTTGACCATGCGGAAGGCTCTGAAGCCTCTCACACAGCTTCTCCAATCACGCCAAATAAAATACCAATGGCACTTTCCCTTTCAGGTATGGGTGCACCATGAGGGTAAGACTGCCACATTCCGCATGCTGGGTGACCTCCCTGCATTCCTGGGCACCTTGGAGTTGCCACAGGTGTCTTTACCAGATTGGCCTCCACAGGTGTCTTTACCAGATTGGCCTTTCTCTCCAACTACACCAGGCCTGCCGTACATCCCTCAGTGGCAGAAACACAGCCGCAAACGCCATCCTGGCTCCTCACCCCGCATAGACCCTGATGACTGATGGTCCGGCTGGTCTCCTATTGTTTTTTCCTCTACCCGAGTAGGAATGCCTACTACACCACCTTGGATCTTTAAGGACTTCCATCTCTTGAGCCTCTACAGATAGCCTTTTCCACACCTCTCCCAGCAAGCAGTTCCTGTTACTGGTTTTTCTTCAGTTGGAAGACAGAAACCTTTTCCTTAATGTTATGGTTACCCACGTTTGGGACCCTTATGCCTTAGAAGATACCAGGTTTCTCTGCTAAAAATGGCTCAAAGGCTCATAAGCTGCATCAGGAAGATCCTCTTTGGCCTCATGGGACTGCTGCGGTCCTCACCTGTTGTGAAGCTGAGCCGGAGCCAGAGGTTCCTGACTACTACTGTTGAACTACCTTTTTTCCTTTTTGCCTGGGACTGGTGTACCTGTTTGCACTCTACTGTTGCTCTCATTGCACACAAAATTGTTTAGAATGTTGTATTAACCCATGCTTTTCCCCCCATTCTGTCTCTGATTTTGAAATATAACTATCTACTGTATATTTATATATGCTAATTACGCTTACAAGTACAGCCCAGACTAACCCACATATTATTGGCCCTGTGGTTCCCGGGGCTCCGGGAGCTCCCGCCATGCTAGACACGAACCCCCCCTTAGGAATACTCGGTGTACTCGGAATACACTTGGCACCGTTCCATGGTTTACAGATACTCTATACCTTATTTTTTTTTGTTTTGTTTTCTATCTTCTTTATTTCCCTTCTCCCAACTTTTGTTTAACTGGTGCCACCTAGTGGCCTACCTTATCACAACCAGTACACTGTTTAATTTGCTAGGATTAGGGTTCCGGGCTCCATCTTCTGACCTTGGACAATCACGGATACTGGGACCCTCTTCCGTTCTCCGCTCTCTCCCTGATAGCTCTTTCATTCCTCCTCTACCTTGTCCCGCCCTCTCCCCCACACCTATCCCCTTCCCTCATATGTTCCCTTCCCCTTCCACTCCTCCGCTGGCTGGGGCAGCTTTTCGAGGGACTCTCGTTGTTTCTTTTTTCTCCCCCTTCCCTTCATACCCACCTTGACATGACCGCTACTCCAACACTTAATCTAGCTTCTTACAATTGTAGAGGCTTTAATACCCCAGAAAAACGTAGCCAGATCCTTTATCACTTCCATAAACAGAAAACTAATATTCTCTTACTACAAGAAACCCATTTCAGGACCGATTCCATACCCATGATGTGCAGTCGATTCTATACCACTTGGTTTCACAGTACCAACCCCGCTGCAAAGTCCAAGGGGGTTTCGATCGCGTTTCATAGGTCTTTTCACCCTGAGGTTATTGACTCATATATTGATGATCACGATCGTTTTATATTACTCAAACTAAAAATTAATAATTTAATCGCCAACACCTACACTCCAAACACAGATCAGGCGCGCTTCCTATCATCCACTCTTGGCCAGACTGACCTCTTTTGGAGGTTCTAGTGTTATCCTTGTGTTATCCTTGACATCAATGTGCTCCTTTCCCCATCTGCCGACACCTCTACTGGTAAGTCTTCCATGTCCACGACCTCACTCTCACACATAAAATCTCTTTTACATTCTTGTCAATTAGTGGATGTGTGGCGCATACATCACCCTACTGACAGGGATTTCACATACTTCTCTATAGCACACAACTCATATAGCAGACTGGACTATTTTCTCATCTCCCAATCCCTCCTAGACACACCCTTACTAACCTCTATAGGACAAGCTCTTTGGTCTGACCATGCCCCTGTATATCTGTCTTTTGCCTGACCCCCACAATTACGTAAGGGGCACTCCTGGCGCCTCAATGATAATCTCTTACGAGACTCCGTATGCATCGCTGAAGTTACTAAAGCAATTTACAACTTTAAAAAAGACCACATGGCAGATACAACTTCCCCACTTAACCAATGGGATGCGCTGAAGTCCTAATCCAGAACGGCTCACGTCTGAAAAAGATTAGGTCTGATGACATCAAGCGCCTCCTGACCAACATTTCAGATCTTGAATCCCTACACAAATCAAATCTGGACCCCTCCATTTTTGTGGCCCTTCCCAACTCCCGTCGAGATTTACTCCGATCGCGCCCGAAAATCTTATTACTCTATAGCCAATAAATGCGGTCAACATCTGGCACGTGTTATTCATCCCAGGGCCCCACGTCTTCCCATTCCCTTCATCACCAAACCAGACTAGACTAAAGTTTTTGGTTGCAAAGACATATCCACCACATTTAAAGACTATTATGCCCTAACTATATAACCTGCCGCAACCCTCCCCACCGAGTTCTCTGCCCCCATCCCAAGACCCAATGTGGACCTATATAATGGAAACGGCACTACCCGTGATTGACCCCCTACCGTCCGCGGACTTAGATGATCCTCTGTTGGAAACGGAGTTCCTCTGTTGGAAACGGAGTTCCTTGGCGCCATCAAGGAATTAAAACCGGGTAAATGTCCAGGCCCCCCCAAGGTTTTACAAAACCTTCGCACCCTTATTGGTACTGTTTCTCACTAAGGCCTTTAATTCCATAGATGATACCACCCTCCCTTCCAAAACACTCCTCTCAGCCAATGTCTTCATTATACCAAAACCCAATAAAGATCCTTCCCAATGCAGCAGTTACCGCCCGATATCGCTTTTAAACATTGACCTTAAGCTCTTTGCCAAAATCCTCGCCAATCGTCTCTCTCCTTCTCTCATACATAGAGACCAGGTGGGCTTCGTCCCGGGTAGAGAGGCACGAGACAACACAACCAGAACTATTAACCTCATCTCCTATGCCCAACGCCACCATCAACAGATCTGCCTTCTCTCCTTTGATGCCGAGAAGGCTTTCGATCGGGTTAACTGGCGCTTTCTAAAACTTTCCCTTGAGCAAATTGGGCTGGGATCCCCTTTCATCTCCAAAATCATGTCACTCTACTCCAATCCCTCTGCCTCGGTCCTAGTTAATGGTACTCCTTCAGCTGCATTTGACATCTCCAATGGGACTCGCCAGGGATGCCCCCTCTTACCCCATCTTTTTGCTATAGTAGCATCTAGCATGTGCCATTCGCCAAAATGATTCCATACAAGGCATACACACGCCTTCCGCACACCATAAACTTGCACTTTACGCTGACGATCTACTCATTTACGCACGTCAACCACATATTACTCTCCCCTCCTTGTTCTCGGAGTTCCAACGTTTTGGAAGTCTGAGCAATTTTAAACTCAATATCTCCAAGACTGATGCGCTTAACATCTCTCTTTCTGCTCCCACATTGTCCTCCCTCAAATCTAACTATACCTTTCACTGGCAGACCAAGGGCATTAAGTATTTAGACCTAACTATACCGGCTAACCTATCACTCCTCTATACACTGAATTACATCCCCCTCCTCTCTCAACTCCGTAAAGACCTTGCCTCCTGGGGAGACAAGCCAATACCCTGGTTTGGACGCATAAACACCCTTAAGATGGACACCTTACCCAAATTGCTCTACCTCTTTCAAACCATCCCGATCATGGTACCCAAACCCGACAGTAATGGCACGTATCCTTGATGGGTTCCCACGACCCTCCCAAAAAGCGTTGGTTATGGTTGAACAGGATATGTCCCCCGTTGACCTCAGGGCTTTACTATGGGGCTATAAACGCAACTTATCAATTTTGGCGTATTCATCACCCCTTACCACAGCTGCCCTCATACTTTGGTATAAGAGAGGTCTATGCGAGATCCTATCTTCAGACCCATCTCCCTTATCACCCTTTTCGATAATCCGGCTTTTCCACAGGGCATAGGGGCTCATGCTATTGGTTCTCTTTCTCGCTCCTCTTGGCCCCAAGCACACCAAACATCCCTTCAGGAAATCGAGACTGGCTCACTTCCATACACCTTTCCACCTTCACCAAACATCTTTTCACTTCCTCTCAGGCCCCTTGACTGACTTTGAACACCTCAGTTCTTTGCAAGAGTTACCTAGACACCTATTCTCACATATCTACAGTCTTATTCATTCTCTTACATAGAAAGACCTCCCCACCTACACTAGAGTATGGTCGGCAGACTTGGGAAAGACCATCTCCAGAGTGGATTGGCAAACTGCGCTCCATTTCGCACATAAGTCCTCAATCTCATGCTATTCACAAGAAAAAAATTTCAAGGTCAAGGCAAGGTGGTATAGGGACTCTGCCTCTCTTTCAGAGATCTCTTTGACTTGGATTCGAACTAGTTCAATAATTCTGCAATAAGTACAGCAAGTGATCGTTGGTTGAATGCAAAATTGATATTTTTGCATAGCCTTATTGTTTACTTTCTTTTCGGGGATAGATATTATTCTTAATAGTCGCAGAGGTTACCAGTTAGACCGTTTACATGGGCTGCAAAAAATACCAAAAAAAAGTCCTCAAACAATAATTCACATATAATGGGGATTATTTCTTCCACTGACACCAACAATATGGTACTATTTCTCTAAGTGACACCAATGATGGGTCAATATTTCTCCCACTGACACCAATGATGGGTCACTATTTTGACACTAATGACGGCTACCACCGACACCAAAAATGGGGTACTATTTCTCACACTGACAAAAAATAATGGGTCACTATTTATAAACAATATTCCACCCATAATCCCCATGTAGAAAAATTATTATATGCATATTCTTATCAGAAATGAGTTAAATAGGTTCCTATGTATATTTATAATCCATTTTCCACCCATAGTCCCTACGTAGAAAATAATTATATGCATATTCTTATCAGAAATGGGTTAACTAGGTTCCATGTATATTTATAAACAATATTCATCCCTTAATCCCCATGTAAAAAAATAATTATATGCATATTCTTATCAGAAATGGGTTAAATAGATTCCATGTATATTTATAAACAATATTCCACCCATAATCCCCATGTAGAAAAATAATTATATGCATATTTTTATCAGAAATGGGTTAAATAGTTCCCTATGTATATTTATAAACAATATTCCACACATAATTCCCATATAGAAAAAAATTGTTTACATATTCTTATCAGAAATGGGTTAAATAGGTTCCTATGTATATTTATAATCCATATTCCACCCATAATCCCTATGTAGAAAAATAATTATATGCATATTCTTATCAGAAATGGGTTAAATAGGTTCCTGTGTATATTTATCAAAATTATTCCACCCATAATCAACATATAGAAACACAATTATGTGCATATTCATATCAGAAATAGGTTTAATATATTCCTATGTATGTTTAATGACAATATTCCACCCATAATCCCCATGTAGAAAAATAATTATATGCATATTCTTATCAGAAATTGGTTAAATAGGTTCCTATGTATATTAATAAACAACATTCCACCCATAATCCCCATGTAGAAAATTAATTATATGCATATTCATATCAGAAATAGGTTTAATATGATGCTATGTATATTTCTAAATAATATTCCACCCATTATCTGCAGTTAGAAAAATAATTATATGCCCAATCTAGTCAGAAATTGGTTAAATAGGTTCCTATGTCTATTTATAATCCACATTCCACCTATAATCCCCATGTAAAAAAAAATATATGCATATTCTTATCAGAAATAGGTTAAATATGTTACTATGTATATTTATAAACAATATTCCACCCATAATTCCAATATAGAAAAATAATTGTATGAATATTCTTATCAGAATTGGGTTAAATAGGTTCCTATGTATATTTATTAACAATATTCCACACATAATCCCCATGTTGAAAAATAATTACATGCGTATTCTTACCAGAAATGGGTTTAATAGGTTCCTATGTATATTTATAAATATTATTCCACCCACAATCCCAATACAGAAAAAAATTTATATGCATATTCTTATAAGAAATTAGTTAAATAGGTTACTATGTATATTTATAAACAATATTCCACCCATAATCCCCATATAGAAAAATAATTGTATGCATATTCTTATCAGAATTGGGTTAAATAGGGTCCTATGTATATTTATTCACGAGATTCCACACATAATCCCCATGGAGAAACATAATCATATGCATATTCTTATCAGAAATGGGTTAAATAGATTCCTATGTATATTTATAAACAATTTTCCACCCTTTCTACCTATATAGAAAATAATAATATGCATATTCATATCAGAAATAGGTTTAATATATTCCTAAGTATATTTGTTAACACTATTCTACCCATAATCCCCATGTAGAAAAATAATTAATGCATATTCATATCAGAAATGGGTTAAATAGGTTCCTATGTATGTTTATAAACAATATTCCACCCATAATCCCCATGTTGAAAAATTATTATATGCATATTCTTATCAGAAATGGTTAAATAGGTTACCATGTATATTTATAAACAATATTCCACCCATAATCCCTATACAGAAAAATAATTATATGCATATTCTTAGCAGAAATGGGTTAAATAGGATCCTATGTATATTTATAAGCAATATCCAACCCATAATCCCCATGTAGAAAAAAAATGATATGCATATTCTTATCAGAAATAGGTTAAATATGTTACTATGTATATTTCTAAATATTATTCCACCCATATTCCCTATATAGAAAAATAATTATATGCATATTCTTATCAGAAATGGGTTAAATAGGTTCCTATGTATATTTATAATCCACATTCCACCCATAGTCCCTAGGTAGAAAAATAATTATATGCATATTCTTATCAGAAATGGGTTAAATAGGTCCCTATGTATATTTATAAACAATATTCCACCCATAATTCCCATATAGAAAAACAATTGTTTACATATTCTTATCAGAAATGGGTTAAATAGGTTTTTATGTATATTTATTCACAAGATTCCACACATAATCCCCATGGAGAAACATAATTATATGCATATTCTTATCAGAAATGGGTTAAATAGGTTCCTATGTATATTTATAAACAATATTCCACCCATATTCAATATATAGAAAAATAATTATATGCATATTCTTATCAGAAATGGGTTAAATAGGTTCCTATGTATATTTATAATCCACATTCCACCCATAGTCCCTAGGTAGAAAATAATTATATGCATATTCTTATAAGAAATGGGTTAAATAGGTCCCTATGTATATTTAAAAACAATATTCCACCCATAATTCACATATAGAAAAACAATTGTTTGCATATTCTTATCAGAAATGGATTAAATAGGTTCCTATGTATATTTATAATCCATATTCCACCCATAGTCCCTAGGTAGAAAATAATTATATGCATATTCTTATAAGAATTGGGTTAAATAGGTCCCTATGTATATTATAAACAATATTCCACCCATAATCCCTATATACAAAAATAATTATATGCATATTCTTATCAGAAATGGGTTAAATAGGATTCTATGTATATTCATAAGCAATATTAAACCCATAATTTCCATATAGAAAAATAATTGTATGTATATTCTTATCAGAAACTTGTTAACTATGTTCCATGTATATTTATAAACAATATTCCACCCATAATCCTCATATAGAATAACAATTATATGCATGTTCTTATTAGAAATGGGTTAAATAGGTTACAATGTAAATTTATAAACACTATTCCATCCATGATCCCCATGTAGAAAAATAACTATATGCATATTCTTATCAGAAATTGGTTAAATAGGTTACTAGGTATATTTATTAACAATATTCCACCCATAATGCCCATGTAAAAAAATAATTATGTGCATATTCTTATCAGAAATGGGTTAAATAGATTCCTATGTATATTTATAAACAATATTCCACCCATAATCCCCATGTTGAAAAATTATTATATGCATATTCATATCAGAAATGGTTAAATAGGTTCCCATGTATATTTATAAACAATATTCCACCCAAAATCCCTATACAGAAAAATAATTATATGCATATTCTTATCAGAAATTGGTTAAATAGGATCCTATGTATATTTATAAACAATATCCAACCCATAATCCCCATATAGAAAAATAATTATAAAAAAAAACAAGGTTCCTATGTACATTTATTCACAAGAATAAATGTACATGCATATAGTTATTTTTCTACATGGGGATCATGGGTGGAATAGTGTTTATAAATTGACATTGTAACCTATTTAACCCATTTCTAATAAGAACATGCATATAATTGTTGTTTCTCCATGGGGATGTTTCTCATCCCCATGGAGAAACATAATGATATGCATATTCTTATCAGAAAAGGGTTAAAGAGGTTCCTATGTATATTTATAAACAATATTCCACCCTTTCTACCCATGTAGAAAATAATTATATGCATATTCATATCAGAAATAGGTTTAATATATTCCTAGGTATATTTATTAACACTATTCATCCCATAATCCCAATGTAGAAAAATAATTATATGCATATTTTTATCAGAAATGGGTTAAATAGTTCCCTATGTATATTTATAAACAATATTCCACACATAATTCCCATATAGAAATTTTTTTTGAAATATTCTTATCAGAAATGGGTTAAATAGGTTCCTATGTATATTTATAATCCATATTCCACCCATAATCCCTATGTAGAAAAATAATTATATGCATATTCTTATCAGAAATGGGTTAAATAGGTTCCTGTGTATATTTATCAAAAATATTCCACCCATAATCAACCTATAGAAACACAATTATGTGCATATTCATATCAGAAATAGGTTTAATATATTGCTATGTATGTTTAATGACAATATTCCACCCATAATCCCCATGTAGAAAAATAATTATATGCATATTCTTATCAGAAATTGGTTAAATAGGTTCCTATGTATATTAATAAACAACATTCCACCCATAATCCCCGTGTAGAAAATTAATTATATGCATATTCATATCAGAAATAGGTTTAATATGATGCTATGTATATTTCTAAATAATATTCCACCCATTATCCCCATTTAGAAAAATAATTATATACCCAATCTAATCAGAAATGGGTTACCTAGGTTCCTATGTCTATTTATAATCCACATTCCACCTATAATCCCCATGTAAAAAAAAATTATATGCATATTCTTATCAGAAATAGGTTAAATATGTTACTATGTATGTTTATAAACAATATTCCACCCATAATTCCAATATAGAAAAATAATTGTATGCATATTCTTATCAGAATTGGGTTAAATAGGTTCCTATGTATATTTGTTAACAATATTCCACACATAATCCCCATGTAGAAAAATAATTATATGCATATTCTTATCAGAAATGGGTTTAATAGGTTCCTATGTATATTTATTAATATTATTCCACCCACAATCCCAATACAGAAAAAAAA
Organism: Aquarana catesbeiana; assembly: GCA_037953035.1. Classification (NCBI taxonomy): domain Eukaryota; kingdom Metazoa; phylum Chordata; class Amphibia; order Anura; family Ranidae; genus Aquarana; species Aquarana catesbeiana. The sequence goes on along the minus strand of JBBHAA010000162.1, from coordinate 3,727,180 downwards.
TTATATGCATATTCTTATAAGAAATTGGTTAAATAGGTTACTATGTATATTTATAAACAATATTCCACCTATAATCCCCATATAGAAAAATAATTGTATGCATATTCTTATCAGAATTGGGTTAAATAGGTTCCTATGTATATTTATTCACAAGATTCCACACATAATCCCCATGGAGAAACATAATTATATGCATATTCTTATCAGAAATGGGTTAAATAAATTCCTATGTATATTTATAAACAATTTTCCACCCTTTCTACCCATATAGAAAATAATAATATGCATATTCATATCAGAAATAGGTTTAATATATTCCTAAGTATATTTGTTAACACTATTCTACCCATAATTCCCATGTAGAAAAATAATTATATGCATATTCATATCAGAAATGGGTTAAATAGGTTCCTATGTATGTTTATAAACAATATTCCACCCATAATCCCCATGTTGAAAAATTATTATATGCATATTCATATCATTAATGGTTAAATAGGTTCCCATGTATATTTATAAACAATATTCCACCCATAATCCCTATACAGAAAAATAATTATATGCATATTCTTATCAGAAATGGGATAAATAGGATCCTATGTATATTTATAAGAAATATCCAACCCATAATCCCCATATAGAAAAAAAATTATATGCATATTCTTATAAGAAATGGGTGAAATAGGTCCCTAGGTATATTTATAAACCTCATTCCACCCATAATTCCCATAGAGAAAAATAATTGTATGCATATTCTTATCAGAAATGGGTTAAATATGTTACTATGTATATTTATAAACAATATTCCACCCATAATTCCCATATAGAAAAACAATTGTTTGCATATTCTTATCAGAAATGGGTTAAATAGGTTCCTATGTATATTTATAATCCATATTCCACCCATAGTCCCTACGTAGAAAATAATTATATGCATATTCTTATCAGAAATGGGTTAACTAGGTTCCATGTATATTTATAAACAATATTCCACCCATAATCCCCATATAGAAAAACAATTATATGCATGTTCATATCAGAAATAGGTTTAATATGTTCACAAGATTCCACACATAATCACCATGGAGAAAAATATTTATATGCATATTCTTATCAGAAATGGGTTAAATTGGTTCCTATGTATATTTATAAACAATATTCTACCCTTTCTACCCATGTAGAAAATAATTATATGCATATTCATATCAGAAATAGGTTTAATATATTCCTAGGTATATTTATTAACACTATTCTACCCATAATACCCATGTAGAAAAATAATTATATGCATATTCTTATCAGAAATGGGTTAAATAGGTTCCTATGTATATTTATAAACAATATTCCACCCTTTCTACCCATGTAGAAAATAATTATATGCATATTCATATCAGAAATAGGTTTAATATACTCCTAGGTATATTTATTAACACTATTCTACCCATAATCCTCATATAGAAAAATAATCATATGCATATTCATATCAGAAATGGGTTAAATATGTATGTTTATATGTATGTATGTTTATAAACAATATTCCACCCATAATCCCCATGTTGAAAAATTATTATTTGCATATTCTTTTCAGAAATGGTTAAATAGGTTCCCATGTATATTTATAAACAATATTCCACCAATAAGTCCCATGTAGAAAAATAATAATATGCATATTCATATCAGAAATGGGTTAAATAGGTTCCTATGTATATTTATAAACAATATTCCACTCATAGTCCCTAGGTAGAAAAATAATTATATGCATATTCTTATCAGAAATGGATTAAATAGGACCCTATGTATATTTATAAACAATATTCCACCCATAATTCCCATATAGAAAAACAATTGTTTACATATTCTTATCAGAAATGGGTTAAATAGGTTCCTATGTATATTTATTCACAAGATTCCACACAATCCCCACGGAGAAACATAATTATACGCATATTCTTATCAGAAATGGGTTAAATAGGTTCCTATGTATATTTATAATCCATATTCCACCCATAGTCCCTAGGTAGAAAATAATTATATGCATATTCTTATAAGAAATCGGTTAATTAGGTCCCTATGTATATTTATAAACAATATTCCACCCATAATTCCCATATAGAAAAACAATTGTTTACATATTCTTATCAGAAATGGTTTAAATAGGTTCCTATGTATATTTATAATCCATATTCCACCCATAATCCCTATGTAGAAAAATAATTATATGCATATTCTTATCAGAAATGGGTTAGATAGGTTCCTGTGTATATTTATAAAAAATATTCCACCCATAATCAACATATAGAAACACAATTATATGCATATTCATATCAGAAATAGGTTTAATATGTTCACAAGATTCCACACATAATCACCATGGAGAAAAATATTTATATGCATATTTTTATCAGAAATGGGTTAAATTGGTTCCTATGTATATTTATAAACAATTTTCCACCCTTTCTACCCATGTAGAAAATAATTATATGCATATTCATATCAGAAATAGGTTTAAAATATTCCTAGGTATATTTATTAAAACTATTCTACCCATAATCCCCATGTAGAAAAATAATTATATGCATATTCATATCAGAAATGGGTTAAATAGGTTCCTATGTATGTTTATAAACAATGTTCCACCCATAATCCCAATTTTGAAAAATTATTATACGCATATTCTTATCAGAAATGGTTAAATAGGTTCCTATGTATGTTTATAATCCATATTCCACCCATAGTCCCTAGGTATAAAATAATTATATGCTTATTCTTATAAGAAATGGGTTAAATAGGTCCCTATGTATATTTATAAACAATATTCCACCCATAATCCCTATATAGAAAAATAATTATATGCATATTCTTATCAGAAATGGGTTAAATAGGTTCCTATGTATATTTATAAACAGTATTCCACTCATAATCCCCATGTAGAAAATTAATTATATGCGTATTCATATCAGAAATACGTTTAATATGTTGCTATGTATATTCATAAACAATATTCCACCCATTATCACCATGTAGAAAAATAATTATATGCATATTCTTATCAGAAATGGGTTAAATAGGTTCTTATGTCTATTTAGAAACAATAGTCCTCCCATAATTCCCATATACAAAAATAATGATATGCATATCCTTATCGGAAATGATTTAAATATGTTCCTATGTATATTGATAATCCACATTCCACCTATAATCCCCGTGTAAAAAAATAATTATATGCATATTCTTATCAGAAAAGGGTTAAATAGGATCCTATGTATATTCATAAACAATCTTAAACCCATAATTCCCATACAGAAAAATAATTGTATGCATATTCTTATCAGAAATGGGTTAACTAGGTTCCATGTATATTTATAAACAATATTCCACCCATAATCCCCATGTAGAAAAATTATTATATGCATATTCTTATCAGAAATGAGTTAAATAGGTCCCTATGTATATTTATAAACAATATTCCACCCATAATTCCCATGTAGAAAAAAAATGATATGCATATTCTTATCAGAAATAGGTTAAATATGTTACTATGTATATTTCTAAATATTATTCCACCCATATTCCCTATATAGAAAAATAATTATATGCATATTCTTATCAGAAATGGGTTAAATAGGTTCCTATGTATATTTATAATCCACATTCCACCCATAGTCCCTAGGTAGAAAAATAATTATATGCATATTCTTATCAGAAATGGGTTAAATAGGTCCCTATGTATATTTATAAACAATATTCCACCCATAATTCCCATATAGAAAAACAATTGTTTACATATTCTTATCAGAAATGGGTTAAATAGGTTTTTATGTATATTTATTCACAAGATTCCACACATAATCCCCATGGAGAAACATAATTATATGCATATTCTTATCAGAAATGGGTTAAATAGGTTCCTATGTATATTTATAAACAATATTCCACCCATATTCAATATATAGAAAAATAATTATATGCATATTCTTATCAGAAATGGGTTAAATAGGTTCCTATGTATATTTATAATCCACATTCCACCCATAGTCCCTAGGTAGAAAATAATTATATGCATATTCTTATAAGAAATGGGTTAAATAGGTCCCTATGTATATTTAAAAACAATATTCCACCCATAATTCACATATAGAAAAACAATTGTTTGCATATTCTTATCAGAAATGGATTAAATAGGTTCCTATGTATATTTATAATCCATATTCCACCCATAGTCCCTAGGTAGAAAATAATTATATGCATATTCTTATAAGAATTGGGTTAAATAGGTCCCTATGTATATTATAAACAATATTCCACCCATAATCCCTATATACAAAAATAATTATATGCATATTCTTATCAGAAATGGGTTAAATAGGATTCTATGTATATTCATAAGCAATATTAAACCCATAATTTCCATATAGAAAAATAATTGTATGTATATTCTTATCAGAAACTTGTTAACTATGTTCCATGTATATTTATAAACAATATTCCACCCATAATCCTCATATAGAATAACAATTATATGCATGTTCTTATTAGAAATGGGTTAAATAGGTTACAATGTAAATTTATAAACACTATTCCATCCATGATCCCCATGTAGAAAAATAACTATATGCATATTCTTATCAGAAATTGGTTAAATAGGTTACTAGGTATATTTATTAACAATATTCCACCCATAATGCCCATGTAAAAAAATAATTATGTGCATATTCTTATCAGAAATGGGTTAAATAGATTCCTATGTATATTTATAAACAATATTCCACCCATAATCCCCATGTTGAAAAATTATTATATGCATATTCATATCAGAAATGGTTAAATAGGTTCCCATGTATATTTATAAACAATATTCCACCCAAAATCCCTATACAGAAAAATAATTATATGCATATTCTTATCAGAAATTGGTTAAATAGGATCCTATGTATATTTATAAACAATATCCAACCCATAATCCCCATATAGAAAAATAATTATAAAAAAAAACAAGGTTCCTATGTACATTTATTCACAAGAATAAATGTACATGCATATAGTTATTTTTCTACATGGGGATCATGGGTGGAATAGTGTTTATAAATTGACATTGTAACCTATTTAACCCATTTCTAATAAGAACATGCATATAATTGTTGTTTCTCCATGGGGATGTTTCTCATCCCCATGGAGAAACATAATGATATGCATATTCTTATCAGAAAAGGGTTAAAGAGGTTCCTATGTATATTTATAAACAATATTCCACCCTTTCTACCCATGTAGAAAATAATTATATGCATATTCATATCAGAAATAGGTTTAATATATTCCTAGGTATATTTATTAACACTATTCATCCCATAATCCCAATGTAGAAAAATAATTATATGCATATTTTTATCAGAAATGGGTTAAATAGTTCCCTATGTATATTTATAAACAATATTCCACACATAATTCCCATATAGAAATTTTTTTTGAAATATTCTTATCAGAAATGGGTTAAATAGGTTCCTATGTATATTTATAATCCATATTCCACCCATAATCCCTATGTAGAAAAATAATTATATGCATATTCTTATCAGAAATGGGTTAAATAGGTTCCTGTGTATATTTATCAAAAATATTCCACCCATAATCAACCTATAGAAACACAATTATGTGCATATTCATATCAGAAATAGGTTTAATATATTGCTATGTATGTTTAATGACAATATTCCACCCATAATCCCCATGTAGAAAAATAATTATATGCATATTCTTATCAGAAATTGGTTAAATAGGTTCCTATGTATATTAATAAACAACATTCCACCCATAATCCCCGTGTAGAAAATTAATTATATGCATATTCATATCAGAAATAGGTTTAATATGATGCTATGTATATTTCTAAATAATATTCCACCCATTATCCCCATTTAGAAAAATAATTATATACCCAATCTAATCAGAAATGGGTTACCTAGGTTCCTATGTCTATTTATAATCCACATTCCACCTATAATCCCCATGTAAAAAAAAATTATATGCATATTCTTATCAGAAATAGGTTAAATATGTTACTATGTATGTTTATAAACAATATTCCACCCATAATTCCAATATAGAAAAATAATTGTATGCATATTCTTATCAGAATTGGGTTAAATAGGTTCCTATGTATATTTGTTAACAATATTCCACACATAATCCCCATGTAGAAAAATAATTATATGCATATTCTTATCAGAAATGGGTTTAATAGGTTCCTATGTATATTTATTAATATTATTCCACCCACAATCCCAATACAGAAAAAAAATTATATGCATATTCTTATAAGAAATTGGTTAAATAGGTTACTATGTATATTTATAAACAATATTCCACCTATAATCCCCATATAGAAAAATAATTGTATGCATATTCTTATCAGAATTGGGTTAAATAGGTTCCTATGTATATTTATTCACAAGATTCCACACATAATCCCCATGGAGAAACATAATTATATGCATATTCTTATCAGAAATGGGTTAAATAAATTCCTATGTATATTTATAAACAATTTTCCACCCTTTCTACCCATATAGAAAATAATAATATGCATATTCATATCAGAAATAGGTTTAATATATTCCTAAGTATATTTGTTAACACTATTCTACCCATAATTCCCATGTAGAAAAATAATTATATGCATATTCATATCAGAAATGGGTTAAATAGGTTCCTATGTATGTTTATAAACAATATTCCACCCATAATCCCCATGTTGAAAAATTATTATATGCATATTCATATCATTAATGGTTAAATAGGTTCCCATGTATATTTATAAACAATATTCCACCCATAATCCCTATACAGAAAAATAATTATATGCATATTCTTATCAGAAATGGGATAAATAGGATCCTATGTATATTTATAAGAAATATCCAACCCATAATCCCCATATAGAAAAAAAATTATATGCATATTCTTATAAGAAATGGGTGAAATAGGTCCCTAGGTATATTTATAAACCTCATTCCACCCATAATTCCCATAGAGAAAAATAATTGTATGCATATTCTTATCAGAAATGGGTTAAATATGTTACTATGTATATTTATAAACAATATTCCACCCATAATTCCCATATAGAAAAACAATTGTTTGCATATTCTTATCAGAAATGGGTTAAATAGGTTCCTATGTATATTTATAATCCATATTCCACCCATAGTCCCTACGTAGAAAATAATTATATGCATATTCTTATCAGAAATGGGTTAACTAGGTTCCATGTATATTTATAAACAATATTCCACCCATAATCCCCATATAGAAAAACAATTATATGCATGTTCATATCAGAAATAGGTTTAATATGTTCACAAGATTCCACACATAATCACCATGGAGAAAAATATTTATATGCATATTCTTATCAGAAATGGGTTAAATTGGTTCCTATGTATATTTATAAACAATATTCTACCCTTTCTACCCATGTAGAAAATAATTATATGCATATTCATATCAGAAATAGGTTTAATATATTCCTAGGTATATTTATTAACACTATTCTACCCATAATACCCATGTAGAAAAATAATTATATGCATATTCTTATCAGAAATGGGTTAAATAGGTTCCTATGTATATTTATAAACAATATTCCACCCTTTCTACCCATGTAGAAAATAATTATATGCATATTCATATCAGAAATAGGTTTAATATACTCCTAGGTATATTTATTAACACTATTCTACCCATAATCCTCATATAGAAAAATAATCATATGCATATTCATATCAGAAATGGGTTAAATATGTATGTTTATATGTATGTATGTTTATAAACAATATTCCACCCATAATCCCCATGTTGAAAAATTATTATTTGCATATTCTTTTCAGAAATGGTTAAATAGGTTCCCATGTATATTTATAAACAATATTCCACCAATAAGTCCCATGTAGAAAAATAATAATATGCATATTCATATCAGAAATGGGTTAAATAGGTTCCTATGTATATTTATAAACAATATTCCACTCATAGTCCCTAGGTAGAAAAATAATTATATGCATATTCTTATCAGAAATGGATTAAATAGGACCCTATGTATATTTATAAACAATATTCCACCCATAATTCCCATATAGAAAAACAATTGTTTACATATTCTTATCAGAAATGGGTTAAATAGGTTCCTATGTATATTTATTCACAAGATTCCACACAATCCCCACGGAGAAACATAATTATACGCATATTCTTATCAGAAATGGGTTAAATAGGTTCCTATGTATATTTATAATCCATATTCCACCCATAGTCCCTAGGTAGAAAATAATTATATGCATATTCTTATAAGAAATCGGTTAATTAGGTCCCTATGTATATTTATAAACAATATTCCACCCATAATTCCCATATAGAAAAACAATTGTTTACATATTCTTATCAGAAATGGTTTAAATAGGTTCCTATGTATATTTATAATCCATATTCCACCCATAATCCCTATGTAGAAAAATAATTATATGCATATTCTTATCAGAAATGGGTTAGATAGGTTCCTGTGTATATTTATAAAAAATATTCCACCCATAATCAACATATAGAAACACAATTATATGCATATTCATATCAGAAATAGGTTTAATATGTTCACAAGATTCCACACATAATCACCATGGAGAAAAATATTTATATGCATATTTTTATCAGAAATAGGTTAAATTGGTTCCTATGTATATTTATAAACAATTTTCCACCCTTTCTACCCATGTAGAAAATAATTATATGCATATTCATATCAGAAATAGGTTTAAAATATTCCTAGGTATATTTATTAAAACTATTCTACCCATAATCCCCATGTAGAAAAATAATTATATGCATATTCATATCAGAAATGGGTTAAATAGGTTCCTATGTATGTTTATAAACAATGTTCCACCCATAATCCCAATTTTGAAAAATTATTATACGCATATTCTTATCAGAAATGGTTAAATAGGTTCCTATGTATGTTTATAATCCATATTCCACCCATAGTCCCTAGGTATAAAATAATTATATGCTTATTCTTATAAGAAATGGGTTAAATAGGTCCCTATGTATATTTATAAACAATATTCCACCCATAATCCCTATATAGAAAAATAATTATATGCATATTCTTATCAGAAATGGGTTAAATAGGTTCCTATGTATATTTATAAACAGTATTCCACTCATAATCCCCATGTAGAAAATTAATTATATGCGTATTCATATCAGAAATACGTTTAATATGTTGCTATGTATATTCATAAACAATATTCCACCCATTATCACCATGTAGAAAAATAATTATATGCATATTCTTATCAGAAATGGGTTAAATAGGTTCTTATGTCTATTTAGAAACAATAGTCCTCCCATAATTCCCATATACAAAAATAATGATATGCATATCCTTATCGGAAATGATTTAAATATGTTCCTATGTATATTGATAATCCACATTCCACCTATAATCCCCGTGTAAAAAAATAATTATATGCATATTCTTATCAGAAAAGGGTTAAATAGGATCCTATGTATATTCATAAACAATCTTAAACCCATAATTCCCATACAGAAAAATAATTGTATGCATATTCTTATCAGAAATGGGTTAACTAGGTTCCATGTATATTTATAAACAATATTCCACCCATAATCCCCATGTAGAAAAATTATTATATGCATATTCTTATCAGAAATGAGTTAAATAGGTCCCTATGTATATTTATAAACAATATTCCACCCATAATTCCCATATAGAAAAAATATTGTTTGCATATTGTTATCAGAAATGGGTTAAATAGGTTCCTATGTATATTTATAATGCATATTCCACCCATAGTCCCTAAATAGAAAATAATTATATGCATATTCTTATCAGAAATGGGTTAACTAGGTTCCATGTATATTTATAAACAATATTCCACCCATAATCCCCATATAGGAAAACAATTATATGCATGTTCTTATCAGAAATGGGTTAAATAGGTTACAATGTAAATTTATAAACACTATTCCACCCATGATCCCCATGTAGAAAAATAACTATATGCATATTCTTATCAGAAATGGGTTAAATAGGTTACTATGCATATTTATTAACAATATTCCACCCATAATGCCCATGTAGAAAAATAAATATTGGTATATTATTATCAGAAATGGGTTAAATAGGTTACAATGTATATTTATAAACAATATTCATCCCATAATCCCCATGTAAAAAAAATAATTATATGCATATTCTTATCAGAAATGGGTTAAATAGATTCCATGTATATTTATAAACAATTTCCACCCATAATCCCCATGTAGAAAAATAATTATATGCATATTTTTATCAGAAATGGGTTAAATAGGTCCCTATGTATATTTAGAAACAATATTCCACCCATAATTCCCATATAGAAAAAAATTGTTTACATATTCTTATCAGAAATGGGTTAAAAAGGTTCCTATGTATATTTATAATCCATATTCCACCCCTAATCCCTAGGTAGAAAATAATTATATGCATATTCCTATAACAAATGGGTTAAATAGGTCCCTATGTATATTCATAAACAATATTCCACCCATAATTCCCATATAGAAAAGCAATTGTTTACATATTCTTATCAGAAATGGTTTAAATAGGTTCCTATGTATATTTATAATCCATATTCCACCCATAATCCCTATGTAGAAAAATAATTAAATGCATATTCTTATCAGAAATGGGTTAGATAGGTTCCTGTGTATATTTATAAAAAATATTCCACCCATAATCAACATATAGAAACAGAATTATATGCATATTCATATCAGAAATAGGTTTAATATGTTCACAAGATTTCACACATAATCACCATGGAGAAAAATATTTATATGCATATTCTTATCAGAAATGGGTTAAATTGGTTCCTATGTATATTTATAAACAATTTTCCACCCTTTCTACCCATGTAGAAAATAATTATATGCATATTCATATCAGAAATAGGTTTAATATATTCCTAGGTATATTTATTAACACTATTCTACCCATAATCCCCATGTAGAAAAATAATTATATACATTTTCTTATCAGAAATGGATTAAATAGGTTCTTATATCTATTTAGAAACAATAGTCCTCCCATAATTCCCATATACAAAAATAATGATATGCATATCCTTATCGGAAATGATTTAAATATGTTCCTATGTATATTGATAATCCACATTCCACCTATAATCCCCATGTAAAAAAATAATTATATGCATATTCTTATCAGAAATGGGTTAAACAGGATCCTATGTATAATCATAAACAATCTTAAACCCATTATTCCCATATAGAAAAATAATTGTATGCATATTCTTATCAGAAATGGGTTAACTAGGTTCCATGTATATTTATAAACAATATTCCACCCATAATCCCCATGTAGAAAAATTATTATATGCATATTCTTATCAGAAATGAGTTAAATAGGTCCCTATGTATATTTATAAACAATATTCCACCCATAATTCCCATATAGAAAAACAATTGTTTGCATATTGTTATCAGAAATGGGTGAAATAGGTTCCTATGTATATTTATAATGCATATTCCACCCATAGTCCCTACATAGAAAATAATTATATGCATATTCTTATCAGAAATGGGTTAACTAGGTTCCATGTATATTTATAAACAATATTCCACCCATGATCCCCATGTAGAAAAATAACTATATGAATATTCTTATCAGAAATGGGTTAAATAGATTCCATGTATATTTATAAACAATTTTCCACCCATAATCCCCATGTAGAAAAATAATTATATGCATATTTTTATCAGAAATGGGTTAAATAGGTCCCTATGTATATTTAGAAACAATATTCCACCCATAATTCCCATATAGAAAAAAATAGTTTACATATTCTTATCAGAAATGGGTTAAATAGGTTCCTATGTATATTTATAATCCATATTCCACCCATAATCCCTAGGTAGAAAATAATTATATGCATATTCTTATAAGAAATGGGTTAAATAGGTCCCTATGTATATTTATAAACAATATTCCACCCTTAATTCCCATATAGAAAAACAATTGTTTACATATTCTTATCAGAAATGGTTTAAATAGGTTCCTATGTATATTTATAATCCATATTCCACCCATAATCCCTATGTAGAAAAATAATTATATGCATATTCTTATCAGAAATGGGTTAGATAGGTTCCTGTGTATATTTATAAAAAATATTCCAGCCATAATCAACATATAGCAACACAATTATATGCATATTCATATCAGAAATAGGATTAATATGTTCACAAGATTCCACACATAATCACCATGGAGAAAAATATTTATATGCATATTCTTATCAGAAATGGGTTAAATTGGTTCCTATGTATATTTATAAACAATTTTCCACCCTTTCTACCCATGTAGAAAATAATTATATGCATATTCATATCAGAAATAGGTTTAATATATTCCTAGGTATATTTATTAACACTATTCTACCCATAATCCCCATGTAGAAAAATAATTATATACATATTCTTATCAGAAATGGGTTAAATAGGTTCCTATGTATATTTATAAACAATATTCCACCCTTTCTACCCATGTAGAAAATAATTATATGCATATTCATATCAGAAATAGGTTTAATATACTCCTAGGTATATTTATTAACACTATTGTACCCATAATCCCCATGTAGAAAAATAATCATATGCATATTCATATCAGAAATGGGTTAAATAGGTTCCTATGTATGTTTATAAACAATATTCCACCCATAATTCCCATGTTGAAAAATTATTATATGCATATTCTTATCAGAAATGGTTAAATAGGTTCCCATGTATATTTATAAACAATATTCCACGCATAATCCCCATGTAGAAAAATAATAATATGCATATTCATATCAGAAATGGGTTAAATAGGTTCCTATGTATAAATATAAACAATATTCCACCCATAGTCCCCAGGTAGAAAAATAATTATATGCATATTCTTATCAGAAATGGGTTAAATAGGTCCCTATGTATATTTATAAACAATATTCCACCCATAATTCCCATATAGAAAAACAATTGTTTACATATTCTTATCAGAAATGGGTTAAATATGTTCCTATGTATATTTATTCACAAGATTCCACACATAATCCCCATGAAGAAACATAATTATATGCATATTCTTATCAGAAATGGGTTAAATAGGTTCCTATGTATATTTATAAACAATTTTCCACCCATATTCCCTATATAGAAAAATAATTATATGCATATTCTTATCAGAAATGGGTTAAATAGGTTCCTATGTATATTTATTCACAAGATTCCACACATAATCCCATGGAGAAACATAATTATATGCATATTCTTATCAGAAATGGGTTAAATATGTTCCTATGTATATTTATAAACAATATTCCACCCATATTCCCTATATAGAAAAATAATTATATGCATATTCTTATCAGAAATGGGTTAAATAGGTTTCTATGTATATTTATAATCCATATTCCACCCATAGTCCCTAGGTAGAAAAGAATTATATGCATATTCTTATAAGAAATGGGTTAAATAGGTCCCTATGTATATTTATAAACAATATTCCACCCATAATTCTCATATAGAAAAACAATTGTTTACATGTTCTTATCAGAAATGGGTTAAATAGGTTCCTATGTATATTTATAATCCATATTCCACCCACAATCCCTATGTAGAAAAATAATTATATGCATGTTCTTATCAGAAATGGGTTAGATAGGTTCCTTTGTATATTTATGAAAAATATTCCACCCATAATCAACATATAGAAACACAATTATATCCATATTCATATCAGAAATAGGTTTAATCTGTTCACAAGATTCCACACATAATCACCATGGAGAAAAATATTTATATGCATATTCTTATCAGAAATGGGTTAAATTGGTTCCTATGTATTATTTATAAACAATTTTCCACCCTTTCTACCCATGTAGAAAATAATTATATGCATATTCATATCAGAAATAGGTTTAATATATTCCTAGTTATATTTATTAACATTATTCTACCCATAATCCCCATGTAGAAAAATAATTATATGCATATTCATATCAGAAAAGGGTTAAATAGGTTCCTATGAATGTTTATAAACAATATTCCACCCATAATCCCCATTTTGAAAAATTATTATACGCATATTCTTATCAGAAATGGTTAAATAGGTTCCTATGTATATTTATAATCCATATTCCACCCCTAATCTCTATATACAAAAATAATTATATGCATATTCTTATAAGAAATGGGTTAAATAGGTTCCTATGTATATTTTTAAACATTATTCCACCCATAATCCCCATGTAGAAAATTAATTATATGCATATTCATATCAGAAATACGTTTAATATGTTGCTATGTATATTCATAAACAATATTCCACCCATTATCCAAATGTAGAAAAATAATTATATGCATATTCTTATCAGAAATGGGTTAAATACGTTCTTATGTCTATTTAGAAACAATAGTCCTCCCATAATTCCCATATACAAAAATAATTATATGCATATCCTTATCGGAAATGGGTTAAATAGGATCCTATGTATATTCATAAAAAATATTAAACCCATAATTCCCATATAGAAAAATAATTGTATGCATATTCTTATCAGAAATGGGTGAAATAGGTTCCTATGTATATTTATAATGCATATTCCACCCATGGTCCCTACGTAGAAAATAATTATATGCATATTCTTATCAGAAATGGGTTAACTAGGTTCCATGTATATTTATAAACAATATTCCACCCATAATCCCCATATAGAAAAACAATTATATGCATGTTCTTATCAGAAATGGGTTAAATAGGTTACAATTTAAATTTATAAACACTATTCCACCCATGATCCCCATGTAGAAAAATAACTATATGCATATTCTTATCAGAAATGGGTTAAATAGGTTACAAGGCATATTTATTAACAATATTCCACCCATAATTCCCATATAGAAAAAAATTGTTTACATATTCTTATCAGAAATGGGTTAAATAGGTTCCTATGTATATTTATAATCCATATTCCACCCATAATCCCTAGGTAGAAAATAATTATATGCATATTCTTATAAGAAATTGGTTAAATAGGTCCCTATGTATATTTATAAACAATATTCCACCCATAATTCCCATATAGAAAAACAATTGTTTACATATTCTTATCAGAAATTGGTTAAATAGGTTCCTATGTATATTTATTCACAAGATTCCACACATAATCCCCATGGAGAAACATAATTATATGCATATTCTTATCAGAAATGGGTTAAATATGTTCCTATGTATATTTATAAACAATATTCCACCCATATTCCCTATATAGAAAAATAATTATATGCATATTCTTATCAGAAATGGGTTAAATAGGTTCCTATGTATATTTATTCACAAGATTCCACACATAATCCCCATGGAGAAACATAATTATATGCATATTCTTATCAGAAATGGGTTAAATATGTTCCTATGTATATTATTAAACAATATTCCACCCATATTCCCTATATAGAAAAATAATTATACGCATATTCTTATCAGAAATGGGTTAAATAGTTTTCTATGTATATTTATAATCCATATTCCACCCATAGTCCCTAGGTAGAAAAGAATTATATGCATATTCTTATAAGAAATGGGTTAAATAGGTCCCTATGTATATTTATAAACAATATTCCACCCATAATTCTCATATAGAAAACAATTGTTTACATGTTCTTATCAGAAATGGGTTAAATAGGTTCCTATGTATATTTATAATCCATATTCCACCCACAATCCCTATGTAGAAAAATAATTATATGCATATTCTTATCAGAAATGGGTTAGATAGGTTCCTTTGTATATTTATAAAAAATATTCCACCCATAATCAACATATAGAAACACAATTATATGCATATTGATATCAGAAATAGGTTTAATATGTTCACAAGTTTCCACACATAATCACCATGGAGAAAAATATTTATATGCATATTCTTATCAGAAATGGGTTAAATTGGTTCCTATGTATTATTTATAAACAATTTTCCACCCTTTCTACCCATGTAGAAAATAAATATATACATATTCATATCAGAAATAGGTTTAATATATTCCTAGGTATATTTATTAACACTATTCTACCCATAATCCCCATGTAGAAAAATAATTATATGCATATTCATATCAGAAATGGGTTAAATAGGTTCCTATGTATGTTTATAAACAATATTCCACCCATGATCCCCATGTAGAAAAATAATAATATGCATATTCTTATCAGAAATTGGTTAAATAGGTTCCTTTGTATATTAATAAACACATTCTACCTTGTAATCCCCATGTAGAAAATTAATTATTTGCATATTCATAACAGAAATAGGTTTAATATGATGCTATGTATATTTATAAATAATATTCCACCCATTATCCCCATATAGAAAAATAATTGTATGCATATTCTTATCAGAATTGGTTTAAATAGGTTCCTATGTATATTTATTCACAAGATTCCACACATAATCACCATGGAGAAAAATATTTATATGCATATTCTTATCAGAAATGGGTTAAATTGGTTCCTATGTATTATTTATAAACAATTTTCCACCCTTTCTACCCATGTAGAAAATAATTATATGCATATTCATATCAGAAATAGGTTTAATATATTCCTAGTTATATTTATTAACATTATTCTACCCATAATCCCCATGTAGAAAAATAATTATATGCATATTCATATCAGAAAAGGGTTAAATAGGTTCCTATGTATGTTTATAAACAATATTCCACCCATAATCCCCATGTAAAAAAATAATAATATGCATATTCTTATCAGAAATTGGTTAAATAGGTTCCTTTGTATATTAATGAACACATTCTACCCGTAATCCCCATGCAGAAAATTAATTATTTGCATATTCATAACAAAAATAGGTTTAATATGATGCTATGTATATTTATAAATAATATTCCACCCATTATCCCCATATAGAAAAATAATTGTATGCATATTCTTATCAGAATTGGGTTAAATAGGTTCCTATGTATATTCATTAACAATATTCCACACATAATCCCAATACAGAAAGATCTGTATATGCATATTCTTATAAGAAATTGTTTAAATAGGTTACTATGTATATTTATAAACAATCCACCCATAATCCCCATATAGAAAAATAATTGTATGCATATTCTTATCAGAATTGGGTTAAACAGGCTCCTATGTATTTTTATTTACAAGATTCCACACATAATCCCCATGAAGAAACATAATTATATGCATATTCTTTTCAGAAATGGGTTAAATAGGCTCCTATGTATATTTATAAACAATATTCCACCCTTTCTACCCATGTAGAAAATAATTATATGCATATTCATATCAGAAATAGGTTTAATATACTCCTAGGTATATTTATTAACACTATTGTACCCATAATCCCCATGTAGAAAAATAATCATATGCATATTCATATCAGAAATGGGTTAAATAGGTTCCTATGTATGTTTATAAACAATATTCCACCCATAATTCCCATGTTGAAAAATTATTATATGCATATTCTTATCAGAAATGGTTAAATAGGTTCCCATGTATATTTATAAACAATATTCCACGCATAATCCCCATGTAGAAAAATAATAATATGCATATTCATATCAGAAATGGGTTAAATAGGTTCCTATGTATAAATATAAACAATATTCCACCCATAGTCCCCAGGTAGAAAAATAATTATATGCATATTCTTATCAGAAATGGGTTAAATAGGTCCCTATGTATATTTATAAACAATATTCCACCCATAATTCCCATATAGAAAAACAATTGTTTACATATTCTTATCAGAAATGGGTTAAATATGTTCCTATGTATATTTATTCACAAGATTCCACACATAATCCCCATGAAGAAACATAATTATATGCATATTCTTATCAGAAATGGGTTAAATAGGTTCCTATGTATATTTATTCACAAGATTCCACACATAATCCCATGGAGAAACATAATTATATGCATATTCTTATCAGAAATGGGTTAAATATGTTCCTATGTATATTTATAAACAATATTCCACCCATATTCCCTATATAGAAAAATAATTATATGCATATTCTTATCAGAAATGGGTTAAATAGGTTTCTATGTATATTTATAATCCATATTCCACCCATAGTCCCTAGGTAGAAAAGAATTATATGCATATTCTTATAAGAAATGGGTTAAATAGGTCCCTATGTATATTTATAAACAATATTCCACCCATAATTCTCATATAGAAAAACAATTGTTTACATGTTCTTATCAGAAATGGGTTAAATAGGTTCCTATGTATATTTATAATCCATATTCCACCCACAATCCCTATGTAGAAAAATAATTATATGCATGTTCTTATCAGAAATGGGTTAGATAGGTTCCTTTGTATATTTATAAAAAATATTCCACCCATAATCAACATATAGAAACACAATTATATCCATATTCATATCAGAAATAGGTTTAATCTGTTCACAAGATTCCACACATAATCACCATGGAGAAAAATATTTATATGCATATTCTTATCAGAAATGGGTTAAATTGGTTCCTATGTATTATTTATAAACAATTTTCCACCCTTTCTACCCATGTAGAAAATAATTATATGCATATTCATATCAGAAATAGGTTTAATATATTCCTAGTTATATTTATTAACATTATTCTACCCATAATCCCCATGTAGAAAAATAATTATATGCATATTCATATCAGAAAAGGGTTAAATAGGTTCCTATGAATGTTTATAAACAATATTCCACCCATAATCCCCATTTTGAAAAATTATTATACGCATATTCTTATCAGAAATGGTTAAATAGGTTCCTATGTATATTTATAATCCATATTCCACCCCTAATCTCTATATACAAAAATAATTATATGCATATTCTTATAAGAAATGGGTTAAATAGGTTCCTATGTATATTTATAAACATTATTCCACCCATAATCCCCATGTAGAAAATTAATTATATGCATATTCATATCAGAAATACGTTTAATATGTTGCTATGTATATTCATAAACAATATTCCACCCATTATCCAAATGTAGAAAAATAATTATATGCATATTCTTATCAGAAATGGGTTAAATACGTTCTTATGTCTATTTAGAAACAATAGTCCTCCCATAATTCCCATATACAAAAATAATTATATGCATATCCTTATCGGAAATGGGTTAAATAGGATCCTATGTATATTCATAAAAAATATTAAACCCATAATTCCCATATAGAAAAATAATTGTATGCATATTCTTATCAGAAATGGGTGAAATAGGTTCCTATGTATATTTATAATGCATATTCCACCCATGGTCCCTACGTAGAAAATAATTATATGCATATTCTTATCAGAAATGGGTTAACTAGGTTCCATGTATATTTATAAACAATATTCCACCCATAATCCCCATATAGAAAAACAATTATATGCATGTTCTTATCAGAAATGGGTTAAATAGGTTACAATTTAAATTTATAAA
This sequence comes from Aquarana catesbeiana, assembly GCA_037953035.1. Taxonomy (NCBI): domain Eukaryota; kingdom Metazoa; phylum Chordata; class Amphibia; order Anura; family Ranidae; genus Aquarana; species Aquarana catesbeiana. The sequence goes on along the minus strand of JBBHAA010000162.1, from coordinate 3,707,589 downwards.
CACTATTCCACCCATGATCCCCATGTAGAAAAATAACTATATGCATATTCTTATCAGAAATGGGTTAAATAGGTTACAAGGCATATTTATTAACAATATTCCACCCATAATTCCCATATAGAAAAAAATTGTTTACATATTCTTATCAGAAATGGGTTAAATAGGTTCCTATGTATATTTATAATCCATATTCCACCCATAATCCCTAGGTAGAAAATAATTATATGCATATTCTTATAAGAAATTGGTTAAATAGGTCCCTATGTATATTTATAAACAATATTCCACCCATAATTCCCATATAGAAAAACAATTGTTTACATATTCTTATCAAAAATTGGTTAAATAGGTTCCTATGTATATTTATTCACAAGATTCCACACATAATCCCCATGGAGAAACATAATTATATGCATATTCTTATCAGAAATGGGTTAAATATGTTCCTATGTATATTTATAAACAATATTCCACCCATATTCCCTATATAGAAAAATAATTATATGCATATTCTTATCAGAAATGGGTTAAATAGGTTCCTATGTATATTTATTCACAAGATTCCACACATAATCCCCATGGAGAAACATAATTATATGCATATTCTTATCAGAAATGGGTTAAATATGTTCCTATGTATATTATTAAACAATATTCCACCCATATTCCCTATATAGAAAAATAATTATACGCATATTCTTATCAGAAATGGGTTAAATAGTTTTCTATGTATATTTATAATCCATATTCCACCCATAGTCCCTAGGTAGAAAAGAATTATATGCATATTCTTATAAGAAATGGGTTAAATAGGTCCCTATGTATATTTATAAACAATATTCCACCCATAATTCTCATATAGAAAACAATTGTTTACATGTTCTTATCAGAAATGGGTTAAATAGGTTCCTATGTATATTTATAATCCATATTCCACCCACAATCCCTATGTAGAAAAATAATTATATGCATATTCTTATCAGAAATGGGTTAGATAGGTTCCTTTGTATATTTATAAAAAATATTCCACCCATAATCAACATATAGAAACACAATTATATGCATATTGATATCAGAAATAGGTTTAATATGTTCACAAGTTTCCACACATAATCACCATGGAGAAAAATATTTATATGCATATTCTTATCAGAAATGGGTTAAATTGGTTCCTATGTATTATTTATAAACAATTTTCCACCCTTTCTACCCATGTAGAAAATAAATATATACATATTCATATCAGAAATAGGTTTAATATATTCCTAGGTATATTTATTAACACTATTCTACCCATAATCCCCATGTAGAAAAATAATTATATGCATATTCATATCAGAAATGGGTTAAATAGGTTCCTATGTATGTTTATAAACAATATTCCACCCATGATCCCCATGTAGAAAAATAATAATATGCATATTCTTATCAGAAATTGGTTAAATAGGTTCCTTTGTATATTAATAAACACATTCTACCTTGTAATCCCCATGTAGAAAATTAATTATTTGCATATTCATAACAGAAATAGGTTTAATATGATGCTATGTATATTTATAAATAATATTCCACCCATTATCCCCATATAGAAAAATAATTGTATGCATATTCTTATCACAATTGGTTTAAATAGGTTCCTATGTATATTTATTCACAAGATTCCACACATAATCACCATGGAGAAAAATATTTATATGCATATTCTTATCAGAAATGGGTTAAATTGGTTCCTATGTATTATTTATAAACAATTTTCCACCCTTTCTACCCATGTAGAAAATAATTATATGCATATTCATATCAGAAATAGGTTTAATATATTCCTAGTTATATTTATTAACATTATTCTACCCATAATCCCCATGTAGAAAAATAATTATATGCATATTCATATCAGAAAAGGGTTAAATAGGTTCCTATGTATGTTTATAAACAATATTCCACCCATAATCCCCATGTAAAAAAATAATAATATGCATATTCTTATCAGAAATTGGTTAAATAGGTTCCTTTGTATATTAATGAACACATTCTACCCGTAATCCCCATGCAGAAAATTAATTATTTGCATATTCATAACAAAAATAGGTTTAATATGATGCTATGTATATTTATAAATAATATTCCACCCATTATCCCCATATAGAAAAATAATTGTATGCATATTCTTATCAGAATTGGGTTAAATAGGTTCCTATGTATATTCATTAACAATATTCCACACATAATCCCAATACAGAAAGATCTGTATATGCATATTCTTATAAGAAATTGTTTAAATAGGTTACTATGTATATTTATAAACAATCCACCCATAATCCCCATATAGAAAAATAATTGTATGCATATTCTTATCAGAATTGGGTTAAATAGGCTCCTATGTATTTTTATTTACAAGATTCCACACATAATCCCCATGAAGAAACATAATTATATGCATATTCTTTTCAGAAATGGGTTAAATAGGCTCCTATGTATATTTATAAACAATATTCCACCCTTTCTACCCATGTAGAAAATAATTATATGCATATTCATATCAGAAATAGGTTTAATATATTCCTAAGTATATTTATTAACACTATTCTACCCATAATCCCCATGTAGATAAATAATTATATGCATATTCATATCAGAAATGGGTTAAATAAGTTCCTATGTATGTTTATAAACAATGTTCCACCCAAAATCCCCATTTTGAAAAATTATTATACGCATATTCTTATCAGAAATGGTTAAATAGGTTCCTATGTATATTTATAAACAATATTCCACCCTTTCTACCCATGTAGAAAATAATTATATGCATATTCATATCAGAAATAGGTTTAATATACTCCTAGGTATATTTATTAACACTATTCTACCCATAATCCCCATGTAGAAAAATAATCATATGCATATTCATATCAGAAATGGGTTAAATAGGTTCCTATGTATGTTTATAAACAATATTCCACCCGTATTCCCCATGTAGAAAATTAATTATTTGCATATTCATAACAGAAATAGGTTTAATATGATGCTATGTATATTTATAAATAATATTCCACCCATTATCCCCATATAGAAAAAATAATTGTATGCATATTCTTATCAGAAATGGGTTAAATAGGTTCCTATGTATATTTATAAATATTATTCCACCCACAATCCCAATACAGAAAAAAATGTATATGCATATTCTTATAAGAAATTGGTTAAATAGGTTACTATGTATATTTATAAACAATATTCCACCCATAATCCCCATATAGAAAAATAATTGTATGCATATTCTTATCAGAATTGGGTTAAATAGGTTCCTATGTATATTTATTCACAAGATTCCACACATAATCCCAATGGAGAAACATAATTATATGCATATTCTTATCAGAAATGGGTTAAATAGGTTCCTATGTATATTTATAAACAATATTCCACCCTTTCTACCCATGTAGAAAATCATTATATGCATATTCATATCAGAAATACGTTTAATATACTCCTAGGTATATTTATAAACACTATTCTACCCATAATCCCCGTGTAGAAAAATAATCATATGCATATTCATATCAGAAATGGGTTAAATAGGTTCCTATGTATGTTTATGAACAATATTCCACCCATAATCCCCGTGTTGAAAAATTATTATATGCATATTCTTATCAGAAATGGGTTAAATAGGTTCCTATGTATATTTATAAACAATATTCCACAAATATTCCCTATATAGAAAAATAATTATATGCATATTCTTATCAGAAATGGGTTAAATAGGTTCCTATGTATATTTATTCACAAGATTCCACCCATAATTCAAATATAGAAAAATAATTGTTTACATATTCTTATCAGAAATAGGTTAAATAGGTTCCTATGTATATTTTTAATCCATATTCCACCCATAGTCCCTAGGTAGAAAATAATTATATGCATATTCTTATAAGAAATGGGTTAAATAGGTCCCTATGTATATTTATAAACAATATTCCACCCATAATTCAAATATAGAAAAATAATTGTTTACATATTCTTATCAGAAATAGGTTAAATAGGTTCCTATGTATATTTATAATCCATATTCCACCCATAATCCCTATGTAGAAAAATAATTATATGCATATTCTTATCAGAAATGGGTTAAATAGGTTCCTGAGTATATTTATAAAAAATATTCCACCCATAATCAACATATAGAAACACAATTATATGCATATTCATATCAGAAATAGGTTTAATATATTCCTATGTATGTTTAACGACAATATTCCACCCATAATCCCCATGTAGAAAATAGTTATATGCATATTCTTATCAGAAATTGGTTAAATAGGTTCCTATGTATATTAATAAACAACATTCTACCCGTAATCCCCATGTAGAAAATTAATTATATCCATATTCATAACAGAAATAGGTTTAATATGATGCTATGTATATTTATAAATAATATTCCACCCATTATCCCCATTTAGAAAAATAATTATATGCCTAATCTTATCAGAAATGGGTTAAATAGTTTCCTATGTCTATTTTTAAACCACATTCCACCTATAATCCTCATGTAAATAAATAATTATATGCATAGTCATATCAGAAATAGCTTTAATATACTTCTAGGTATATTTATTAACACTATTCTACCAATAATCCCCATGTAGAAAAATAATCATATGCATATTCATATCAGAAATGGGTTAAATAGGTTCCTATGTATGTTTATAAACAATATTCCACCCATAATCCCCATGTTGAAAAATTATTATATGCATATTCTTTTCAGAAATGGTTAAAAAGGTTCCCATGTATATTTATAAACAATATTCCACCCATAATCCCCATGTAAAAAAATAATAATATGCATATTCATATCAGAAATGGGTTAAATAGGTTCCTATGTATATTTATAAACAATATTCCACTCATAGTCCCTAGGTAGAAAAATAATTATATGCATATTCTTATCAGAAATGGGTTAAATAGGACCCTATGTATATTTATAAACAATATTCCACCCATAATTCCCATATAGAAAAAAAATTGTTTACATATTCTTATCAGAAATGGGTTAAATAGGTTCCTATGTATATTTATTCACAAGATTCCACACATAATCCCCATGGAGAAACATAATTATATGCATATTCTTATCAGAAATGGGTTAACTAGGTTCCATGTATATTTATAAACAATATTCCACCCATAATCCCCATATAGAAAAACAATTATATGCATGTTCTTATCAGAAATGGGTTAAATAGGTTACAATGTAAATTTATAAACACTATTCCACCCATGATCCCCATGTAGAAAAATAACTATATGCATATTCTTATCAGAAATGGGTTAAATAGGTTACTAGGCATATTTATTAACAATATTCCACCCATAATGCCCATGTAGAAAAATAAATATTGGTATATTATTATCAGAAATGGGTTAAATAGGTTACAATGTATATTTATGAACAATATTCATCCCATAATCCCCATGTAAAAAAATAATTATATGCATTTTCTTATCAGAAATGGGTTAAATAGAGTCCATGTATATTTATAAACAATTTTCCACCCATAATCCCCATGTAGAAAAATAATTATATGCATATTTTTTTCACAAATGGGTTAAATAGGTCCCTATGTATATTTAGAAACAATATTCCACCCATAATTCCCATATAGAAAAAAATTGTTTACATATTCTTATCAGAAATGGGTTAAATTGGTTCCTATGTATTATTTTTAAACAATTTTCCACCCTTTCTACACATGTAGAAAATAATTATATGCATATTCAAATCAGAAATAGTTTTACTATATTCCTAGGTATGTTTATTAACACTATTGTACCCATAATCCTGATGTAGAAAAATAATTATATGCATATTCATATCAGAAATGGGTTAAATAGGTTCCTATGTATGTTTATAAACAATATTCCACCCATAATCCCCATGTAGAAAAATAATAATATGCATATTCTTATCAGAAATTGGTTAAATAGGTTCCGTTGTATATTAATAAACACATTCTACCCGTAATCCCCATGTAGAAAATTAATTATTTGCATATTCATAACAGAAATAGGTTTAATATGATGCTATGTATATTTATAAATAATATTCCACCCATTATCCCCATATAGAAAAAATAAATGTATGCATATTTTATCAGAATTGGTTTAAATAGGTTCCTATGTATATTTATTCTCAAGATTCCACACATAATCACCATGGAGAAAAATATTTATATGCATAATCTTATCAGAAATGGTTTAAATTGGTTCCTATGTATGTTTATAAACAATATTCCACCCATAATCCCCATGTTGAAAAATTATTATATGCATTTTCTTATCAGAAATGGTTAAATAGGTTCCCATGTATATTTATAATCAATATTCCACCCATAATCCCCATGTAGAAAAATAATAATATGCATATTCTTATCACAAATGGGTTAAATAGGTTCCTATGTATATTTATAATCCATATTCCACCCATAGTCCCTAGGTAGAAAAAAATTATATGCATATTCTTATGAGAAATGGGTTAAATAGGTCCCTATGTATATTTATAAACAATATTCCACCTATAATTCCCATATAGAAAAACAATTGTTTACATATACTTATCAGAAATGGGTTAAATAGGTTCCTATGTATATTTATAATCCATATTCACAAGATTCCACACATAATCCCCATGGAGAAACATGATTATATGCATATTCTTATCAGAAATGGGTTAAATAGGTTCCTATGTATATTTATAAACAATATTCCACCCTTTCTACCCATGTAGAAAATAATTATATGCATATTCATATCAGAAATAGGTTTAATATACTCCTAGGTATGTTTATAAACAATATTCCACCCATAATCCCCATGTTGAAAAATTATTATATGCATATTCTTTTCAGAAATGGTTAGATAGGTTCCCATGTATATTTATAAACAATATTCCACCCATAATCCCCATGTAGAAAAATAATACTATGCATATTCATATCAGAAATGGGTTAAATAGGTTCCTATGTATATTTATAAACAATATTCCACTCATAGACCCTAGGTAGAAAAATAATTATATGCATATTCTTATCAGAAATGGGTTAAATAGGACCCTATGTATATTTATAAACAATATTCCACCCATAATTCCCATATAGAAAAACAGTTGTTTACATATTCTTATCAGAAATGGGTTAAATAGGTTCCTATGTATATTTATAATCCATATTCCACCCATAATCCCTATGTAGGAAAAATAATTATATGCATATTCTTATCAGAAATGGGTTAAATAGGACCCTATGTATATTTATAAAAAATATTCCACCCATAATCTACATATAGAAAAACAATTATATGCATATTCATATCAGAAATAGGTTTAATATGTTCACAAGATTCCACACATAATCACCATGGAGAAAAATATTTATATGCATATTCTTATCAGAAATGGGTTAAATTGGTTCCAATGTATATATATCAACATATAGAAACACAATTATATGCATATTCATATCAGAAACAGGTTTAATATATTCCTATGTATGTTTAACGACAATATTCCACCCATAATCCCCATGTAGAAAATTAATTATATGCATATTCATATCAGAAATAGGTTTAATAGGTTCCTATGTATGTTTATAAACAATATTCCACCCATAATCCCCATGTTGAAAAATTATTATATGCATATTCTTATCAGAAATGGTTAAATAGGTTCCCATGTATATTTATAATTAATATTCCACCCATAATCCCCATGTAGAAAAATAATAATGTGCATATTCATATCAGAAATTGGTTAAATAGGTTCCTATGTATATTTATAAACAATATTCCACCCATATTCCCTATATAGAAAAATAATTATATGCCTATTCTTATCAGAAATGGGTTAAATAGGTTCCTATGTATATTTATAATCCATATTCCACCCATAGTCCCTAGGTAGAAAATAATTATATGCTTATATTCTTAAAAGAAATTGGTTAAATAGGTCCCTATGTATATTTATAAACAATATTCCACCCATAATTCCCATATAGAAAAACAATTGTTTACATATTCTTATCAGAAATGGGTTAAATAGGTTCCTATGTATATTTATAAACAATATTCCACCCATATTCCCTATATAGAAAAATAATTATATGCATATTCCTATCAGAAATGGGTTAAATAGGTTCCTATGTATATTTATAAACAATATTCCACCCATATTCCCTATATAGAAAAATATTTATATGCATATTCTTATCAGAAATGGGTTAAATAGGTTCCTATGTATATTTATAATCCATATTCCACCCACAATCCCTATGTAGAAAAATAATTATATGCATATTCTAATCAGAAATGGGTTAGATAGGTTCCTGTGTATATTTAGAAAAAATATTCCACCCATAATCAACATATGGAAACACAATTATATGCATATTCATATCAGAAATAGGTTTAATATGTTCACAAGATTCCACACATAATCACCATGGAGAAAAATATTTATATGCATATTCTTATCAGAAATGGGTTAATTAGGTTCCTATGTATATTTATAAACAATATTCCACCCTTTCTACCCATGTAGAAAATAATTATATGCATATTCATATCAGAAATAGGTTTAATATACTCCTAGGTATATTTATTAACACTATTCTACCCATAATCCCCATGTAGAAAAAGAATTCATATCATGCATATTCATATCAGAAATTGGTTAAATAGGTTCCTATGTATGTTTATAAACAATGTTCCACCCATAATCCCCATGTAGAAAAATAATAATATGCATATTCATATCAGAAATGGGTTAAATAGGTTCCTATGTATATTTATTCACAAGATTCTACACATAATCCCCATGGAGAAACATAATTATATGCATATGCTTATCAGAAATGGGTTATATAGGTTCCTATGTATATTTATAAACAATATTCAACCTATAATCCCTTTGCAGAAAAATAATTATATGCATATTCTTATCAGAAATAGGTTAAATAGGTTCATATGTATATTTATAAACAATATTCCAAGCATAATCCCCATGTAGAAAAAGAATTATTTGCATATATATTGGTTAAATATGTTTCTATATATATTTGTAAGGAATATTCCATCCATAATCCCCATTACTTATTAACTGACACCAGTTAATAAGGTCCACTAACAAAAATGATGGCTTACTAATCCTCCCACTAACACAAAAATGTGTTATTATTTTCACACCGACGCCAATGATGGGTCCCTTTTCCTCCCACTGACACCGAGGATGTATCCCCACTGAGAGCAATGATGTTGTCTTTATTCTTTCCAAAAATGATAATTCAAATATTCCTTAAACTGAAACAATGATGAGGACTTCCACTGATACGCGGTTGTTCTTTTGACACTGAAAACAAGAATGAGTGTCACTGACACCAATGATGTGTCAGACCAACAATGGGGTACTATTTTAGAATCCTTATTAATTGTAACAGTATAAGACAGTAAGAGATAGTTTACATCCTACGTGAGTGTGTTGCAACTAAAGGTCAGTATAACCGTGAGGCAGGTTTGAGATAAATTTGCAGGGCTCACGGTTTATATTGTCGAATTGATAGTAGCAAAGAGAAATAGAAATACACGAAATAGAGCACAATATCAGCTAGGTTTCTATTCGTTTCTAATATACTCAGCCATTGAAATCTGGCTCAATGTGGATATTGTTAATTTGAACATAATTCTATTTATATTAACCAAGCTATGAAAACTCTCAAGTTAAGCTATAAACACTTTTAAAGTATCCTTAAAGTATCTCAAAACCAATGGGGTTTGTTTCACGGTGCTAATAAGAAATATTCTTATCCAAGTCAAACCGTCTGACATAGCTAATGCTTATGCTTAAACTCCTCAATATTTTACATCTAAACCGTATTTCTGCTTTGTATTACTCTTAAAGATGTAATGCAATTACAATTCAATTAATATCAGCTATCTATCTATATAAACCTGACAGCTTTCTTTAGTTGCAAGTATAATAACATTAAATTTACCTTCCAACAATTATCTTCTCTTCCTGCTTTATTTAGCGTAAAGGATATTTTGTGTTATGCAGGAATTGACATTTGCCGACTTTCTGTTGTTATAGAACGTGTATTGCAACTTTTTTGTGACAAATATCTCAGTAGATATGTTGTTGTACTATGTATAAAGTCTCACTCTTCTTGATGTTGTCACGAAACCAATATAAACAACTCACTATTTTCAGGGTTTATTCGCTATATATACAGATATATCCATGTACCCTGACATTTTCCTTACCAGGGAAAGAGATTGTTTAATGTAGTGCTATCTTGACAAATTTACAGTATTTCAGTAATTCCCCAGTCTTCGTTAACTGCCAAATTCTGCTGCTGCTTGAGTCTTACGGGTGAGGCAGCAATTATCAAACAATCTGATCTCAATGCTATTTTATCTTTAAAAATATTCGCACTGGTTTTCTTAAAGCACTGCTAAATATTGTGTGCCTTTATCGAACACCAAGTTCCTACTAGTCATGCATTACTATTCCTCCAACTCCAATGATTTTTTACTGTTCCTTTCACTTAAACTAATGATCCCACTGGCACCAAAAATGGGGGTACTATTTCTCTCTCCCTGGCTCAGAATTTGTTGCATTACTCGAAATCTGGCCCATCTACGGATTACATCTAGTCCTTCTCTGCTTATCAATCTCTGCCACTTTTGAAAAACACAACATCGTTGGTAGAATGCAATACACGTTTACAACAGTTAGCAGTTTACATGGTTGCATTACCCTAAATATAGCAAAAATGTCCTGATAAGACAAGAGTCGCAAAGAGTTAATGAAACGAAAATATGTGTGTGAGACGGTTAAGATGTAAGTTTACATCCATTTAGTCGCATTAACGTACTTCTACATTCATAAATAAAGTCTGGATGACATTTCGCATTGAGATAAAGTTGCAGGGCTATTTTCCGATAAATAGTTTCCAGTACCCTAATTAAGACGATATAGAGCACAATGTCGGTTTCTATTCGATTTCTAATATCGTTACCTTCACTCAAGTAAACAATAAGTGAAGCAGCATACTTTAGATGTAAAGATAATTGCATTATTCTAAATATAGCAGATAGCTATATTTAAGCACAGGGAATGTTCAGCATGCTCAACGGTAAAATGGTTTGCAATACAACGAAATATATGAAATTTATAATGAAATTATCACTCATCCATTGAACATTTTATTTTGAACATAATTCAATTATATATTAAAGTATACTGTTAAACTAAGCTATGAAAACGTCTCCTTACTGTGCTAATTTACGAATTATTCAACTATTTCAAACCGTTTGTCATAGCTATGCTATGCTAAAACCCGCAATATCTGACATCTAAGGTAAACCGAATTTCTGCTTTTTATTACTCTTTAAATGCAATAATCACTCAATTAAAATCAGCTAATCTTTCGATAGTTGCAAGTGCAATAACCTGAACTTACCGTGCAACAGCTACTGGTTCAAAACTAATTCAAACCGCCTGACAGATGTGCTTATGCTATGCTAAAACTCCACAATATCTGACCTCTAAGGTAAACCCTATTTCTGCTTTTTATTACTTTTTTAATTGGATGATCAATCAATCAGCTAATCATCTAAAGATGTTTCACTGAAACAATGATGGGGTATTTTTCTCTCACCGACTGAGAATATTTTGCTTCAATCTAGTACAAATAGCAATGATATTAATTAACTGATCATTGCAAAAAAATATAAAAAAGATTAAAAATAACATAAAAAAGATATTGTGGAGTTCATCTTTTTCAGAGATCTCTTTGACTTGGATTCGAACTAGTTCAATAATTCTGAAATAAGTACAGCAAGTGATCGTTGGTAGAATGCAAAATTGATACATAGTTTACTTTCTTTTCAGGGATAGATATTATTCTTAATAGTCGCAGAGGTTACCAGTTAGACCGTTTACATGGGCTGCAAAAAATAGCAAAAAAAAAGTTCTGAAAACACATGTTATGTTTACAGTAAGATTAAGGTTTACATCGGTTTAGGAATAGTCGCCTTAACGTGAGTCTACATAAGTGTGTTAAATGAAGTCAGGATACCATATATTGTTAAAGGTAAAGTTGCAGGTCTTTATTAAGACAGCATGTCGGAATAGCTAAGATAAAGGTTGGACACTAATAATAGGTCACAATTCCTTACACTGACACCAATGATCGATCACTCTTCCTTCAACTGACACTAATGAGGGTCACTAGTGGGTGGAATGATGGGTGTAGTCCTCATCATTGGTGTCATTTTAAGGAATAAAGACACTTCATTGGTTTAAGGAACTTGTGACTCATCGTCATCGTGACCCCGACAGACACTAATGACTGCTTTCTATTCCTCCCACTGACACCAAATTATTGATCAATTATTATGGGCGGAATACTGTTTTTATAAACAGTATATACATTTAACCCTCTTAACCCATTTCTGATAAAAATATGCGTATAATTATTTTTCTACATTGGGGATTATGGTTGGAATAGTGTTTATAAATATAGATCGCAAAACATTAAACCTATTTCTGATAAGAATATGCATATAATTATTTTTCTACATGGGGATTAAGGGTGGAAATGTGTTTATAAATATACCAACCTATTTAACCAATTTCTGATAAGAATATGCATATAATTATTTTTCTACATTGGGGATTATGGATTGAATATTGTAATTAAACATGCATAGCAACATATTAAATCTAACACAGGGATTATGGGTGGAATATTGCTTATAAATATACATAGGAACCTATTTAACTAATTTCTGATAAAAATATGCGTATAATTATTTTTCTACATGGGGATAATGGGTGGAATATTATTTATAAATATACATAGCATCATATTTAAACCTATTTCTGTTATGAATATGCAAATAACAAATTTTCTACATGGGGATTACGGGTAGAATGTGTTTATTTATATACAAAGGATCCTAATTAATCAATTTCTGATAAGAATATGCTTATTTTTCTACATGGGGATTATGGGTGGAATATTGTTTATAAACATACATAGGATTCTATTTAACCCATTTCCGATATGAATATGCATATAATTATTTTTCTACAGGGGGATTATGGGTAGAATAGTGTCAGACCTGGAGATCACCATTGACAGAATACATCGCCTGCCAAAACCGACATACCTGTCAGAACACATCCCCAGAGATGTGATTCTGCGCCTACATTTTTATCATGCCAAAGAACAACTGATGTTGATCATGCGCCAGAAAGATCAAATCCCCGCGCAGTTTCAGCATCTACAGTTCTATGCTGATCTTTCTCAATACACCTTGCAAAAGAGGAAGAACTTAAACACCATCACCAAAGCATTGAGAAATCATCGCATCACCTATAGATGGGGGTACCCTACCAAACTCACGGTTACGAAAGATGGACGCACCCACGTGGTGAATTCGCTAGAGAAGGGCCTCTCCCTTTTGAAAGAGTGGAAAATAATACCAGAACAGGAGACGACCTCGGCTAAAACGCCCAGATCAGTGGAAACTGCGTGGAAGACGGTCACTACAAAAAACGCAAAATCACACTCCTGACTCAGGATGGTTACCTAATAACCTACCAATCCCTGGAAATCTGTCCAAGAGCTCTCAGGCTTGAACTATTTCCTCCACTTACTTGAACAGCGATAAGCTGTACCTTAACGTTTGTGTTTTCAGGTTTGGGATCGGTCCTTGAAAATGCCGTCCCCACACAAGTTTGGCGAATACATTGCCTTTCAATTTATGTTTATCTCCTTTTGTTCCTTTTTCTTTTTTCTGTTTTCTCTGAAAATGCAGCAGCCAGAACGCGTGCAAGCATCGCAACAGTCATGCCTTACCTCAACAAAAGTTACGAAGATGGAACTTTCCTCACTACCCATTCCCAACTTGAATCCACCATTACACTGCCATCCAAAAGTGAGTACAATCCAAGCTCTACTTTGCCATATAGTGCCTATTCCTTGCTATACCTGAAAACGCCACAAGAGGGCAACATTGCCTCAAAAATGAATACTCATCACAATACTCCAGATAACACACAAATCCCTCAATTATGGGTATAAAACTTCTATCTATTAATGCGAAAGGCCTAAACCACCCCGCTAAGAGGAAGTCAATGTGGAAAGAGGCTCTTTCCAACAAGTCTGACATTATCTGCGTGCAAGAAACGCACTTTTCCATAACGGCCACCCCTTCTTGTACCCACAGGAACTTCCCGTACATCTTTACTGCTAATGCCCAAAATAAAACGAAAGGAGTCCTCACAGCCATACGGGACACAGTGGCTACCCTGGGGGTCGATACCTAATCTTGGTATGCGATCTCAATTCCATTACATACACTATTGTTAATGTGTATGCGCCCAACCAACACCAGCTACACTTCCTCCATAAACTTCTACGAAAGATCAAGGCCCACCAAAAAGGAAGATTAATAGTCTGTGGAGACTTCAATACAATCCCTGATACGAATCTGGACTCTTCATCTAGCAATAGACGCCCGGGTATGTCTCTCCTGGCCACATTACATGCACAAGACCTATATGACGCCTGGAGGTGCTTGCACGCCGGTGAAAGGGACTACACCTTTTTTTCCTCCCCACATAGAGTCTACTCCCGAATTGACCTTTTTCTTGTGGATCGAAACACCTTAGCCCAAACGACATCTACAACAATAAATACCATCTCGTGGTCTGACCACGCGTCCATCACTATATCCATAAAAGATGACTCAAACTGCAACGCACCGAACATGTGGAGATCCAACACCTATTTAATGCAACAACCAGACTCACTCAAAAAACGCTATAAACCAGCATCTGAAAGAGTTCTTTAGTGTCAATGAGTCCACGGTGCAGGATCAGTTTATACTGTGGAACTCTCATAAGGCATATATACGTGGTATTCTTATACAATTAGGGGCAAGAGCTAAGAGGCAGCAGCAACAACGAGTAAGAGAACTAACAGACAAAATATTTTTGCTTGAAACTGGAAACAAACAAAACACATCCCCCATATTATCCCAACAACTTACACAACTACGTAAATGACCTAAGATTACTACTGCAAGAAAGCTTAAAATGTCATATTATATACACAAAGCTGGCAAAACCTTAGCATATAGAGATTGAAAGGCCTCAGACACAAATCAAAGATCCCTTATATACTGCACCCTACTACTAAACATAAACTCTACCACCCTCAGGATATAGCGGATACTTTTAGTCACTATTACAGTACATTATACAACTTAAAAGACGATACAAACACTATACAACCTAGCACTGACGCAATTAACTCTTTTCTACAACACTTAAACATGCCTTCCCTCACACAAGATCAAATACAGACCTTAAACCAAAAATTTAACTCAGATGAACTACATAAAACCATTGACTCCCTCCCCAGCAAACAAATCACCAGGCCCTGACGGCTTCTCTGGGGAATATTATAAAACTTTTAAACACCTATTAATTCCATATTTGGAACGTACCTTCAACGCCGCTGCTGCCTCTGCTTCTTTCCCAACAGAAATGTTGAGGGCAATCATTGTGACACTGCCAAAGCCAGGGAAGGAACCCAATACCCCTCCAAATTTCAGGCCTATCTCACTGCTTAATACCGATCTGAAAATATATGCCAAACTCATTGCATCCCGTTTACTAAACATACTCCCCCTTCTCATTCACCCTGACCAAACCGGGTTCACCAAAGGCAGTCAAACGTCAGACGCTACCCGCAGGCTGTTAAATATCATACATTTAGCCAAGGCGCATAAGAGGCCTTCTCTGCTGTTGGCGTTGGACGCGGAGAAGGCCTTCGACCGCATACACTGGCAATACCTCACTCAGGTCTTGGGTAGGTTTGGTTTTTCTGGCACCATTCTCTCAGCAATCCTGGCCTTATACTCTAAACCCTCAGCCCAAGTATTTACATCTGGAGCATTATCCAAGCCTTTTAACATAACCAATGGCACCAGGCAGGGATGCTCCCTGTCCCCATTAATTTTTAATTTACTCATGGAACCTCTGGCTATATATTTCCGCTCCCATCCCGACATTGAAGGCTTCTGTATAGATAAGTCCACCCATAAGATAAGCCTATTCGCGGACGACATAATCATGATTTTGACCAATGTGGAAACTTCCCTGGCTTTGGTACATAACGCATTAAATATGTTTAATAAAATATCCTATTACAAATTAAATGAGAACAAATCCTACATAATGGGGATAGGCATTGACCCTGGTATACAAGACAAACTTAGTTCAAGATTCCCATACTCCTGGGATAACAATGGGATAAAGTACTTGGGCATAACCCTAACTGCAAACATAGATAATCTAGTGGCTGCTAACTACACCTCATTTTTGGGAACCCTCCAGAGAAAGTTTGCAGATCTCGCCAAAGTGGAGATATCGTGGACAGGTAGACTGGCAGCGTTTAAAATGATGGTTCTACCACAGCTACTCTACTTGTTTAGAACTCTCCCAGTCCCTGTCCATAATTCCTTCTTTTCTAGTGCACAATCTCAGATCAACAGATTTCTCTGGCAGGGCAAGAAGGCCAGGTGCACCTTCATGAAACTCACTAGGTCTAGAGATGCTGGGGGAATTGGACACGTCATACTAAAAGACTTCTATATAGCAGCAATTATTTCACAAGTCAGATATTGGTTATCCCAATCTCAGGTCCATAGATGGATAGAGCTAGAGACAGCACAGGTGCCTAGGGCAAATTTAGCTGACTTACTACTATCTTCCAGATTCCAGGCATACACTCAAACACACCTATCTCCTACAATGGTTGCTACACTACTAGCTTGGAAGACATTCATAGCATCCAAATTCACGAACCAAACAACCAAAGGTATTCCGATTACTGTATCCAGCTTAACACTGGTAATACCAAACCTACGTATATCACACTGGATGTCCAGAGGCATACTATCACTAGAGGACTTCATGAACGGTCCAGTTCCCAAAACATTTGAGATCCTACAAACCAAGTACAGCTTGGAAGACTACGACTACTATAGCTACATCCAGATATTGCATTTACTTCAAAGATACCCCTACACTTCCATTGCAGTACCATGGCGAGTATTCCTGTACTTTACAAACCCCAACACTAACATAAAAGGTATATCCTTGTTTTATAACTTGCTCAACAACAAACAGGTGTTCACCAAAACTGACAACATCATAGCATGTGAACATAAGCTGGGCACAACCTATTCTGAAGAACAATGCAACACATTTGCAGCTACTAAATGCGTTAGATTATGGGAGACAACATATAAATTAACACTAAACTGGTATTTAACGCCATACCGAATTTCTAAATTCGCACGACAAACCTCACCTCTATGCTGGAGAAACTGCGGACGAATAGGTACACTACACCATATTATCTGGGAATGCCCAAGTTTACATTAACTATGGCAAAAAGTATTTAAACTAATATCAACAATAGCAGGATTTACAGTTATCCCGAAAGCAGATCTGGCTGTCCTTTCATTAGGCATAGAAAACATACCGGCAGCAACCAGAACTATAATTCTACATATATTACTTAGCACTAGGTTAACAATTCTCAGACATTGGAAAGATTCTAAACCTCCCACCTTCAGTGAAATTACAGAATTGACGAACACACACGCCACCTATGAATGTATGTTTGCAGCGGCCAAGGGTCAATATTTGAAGTCACAAACCAAATGGGCTAGTTGGAAAAAATGGTACGCACACACCCATTAGGGTTAAGTTCTTTTCGTTTTGACTACCTGCAACCTACACTCAATTGAAGTAGGCAAAGCTGCATATAGTCTGTTTTTGTTTTAATTTAATTAATAATTAATTATTATTATTTATGTTACCTTAACCATATTATTACCAGTACGACCAAATTCTACTCATACGGAATGCTGGTCCTCTCACTAGCTTATTTCAGGAATGGCTAATAGGTGTGTATGTATGTTCATGTCAAACTTCCAACTGACGATGATACCATCATATCAAAGATGGTCCACAATGTCGCAGAATATCCATGCACTATACATTATGCGAACTGTACTATATATTATATGTGGTTTATGTTCTGTATTATTTACAACTTGTACAGTCTGATTCCTTCAAACTAATAAAAAATATTGGAATTAAGAATATGCATATAATTATTTTTCTACATAGGGATTGTGGGTGGAATATGGATTATAAATATACATAGGAACCTATTTAACCCATTTCTGATAAGAATATGTAAACAATTGTGTTTCTATATGGGAATTATGGGTGGAATATTGTTTATAAATATACATAGGGACCTATTTAACCCATTTCTTATAAGAATATGCATATCATTATTTTCTACCTAGGGACTATGGGTGGAATATGGATTATAAATATACATAGGAACCTATTTAACCCATTTCTGATAAGAATATGCATATAATTATTTTTCTATATAGGGAATATGGGTGGAATATTGTTTATAAATATACATAGGAACCTATTTTACCCATTTCTGATAAGAATATGCATATAATTATGATTCTCCATGGGGATTATGTGTGGAATCTTGTGAATAAATATACATAGGAACCTATTTAACCCATTTCTGATAAGAATGTGTAAACAATTGTTTTTCTATATGGGAATTATGGGTAGAATATTATTTATAAATATACAGAGGGACCTATTTAACCCATTTCTGATAAGAATATGCATATAATTATTTTTCTACCTAGGGACTATGGGTGGAATAATGTTTATAAATATACATAGGAACCTATTTTACCCATTTCTGATATGAATATGCATATTATTATTTTTCTACATGGGGATTATGGGTGGAATATTGTTTATAAATATACATGGGAACCTATTTAACAATTTCTGATAAGAATATGCATATAATAATTTTTCAACATGGGGATAATGAGTGGAATATTATTTATAAATATACATAGCATCATATTAAACCTATTTCTGATAAGAATATGCATATAAATATTTTTCTACATAGGGATTATGGGTGGAATATTGTCGTTAAACATACATAGGAATATATTAAACCTATTTCTGATATGAATATGCATATAATTTGTGTTTCTATATGTTGATTATGGGTGGAATATGGATTATAAATATACATAGGAACCTATTTAACCAATTTCTGATAAGAATATGTAAACAATTGTTTTTCTATATGGGATTTATGGGTGGAATATTGTTTATAAATATACATTGGGACCTATTTAACCCATTTCTGATAAGTATATGCATATAAATATTTTTCTATATAGGGAATATGGGTGGAATATTGTTTATAAATATACATAGGAACCTATTTAACCCATTTCTGATATGAATATGCATATTATTATTTTTCTACATGGGGATTGTGGGTGGAATATTGATTATAAATATACATGGGAAACTAGTTAACCATTTCTGATAAGAATATGCATATAATAATTTATCAACATAGGGATTATGGGTGGAATATTGTTCATAAACATGCATAGGAACCTATTTAACCAATTTCTGATATGAATATGCATATGATTACTTTTCTACATGGGGATTATGGGTAGAATAGTGTTAATAAATATACCTAGGAGTATATTAAACCTATTTCTGATATGAATATGCATATAATTATTTTCTACATGGGTAGAAAGGGTGGAATATTGTTTATAAATATACATAGGAACATATTTAACCTATTTCTGATAAGAATATGCATATAATTATGTTTCTCCATGGGGATTATGTGTGGAATCTTGTGAATAGATATACATAGGAACCTATTTAACCCAATTCTGATAAGAATATGCATACAATTATTTTTCTATATGGGGATTATGGGTGGAATATTGTTTATAAATATACATAGTAACCTATTTAACCAATTTCTTCTAAGAATATGCATATACATTTTTTTCTGTATTGGAATTGTGGGTGGAATAATATTCATAAATATACATAGGAACTTATTTAACCCATTTCTGATAAGAATATGCATATAATTATTTTTTTACATGGGGATTATGAGTGGAATATTGTTAAAAAATATACATAGGAACCTATTTAACCCAATTCTGATAAGAATATGCATACAATTATTTTTCTATATTGGAATTATGGGAGGAATATTGTTTAAAATATATCCATAGTAACATATTTAAACTATTTCTGATAAGAATATGCATATAATTATTTTTTTACATGGGGATTATAGGTGGAATGTGGATTATAAATAGACATAGGAACCTATTTAACCCATTTCTGATAAGATTAGACATATAATTATTTTTCTAAATGGGGATAATGGGTGGAATATTATTTATAAATATAAATAGCATCATATTAAACCTATTTCTGATATGAATATGCATATAATTAATTTTCTTCATGGGGATTATGGGTGGAATGTTGTTTATTAATATACATAGGAACCTATTTAACCAATTTCTGATAAGAATATGCATATAATTATTTTTCTACATGGGGATTATGGGTGGAATATTGTCGTTAAACATACATATATTAAACCTATTTCTGATATGAATATGCATATAATTGTGTTTCTATATGTTGATTATGGGTGGAATATTTTTGATAAATATACACAGGAACCTATTTAACCCATTTCTTATAAGAATATGCATATAATTATTTTCTACCTAGGGACAATGGGTGGAATATGTATTATAAATATACATAGGAACCTATTTAACCCATTTCTGATAAGAATATGTAAACAGTTTTTTTCTATATGGGAATTATGGGTGGAATATTGTTTCTAAATATACATAGGGACCTATTTAACCCATTTCTGATAAGAATATTCATATAATTATTTTTTTACATGGGGATTATGGGATGAATATTGTTTATAAATATACATTGTAACCTATTTAACCCATTTCTGATAAAAATATGCATACAATTATTTTTCTATATGGGAATTATGGGTTTAATATTGTTTATGAATATACATAGGATCCTATTTAACCCATTTCTGATAAGAATATGCATATAATTATTTTTTTATATGGGGATTATAGGTGGAATGTGGATTATAAATATACATAGGAACATATTTAAATCATTTCCGATAAGGATATGCATATAATTATTTTTGTATATGGGAATTATGGGAGGACTATTGTTTTTAAATAGACATAAGAACCTATTTAACCCATTTCTGATAAGAATATGCATATAATTATTTTTCTACATGGTGATAATGGGTGGAATATTGTTTATGAATATACATAGCAACATATTAAACGTATTTCCGATATGAATACGCATATAATTAATTTTCTACATGGGGATTATGGGTGGAATAATGTTTATAAATATACATAGGAACATATTTAACCCATTTCTGATAAGAATATGCATATAATTATTTTTCTATATAGGGATTATGGGTGGAATAATGTTTATAAATATACATAGGGACCTATTTAACCCATTTCTTATAAGAATAAGCATATAATTATTTTCTACCTAGGGACTATGGGTATAATATGGATTATAAATATACATAGGAACCTATTTAACCATTTCTGATAAGAATATGCGTATAATAATTTTTCAAAATTGGGATAATGGGTGGAACATTGTTTATAAACATACATAGGAACCTATTTAACCCATTTCTGATATGAATATGCATATAATTATTTTTCTACATGGGGATTATGGGTAGAATAGTGTTAATAAATATACCTAGGAATATATTAAACCTATTTCTGATATGAATATGCATATAATTATTTTCTACATGGGTAGAAAGGGTGGACTATTGTTTATAAATATACATAGGAACCTATTTAACCCATTTCTGAAAAGAATATGCTTATAATTATGTTTCTTCGTGGGGATTATGTGTGGAATCTTGTAAATAAAAATACATAGGAACCTATTTAAATCAATTCTGATAAGAATATGCATACAATTATTTTTCTATATGGGGATTATGGGTGGATTGTTTATAAATATACATAGTAACCTATTTAACCAATTTCTTATAAGAATATGCATATACAGTTTTTTCTGTATTGGGATTGTGGGTGGAATAATATTTATAAATATACATAGGAGCCTATTTAACCCATTTTTGATAAGAATATGCATATAATTATTTTTCTACATGGGGATTATGTGTGGAATATTGTTAATGAATACACATAGGAACCTATTTAACCCAATTCTGATAAGAATATGCATACAATTATTTTTCTATATTGGAATTATGGGTGGAATATTGTTTATAAATATATATAGTAACATATTTAACCTATTTCTGGTAAGAATATGCATATAATTATTTATTTACATGGGGATTATAGGTGGAATGTGGATTAAAAATAGACATAGGAACCCATTTAACCCATTTCTGATAGGATTAGGCATATAATTATTTTTCTAAATGGGGATAATGGGTGGAATATTATTTATAAATATACATAGCATCATATTAAACCTATTTCTGTTATGAATATGCATATAATTAATTTTCTACATGGGGATTAGGGGTAGAATGTTGTTTATTAATATACATAGGAACCTATTTAACCAGTTTCTGATAAGAATATGCATATAATTATTTTTCTACATGGGGATTATGGGTGGAATATTGTCGTTAAACATACATAGAAATATATTAAACCTATTTCTGATATGAATATGCATATAATTGTGTTTCTATATGTTGATTATGGGTGGAATATTTTTTATAAATATACACAGGAACCTATTTAACCCATTTCTGATAAGAATATGCATATAATTATTTTTTTACATAGGGATTATGGGTGGAATATGGATTATAAATATACATAGGAACCTATTTAACCCATTTCTGATAAGAATATGTAAACAATTGTTTTTCTATATGGGAATTATGGGTGGAATATTGTTTATAAATATACATAGGGACCTATTTAACCCATTTCTTATAAGAATATGCATATAATTATTTTCTACCTAGGGACCATGGGTGGAATATGGATTATAAATATACATAGGAACCTATTTAACCCATTTCTGATAAGAATATGCATATAATTATTTTTCTATATAGGGAATATGGGTGGAATATTGTTTATAAATATACATGTGAACCTATTTAACCATTTCTGATAAGAATATGCATATAATAATTTTTCAACATGGGGATTATGGGTAGAATAGTGTTAATAAATATACCTAGGAGTATATTAAACCTATTTCTGATATGAATATGCATATAATTATTTTCTACATGGGTAGAAAGGGTGGAATATTGTTTATATATATACATAGGAACCTATTATCCCATTTCTGATAAGAATATGCATATAATTATGTTTCTCCATGGGGATTATGTGTGGAATCTTGTGAATAGATATACATAGGAACATATTTAACCCAATTCTGATAAGAATATGCATACAATTATTTTTCTCTATGGGGATTATGGGTGGAATATTGTTTATAAATATACATAGTAACCTATTTAACCAATTTCTTATAAGAATATGCATATACATTTTTTTCTGTATTGGAATTGTGGGTGGAATAATATTCATAAATATACATAGGAACCTATTATCCCATTTCTGATAAGAATATGCATATAATTATGTTTCTCCATGTGGATTATGTGTGGAATCTTGTGAATAGATATACATAGGAACATATTTAACCCAATTCTGATAAGAATATGCATACAATTATTTTTCTATATGGGGATTATGGGTGGAATATTGTTTATAAATATACATAGTAACCTATTTAACCAATTTCTTATAAGAATATGCATATACATTTTTTTCTGTATTGGAATTGTGGGTGGAATAATATTCATAAATATACATCGGAACCTATTTAACCCATTTTTGATAAGAATATGCATATAATTATTTTTTTACATGGGGATTATGTGTGGAATATTGTTAAAAAATATACATAGGAACCTATTTAACCCAATTCTGATAAGAATATGCATACAATTATTTTTCTATATTGGAATTATGGGAGGGATATTGTTTAAAAATATACATAGTAACATATTTAACCTATTTCTGATAAGAATATGCATATAATTATTTTTTTACATGGGGATTATAGGTGGAATGTGGATTATAAATAGACATATGAACCTATTTAACCCATTTCTGATAAGATTAGGCATATAATTATTTTTCTAAATGGGGATAATGGGTGTAATATTATTTATAAATATAAATAGCATCATATTAAACCTATTTCTGATATAAATATGCATATAATTAATTTTCTTCATGGGGATTATGGGTGGAATATTGTCGTTAAACATACATAGGAATATATTAAACCTATTTCTGATATGAATATGCATATAATTGTGTTTCTATATGTTGATTATGGGTGGAATATTTTTTATAAATATACACAGGAACCTATTTAACCCATTTCTGATAAGAATATGCATATAATTATTTTTCTACATAGGGATTATGGGTGGAATATGGATTATAAATATACATAGGAACCTATTTAACCCATTTCTGATAAGAATATGTAAACAATTTTTTTCTATATGGGAATTATGGGTGGAATATTGTTTCTAAATATACATAGGGAGCTTTTTAACCCATTTCTGATAAAAATATGCATATAATTATTTTTCTACATGGGGATTATGGGTGGAAAATTGTTTATAAATATACATGGAATCTATTTAACCCATTTCTGATAAGAATATTCATATAATTATTTTTTTACATGGGGATTATGGGATGAATATTGTTTATAAATATACATTGTAACCTATTTAACCCATTTCTGATAATAATATACCAATATTTATTTTTCTACATGGGCATTATGGGTGGAATATTGTTAATAAATATGCCTAGTAACCTAGGCATGGGTTACATTTCTGATAAGAATATGCATATAGTTATTTTTCTACATGGGGATCATGGGTGGAATAGTGTTTATAAATTTACATTGTAACCTATTTAACCCATTTCTGATAAGAACATGCATATAATTATTTTTCTATATAGGGATTATGGGTGGAATAATGTTTATAAATATACATAGGGACCTATTTAACCCATTTCTTATAAGAATAAGCATATAATTATTATCTACCTAGGGACTATGGGTGGAATATGGATTATAAATATACATAGGAACCTATTTAACCATTTCTGATAAGAATATGCGTATAATAATTTTTCAAAATTGGGATAATGGGTGGAACATTGTTTATAAACATACATAGGAACCTATTTAACCCATTTCTGATATGAATATGCATATAATTATTTTTCTACATGGGGATTATGGGTAGAATAGTGTTAATAAATATACCTAGGAATATATTAAACCTATTTCTGATATGAATATGCATATAATTATTTTCTACATGGGTAGAAAGGGTGGAATATTGTTTATAAATATACATAGGAACCTATTTAAACCATTTCTGAAAAGAAAATGCTTATAGCTATGTTTCTTCGTGGGGATTATGTGTGGAATCTTGTAAATAAAAATACATAGGAACCCATTCAACCCAATTTTGATAAGAATATTCATACAATTATTTTTCTATATGGGTATTATGGGTGGATTGTTTATAAATATACATAGTAACCTATTTAACCAATATCTTATAAGAATATGCATATACAGTTTTTTCTGTATTGGGATTGTGGGTGGAATAATATTTATAAATATACATAGGAACCTATTTAACCCATTTTTGATGAGAATATGCATATAATTATTTTTCTACATGGGGATTATGTGTGGAATATTGTTAATGAATACACATAGGAACCTATTTAACCCATTTCTGATAAGAATATGTAAACAATTGTTTTTCTATATGGGAATTATGGGTGGAATATTGTTTATAAATATACATAGGGACCTATTTAACCCATTTCTTATAAGAATATGCATATAATTATTTTCTACCTAGGGACTATGGGTGGAATAGGGATTATAAATATACATAGGAACCTATTTAACCCATTTCTGATAAGAATATGCATATAATTATTTTTCTATATAGGGAATATGGGTGGAATATTGTTTATAAATATACATGGGAACCTATTTAACCATTTCTGATAAGAATATGCATATAATAATTTTTTAACATGGGGATTATGGGTGGAATATTATTCATAAACATACTTAGGAACCTATTTAACCAATTTCTGATATGAATATGCATATGATTATTTTTCTACATGGGGATTATGGGTAGAATAGTGTTAATAAATATACCTAGGAAAACCTATTTCTGATATGAATATGCATATAATTATTTTCTACATGGGTAGAAAAGGTGGAATATTGTTTATAAATATACACAGAAACCTATTTAACCCATTTCTGATAAGAATATGCATATAATTATGTTTCTCCATAGGGAATATGTGTGGAATCTTGTGAATAAATATACATAGGAACCTATTTAACCCAATTCTGATAAGAATATGCATACAATTATTTTTCTATATGGGGATTATGGGTGGAATATTGCTTATAAATATACATAGTAACCTATTTAACCAATTTCTTATAAGAATATGCATATACATTTTTTTTCTGTATTGGGATTGTGGGTGGAATAATATTTATAAATATACATAGGAACCTATTTAACCCATTTCTGATAAGAATATGCATATAATTATTTTTCTATATTGGAATTATGGGAGGAATATTGTTTATAAATATACATAGTAACATATTTAACCTATTTCTGATAAGAATATGCATATAATTATTTTTTTCATGGGGATTATAGGTGGAATGTGGATTATAAATAGACATAGGAACATATTTAACCCATTTCTGATAAGATTAGGCATATAAGTATTTTTCTAAATGGGGATAATGGGTGGAAAATTATTTATAAATATACATAGCATCATATTAAACATATTTCTAATATGAATATGCATATAATTAATTTTCTACATTGGGATTGTGGGTGGAATATTGTCGTTAAACATACATAGGAATATAGTAAATAACGTTTCTGATATGAATATGCATATAATTGTGTTTCTATATGTTGATTATCGGTGGAATATTTTTTATAAATATACACAGGAACCTATTTAACCCATTTCTGATAAGAATATGCATATTATTATTTTTCTACATGGGGAATATGGGTGGAATATTGTTTATAAATATACATAGGGACCTATTTAACCCATTTCTGATAAAAATATGCATATAATTATTTTTCTACATGGGGATTATGGGTGGAATATTGTTTATAAATATACATGGAATCTATTTAACCCAATTCTGATAAGGATATGCATATAATTATTTTTTTACATGTGGATTATGGGATGAATATTGTTTATAAATATACATAGGGACCTATTTAACCCATTTCTTATAAGAATATGCATATAATTATTTTCTACCTAGGGACTATGGGTGGAATATGGATTATAAATATACATAGGAACCTATTTAACCCATTTCTGATAAGAATATGCAAACAATTGTTTTTCTATATGAGAATTATGGGTGGAATATTGTTTATAAATATATATAGTAACATATTTAAACCATTTCTGATAATAATATACCAATATTTATTTTTTTACATGGGCATTATGGGTGGAATATTGTTAATAAATATGCCTAGTAACCTATTTAACCCATTTCTGATATAAATATGCATATAGTTATTTTTCTACATGGGGATCATGGGTGGAATAGTGTTTATAAATTTACATTGTAACCTATTTAACCCATTTCTAATAAGAACATGCATATAATTGTTTTTCTATATGGGGGTTATGGGTGGAATATTGTTTATGAATATACGTGGAACCTAGTTAACCCATTTCTGATAATAATATGCATATAATTATTTTTTACGTAGGGACTATGGGTGGAATATGGATTATAAATATACACAGGAACCTATTTCACCCATTTCTGATAAGAATATGCAAACAATTGTTTTTCTATATGGGAATTATGGGTGGAATATTGTTTATAAATATACATAGGGAACTATTTAACTCATTTCTGATAAGAATATGCATATAATAATTTTTCTACATGGGGATTATGGGTGGAATATTGTTTATAAATATACATGGAACCTAGTTAACCCATTTCTGATAAGAATATGCATACAATTATTTTTCTATATGGGAATTAGGGGTTTAATATTGTTTATGAATATACATAGGATCCTATTTAACAAATTTCTGATAAGAATATGCATATAATTATTTTTTTACATGGGGATTATAGGTGGAATGTGCATTATAAATATACATAGGAACATATTTAAATTATTTCCGATAAGGATATGCATATCATTATTTTTGTATATGGGAATTATGGGAGGACTATTGTTTCTAAATAGACATAAGAACCTATTTAACCCATTTCTGATAAGAATATGCATATAATTATTTTTTTACATGGGGATTATGGGATGAATATTGTTTATAAATATACATTGTAACCTATTTAACACATTTCTGATAATAATATACCAATATTTATTTTTCTACATGGGCATTATGGGTGGAATATTGTTAATAAATATATCTAGTAACCTATTTAACCCATTTCTGATAAGAATATGCATATAGTTATTTTTCTACATGGGGATCATGTGGAATAGTGTTTATAAATTTACATTGTAACCTATTTAACCCATTTCTGATAAGAACATGCATATCATTGTTTTTCTATATATGGATTATGGGTGGAATATTGTTTATAAATATACAAAGGGACCTATGTAACCCATTTCTTATAAGAATATGCATACAATTATTTTTCTATATCTAAATTATGGGTTTAATATTGTTTATGAATATACATAGAATCCTATTTAATCCATTTCTGATAAGAATATGCATATAATTATTTTTTTATATAGGGATTATGGGTGGAATATTATTTATAAATATACATAGGGACCTATTTAACCCATTTCTTATAAGAATATGCATATAATTATTTTCTACCTAGGGACTATGGGTGGAATATGGATTATAAAAATACATAGGAACCTATTTAACCCATTTCTGATAAGAATATGCAAACAATTGTTTTTCTATATGGGAATTATGGGTGGAATATTGTTTATAAATATATATAGTAACATATTTAAACCATTTCTGATAAGAATATGCATACAATTATTTTTCTATATGGGAATTATGGATGGAATGAGGTTTATAAATATACATAGGGACCTATTTAACCCATTTCTTATAAGAATATGCATATAATTATTTTTCTATATGGGGATTATGGGTTGGATATTGTTTATAAATATACATAGGATCCTATTTAATCCATTTCTGATAAAAATATGCATATAATTATTTTTCTATATAGGGATTATGGGTGGAATAATGTTTATAAATATACATGGGAACCTATTTAACCATTTCTGATAAGAATATGCATATAATAATTTTTCAACATGGGGATTATGTGTGGAATATTGTTTATAAACATATATAGGAACCTATTTAACCCATTTCTGATATGAATATGCATATAATTATTTTTCTACATGGGGATTATGGGTAGAATAGTGTTAATAAATATACCTAGGAATATATTAAACCTATTTCTGATATGAATATGCATATTATTATTTTCTATATGTGTAGAAAGGGTGGAAAATTGTTTATAAATATACATAGAAATCTATTTAACCCATTTCTGATAAGAACATGCATATAATTATGTTTCTCTATGGGGATTATGTGTGGAATCTTGTTTATAAATATACACAGGAACCTATTTAACCCATTTCTGATAAGAATATGCATATAATTATTTTTCTACATAGGGATTATGGGTGGAATATGGATTATAAATATACATAGGAACCTATTTAACCCATTTCTGATAAGAATATGTAAACAATTGTTTTTCTATATGGGAATTATGGGTGGAATATTGTTTATAAATATACATAGGGACCTATTTAACCCATTTCTTATAAGAATATGCATATAATTATTTTCTACCTAGGGACTATGGGTGGAATATGGATTATAAATATACATAGGAACCTATTTAACCCATTTCTGATAAGAATATGCATATAATTATTTTTCTATATAGGGAATATGGGTGGAATATTGTTTATAAATATACATGGGAACCTATTTAACCATTTCTGATAAGAATATGCATATAATAATTTTTCAACATGGGGATTATGGGTGGAATATTATTCATAAACATACTTAGGAACCTATTTAACCAATTTCGGATATGAATATGCATATGATTATTTTTCTACATGGGGATTATGGGTAGAATAGTGTTAATAAATATACCTAGGAAAACCTATTTCTGATATGAATATGCATATAATTATTTTCTACATGGGTAGAAAAGGTGGAATATTGTTTATAAATAGACATAGTAACCTATTTAACCCATTTCTGGTAAGAATATGCATATAATTATGTTTCTCCATAGGGAATATGTGTGGAATCTTGTGAATAAATATACATAGGAACCTATTTAACCCAATTCTGATAAGAATATGCATACAATTATTTTTCTATATGGGGATTATGGGTGGAATATTGTTTATAAATATACATAGTAACCTATTTAACCAATTTCTTATAAGAATATGCATATACATTTTTTTCTGTATTGGGAATGTGGGTGGAATAATATTTATAAATATACATAGGAACCTATTTAACCCATTTCTGATAAGAATATGCATATAATTATTTTTCTACATGGGGATTATGTGTGGAATATTGTTAATAAATATATATAGGAACCTATTTAACCTAATTCTGATAAGAATATGCATACAAATATTTTTCTATATTGGAATTATGGGAGGAATATTGTTTATAAATATACATAGTAACATATTTAACCTATTTCTGATAAGAATATGCATATAATTATTTTTTTCATGGGGATTATAGGTGGAATGTGGATTATAAATAGACATAGGAACATATTTAACCCATTTCTGATAAGATTAGGCATATAAGTATTTTTCTTAATGGGGATAATGGGTGGAAAATTATTTATAAATATACATAGCATCATATTAAACATATTTCTAATATGAATATGCATATAATTAATTTTCTACATTGGGATTGTGGGTGGAATATTGTCGTTAAACATACATAGGAATATAGTAAATAACGTTTCTGATATGAATATGCATATAATTGTGTTTCTATATGTTGATTATGGGTGGAATATTTTTTATAAATATACACAGGAACCTATTTAACCCATTTCTGATAAGAATATGCATATTATTATTTTTCTACATTGGGATTATGGGTGGAATATGGATTATAAATATACATAGGAAACTATTTAACCCATTTCTGATAAGAATATGTAAACAATTGTTTTTCTATATGGGAATTATGGGTGGAATATTGTTTATAAATATACATAGGGACCTATTTAACCCATTTCTGATAAGAATATGCATATAATTATGTTTCTCCATGGGGATTATGTGTGGAATCTTTTGAATAAATATACATGGGAATATATTTAACCCAATTCTGATAAGAATATGCATACAATTATTTTTCTATATGGGGATTATGGGTGGAATATTGTTTATAAATATACATAGTAACCTATTTAACCAATTTCTTATAAGAATATGCATACATTTTTTTCTGTATTAGGATTGTGGGTGGAAAAATATTTATAAATATACATAGGAACCTATTTAACCCATTTCTGATAAGAATATGCATATAATTATTTTTCTACATGGGGATTATGTGTGGAATATTGTTAATAAATATACATAGGAACCTATTTAACCCAATTCTGATAAGAATATGCATACAATTATTTTTCTATATGGGGATTATGGGTGGAATATTGTTTATAAATATACATAGTAACCTATTTAACCAATTTCTTATAAGAATATGCATATACATTTTTTTCTGTATTGGGATTGTGGGTGGAATAATATTTATAAATATACATAGGAACCTATTTAACCCATTTCTGATAAGAATATGCATATAATTATTTTTCTACATAGGGATTATGTGTGGAATATTGTTAATAAATATATATAGGAACCTATTTAACCTAATTCTGATAAGAATATGCATACAAATATTTTTCTATATTGGAATTATGGGAGGAATATTGTTTATAAATATACATAGTAACATATTTAACCTATTTCTGATAAGAATATGCATATAATTATTTTTTTCATGGGGATTATAGGTGGAATGTGGATTATAAATAGACATAGGAACATATTTAACCCATTTCTGATAAGATTAGGCATATAAGTATTTTTCGAAATGGGGATAATGGGTGGAAAATTATTTATAAATATACATAGCATCATATTAAACATATTTCTAATATGAATATGCATATAATTAATTTTCTACATTGGGATTGTGGGTGGAATATTGTCGTTAAACATACATAGGAATATAGTAAATAACGTTTCTGATATGAATATGCATATAATTGTGTTTCTATATGTTGATTATGGGTGGAATATTTTTTATAAATATACACAGGAACCTATTTAACCCATTTCTGATAAGAATATGCATATTATTATTTTTCTACATTGGGATTATGGGTGGAATATGGATTATAAATATACATAGGAAACTATTTAACCCATTTCTGATAAGAATATGTAAACAGTTGTTTTTCTATATGGGAATTATGGGTGGAATATTGTTTATAAATATACATAGGGACCTATTTAACCCATTTCTGATAAGAATATGCATATAATTATGTTTCTCCATGGGGATTATGTGTGGAATCTTGTGAATAAATATACATAGGAATATATTTAACCCAATTCTGATAAGAATATGCATACAATTATTTTTCTATATGGGGATTATGGGTGGAATATTGTTTATAAATATACATAGTAACCTATTTAACCAATTTCTTATAAGAATATGCATACATTTTTTTCTGTATTAGGATTGTGGGTGGAAAAATATTTATAAATATACATAGGAACCTATTTAACCCATTTCTGATAAGAATATGCATATAATTATTTTTCTACATGGGGATTATGTGTGGAATATTGTTAATAAATATACATAGGAACCTATTTAACCCAATTCTGATAAGAATATGCATACAATTATTTTTCTATATGGGGATTATGGGTGGAATATTGTTTATAAATATACATAGTAACCTATTTAACCAATTTCTTATAAGAATATGCATATACATTTTTTTCTGTATTGGGATTGTGGGTGGAATAATATTTATAAATATACATAGGAACCTATTTAACCCATTTCTGATAAGAATATGCATATAATTATTTTTCTACATAGGGATTATGTGTGGAATATTGTTAATAAATATACATAGGAACCTATTTTACCCAATTCTGATAAGAATATGCATACAATTATTTTTCTATATTGGAATTATGGGTGGAATATTGTTTATAAATATACATAGTAACATATTTAACCTATTTCTGATAAGAATATGCATATAATTTTTTTTTACATGGGGATTATAGGTGGAATGTGGATTATAAATAGACATAGGAACCTATTTAACCCATTTCTGATAAGATTAGGCATATAATTATTTTTCTAAATAGGGATAATGGGTGGAATATTATTTAGAAATATACATAGCATCATATTAAACCTATTTCTGATATGAATATGCATATAATTAATTTTCTACATGGGGATTATGGGTGGAATGTTGTTTATTAATATACATAGGAACCTATTTAACCAGTTTCTGATAAGAATATGCATATAATTATTTTTCTACTTGGGGATTATGGGTGGAATATTGTCGTTAAACATACATAGGAATATAATAA
The DNA here is from genome assembly GCA_037953035.1 of Aquarana catesbeiana. NCBI lineage: Eukaryota > Metazoa > Chordata > Amphibia > Anura > Ranidae > Aquarana > Aquarana catesbeiana. The sequence goes on along the minus strand of JBBHAA010000162.1, from coordinate 3,673,609 downwards.
ACCTATTTCTGATATGAATATGCAGATAATTGTGTTTCTATATGTTGATTATGGGTGGAATATTTTTTATAAATATACACAGGAACCTATTTAACCCATTTCTGATAAGAATATGCATATAATTATTTTTCTACATAGGGATTATAGGTGGAATATGGATTATTTAACCCATTTCTGATAAGAATATGTAAACAATTGTTTTTCTATATGGGAATTATGGGTGGAATATTGTTTATAAATATACATAGGGACCTATTTAACCCATTTCTTATAAGAATATGCATATAATTATTTTCTACCTAGGGACTATGGGTGGAATATGGATTATAAATATACATAGGAACCTATTTAACCCATTTCTGATAAGAATATGCATATAATTATTTTTCTATATAGGGAATATGGGTGGAATATTGTTTATAAATATACATGGGAACCTATTTAACCATTTCTGATAAGAATATGCATATAATAATTTTTCAACATGGGGATTATGGGTGGAATATTATTCATAAACATACTTAGGAACCAATTTAACCAATTTCTGATATGAATATGCATATGATTATTTTTCTACATGGGGATTATGGGTAGAATAGTGTTAATAAATATACCTAGGAAAACCTATTTCTGATATGAATATGCATATCATTATTTTCTACATGGGTAGAAAAGGTGGAATATTGTTTATAAATATACATAGTAACCTATGTAACCCATTTCTGATAAGAATATGCATATAATTATGTTTCTCCATAGGGAATACGTGTGGAATCTTGTGAATAAATATACATAGGAACCTATTTAACCCAATTCTGATAAGAATATGCATACAATTATTTTTCTATATGGGGATTATGGGTGGAATATTGTTTATAAATATACATAGTAACCTATTTAACCAATTTCTTATGAGAATATGCATATACATTTTTTTCTGTATTGGGATTGTGGGTGGAATAATATTTATAAATATACATAGGAACCTATTTAACCCATTTCTGATAAGAATATGCATATAATTATTTTTCTACATGGGGATTATGTGTGGAATATTGTTAATAAATATATATAGGAACCTATTTAACCTAATTCTGATAAGAATATGCATACAAATATTTTTCTATATTGGAATTATGGGAGGAATATTGTTTATAAATATACATAGTAACATATTTAACCTATTTCTGATAAGAATATGCATATAATTATTTTTTTCATGGGGATTATAGGTGGAATGTGGATTATAAATAGACATAGGAACATATTTAACCCATTTCTGATAAGATTAGGCATATAAGTATTTTTCTAAATGGGGATAATGGGTGGAAAATTATTTATAAATATACATAGCATCATATTAAACATATTTCTAATATGAATATGCATATAATTAATTTTCTACATTGGGATTGTGGGTGGAATATTGTCGTTAAACATACATAGGAATATAGTAAATAACGTTTCTGATATGAATATGCATATAATTGTGTTTCTATATGTTGATTATGGGTGGAATATTTTTTATAAATATACACAGGAACCTATTTAACCCATTTCTGATAAGAATATGCATATTATTATTTTTCTACATTGGGATTATGGGTGGAATATGGATTATAAATATACATAGGAAACTATTTAACTCATTTCTGATAAGAATATGTAAACAATTGTTTTTCTATATGGGAATTATGGGTGGAATATTGTTTATAAATATACATAGTAACCTATTTAACCAATTTCTTATAAGAATATGCATACATTTTTTTCTGTATTAGGATTGTGGGTGGAATAATATTTATAAATATACATAGGAACCTATTTAACCCATTTCTGATAAGAATATGCATATAATTATTTTTCTACATGGGGATTATGTGTGGAATATTGTTAATAAATATACATAGGAACCTATTTAACCCAATTCTGATAAGAATATGCATACAATTATTTTTCTATATTGGAATTATGGGTGGAATATTGTTTATAAATATACATAGTAACATATTTAACCTGTTTCTGATAAGAATATGCATATCATTTTTTTTTACATGGGGATTATAGGTGGAATGTGGATTATAAATAGATATAGGAACCTATTTAACCCATTTCTGATAAGATTAGGCATATAATTATTTTTCTAAATAGGGATAATGGGTGGAATATTATTTATACATATACATAGCATCATATTAAACCTATTTCTGATATGAATATGCATATAATAGATTTTCTACATGGGGATTATGGGTGGAATGTTGTTTATTAATATACATAGGAACCTATTTAACCAATTTCTGATAAGAATATGCATATAATTATTTTTGTACATGGGGATTATGGGTGGAATATTGTCGTTAAACATACATAGGAATATATTAAACCTATTTCTGATATCAATATGCATATAATTGTGTTTCTATATGTTGATTATGGGTGGAATATTTTTGATAAATATACACAGGAACCTACTTAACCCATTTCTGATAAGAATATGCATATAATTATTTTTCTACATAGGGATTATGGGTGGAATATGCATTATAAATATACATAGGAACCTATTTATCCCCTTTTCTGATAAGAATATGTAAACATTTTTTTTCTATATGGGAATTATGGGTGGAATATTGTTTATAAATATACATAGGGACCTATTTAACCAATTTCTGATAAAAAAAATGCATATAATTATTTTTCTACATGGGGATTATGGGTGGAATATTGTTTATAAATATACATGGAATCTATTTAACCCATTTCTGATAAGAATATGCATATAATTATTTTTTTACATGGGGATTATGGGATGAATATTGTTTATAAATATACATTGTAACCTATTTAACACATTTCTGATAATAATATACCAATATTTATTTTTCTACATGGGCATTATGGGTGGAATATTGTTAATAAATATATCTAGTAACCTATTTAACCCATTTCTGATAAGAATATGCATATAGTTATTTTTCTACATGGGGATCATGGGTGGAATAGTGTTTATAAATTTACATTGTAACCTATTTAACCCATTTCTGATAAGAACATGCATATCATTGTTTTTCTATATGGGGATTATGGGTGGAATATTGTTTAGAAATATATATGGAACCTAGTTAACAAGTTTCTGATAAGAATATGCATACAATTATTTTTCTATATGGGAATTATGGGTTTAATATTGTTTATGAATATACGTAGGATCCTATTTAACCCATTTCTGATAATAATATGCATATAATTATTTTTCTATATATGGATTATGGGTGGAATATTGTTTATAAATATACAAAGGGACCTATGTAACCCATTTCTTATAAGAATATGCATACAATTATTTTTCTATATCTAAATTATGGGTTTAATATTGTTTATGAATATACATAGAATCCTATTTAATCCATTTCTGATAAGAATATGCATATAATTATTTTTTTATATAGGGATTATGGGTGGAATATTATTTATAAATATACATAGGGACCTATTTAACCCATTTCTTATAAGAATATGCATATAATTATTTTCTACCTAGGGACTATGGGTGGAATATGGATTATAAAAATACATAGGAACCTATTTAACCCATTTCTGATAAGAATATGCAAACAATTGTTTTTCTATATGGGAATTATGGGTGGAATATTGTTTATAAATATATATAGTAACATATTTAAACCATTTCTGATAAGAATATGCATACAATTATTTTTCTATATGGGAATTATGGATGGAATGAGGTTTATAAATATACATAGGGACCTATTTAACCCATTTCTTATAAGAATATGCATATAATTATTTTTCTATATGGGGATTATGGGTTGGATATTGTTTATAAATATACATAGGATCCTATTTAATCCATTTCTGATAAAAATATGCATATAATTATTTTTCTATATAGGGATTATGGGTGGAATAATGTTTATAAATATACATGGGAACCTATTTAACCATTTCTGATAAGAATATGCATATAATAATTTTTCAACATGGGGATTATGTGTGGAATATTGTTTATAAACATACATAGGAACCTATTTAACCCATTTCTGATATGAATATGCATATAATTATTTTTCTACATGGGGATTATGGGTAGAATAGTGTTAATAAATATACCTAGGAATATATTAAACCTATTTCTGATATGAATATGCATATTATTATTTTCTATATGTGTAGAAAGGGTGGAAAATTGTTTATAAATATACATAGAAATCTATTTAACCCATTTCTGATAAGAACATGCATATAATTATGTTTCTCTATGGGGATTATGTGTGGAATCTTGTGAATAAATATACATAGGAACCTATTTAACCCAATTCTGATAAGAATATGCATACAATTATTTTTCTATATGGGGATTATGGGTGGAATATTGTTTATAAATATACATAGTAACCTATTTAACCAATTTCTTATAAGAATATGCATATACATTTTTTTCTGTATTGGGATTGTGGGTGGAATAATATTTATAAATATACATAGGAACCTATTTAACCCATTTCTGATAAGAATATGCATATAATTATTTTTCTACATGGGGATTATGTGTGGAATATTGTTAATAAATATACATAGGAACCTATTTTACCCAATTCTGATAAGAATATGCATACAATTATTTTTCTATATTGGAATTATGGGTGGAATATTGTTTATAAATATACATAGTAACATATTTAACCTATTTCTGATAAGAATATGCATATAATTTTTTTTTACATGGGGATTATAGGTGGAATGTGGATTATAAATAGACATAGGAACCTATTTAACCCATTTCTGATAAGATTAGGCATATAATTATTTTTCTAAATGGGGATAATGGGTGGAATATTATTTAGAAATATACATAGCATCATATTAAACCTATTTCTGATATGAATATGCATATAATTAATTTTCTACATGGGGATTATGGGTGGAATGTTGTTTATTAATATACATAGGAACCTATTTAACCAGTTTCTGATAAGAATATGCATATAATTATTTTTCTACATGGGGATTATGGGTGGAATATTGTCGTTAAACATACATAGGAATATATTAAACCTATTTCTGATATGAATATGCATATAATTGTGTTTCTATATGTTGATTATGGGTGGAATATTTTTGATAAATATACACAGGAACCTACTTAACCCATTTCTGATAAGAATATGCATATAATTATTTTTCTACATAGGGATTATGGGTGGAATATGCATTATAAATATACATAGGAACCTATTTAACCCATTTCTGATAAGAATATGTAAACATTTTTTTTCTATATGGGAATTATGGGTGGAATATTGTTTATAAATATACATAGGGACCTATTTAACCCATTTCTGATAAAAAAATGCATATAATTATTTTTCTACATGGGGATTATGGGTGGAATATTGTTTATAAATATACATGGAATCTATTTAACCCATTTCTGATAAGAATATGCATATAATTATTTTTTTACATGGGGATTATGGGATGAATATTGTTTATAAATATACATTGTAACCTATTTAACACATTTCTGATAATAATATACCAATATTTATTTTTCTACATGGGCATTATGGGTGGAATATTGTTAATAAATATATCTAGTAACCTATTTAACCCATTTCTGATAAGAATATGCATATAGTTATTTTTCTACATGGGGATCATGGGTGGAATAGTGTTTATAAATTTACATTGTAACCTATTTAACCCATTTCTGATAAGAACATGCATATCATTGTTTTTCTATATGGGGATTATGGGTGGAATATTGTTTATAAATATATATGGAACCTAGTTAACAAGTTTCTGATAAGAATATGCATACAATTATTTTTCTATATGGGAATTATGGGTTTAATATTGTTTATGAATATACATAGGATCCTATTTAACCTATTTCTGATAATAATATGCATATAATTATTTTTCTATATAGGGATTATGGGTGGAATATTGTTTATAAATATACAGAGGGACCTATGTAACCCATTTCTTATAAGAATATGCATACAATTATTTTTCTATATCTAAATTATGGGTTTAATATTGTTTATGAATATACATAGAATCCTATTTAATCCATTTCTGATAAGAATATGCATATAATTATTTTTTTATATAGGGATTATGGGTGGAATATTGTTTATAAATATACATAGGGACCTATTTAACCCATTTCTTATAAGAATATGCATATAATTATTTTCTACCTAGGGACTATGGGTGGAGTATGGATTATAAATATACATAGGAACCCATTTAACCCATTTCTGATAAGAATATGCAAACAATTGTTTTTCTATATGGGAATTATGGGTGGAATATTGTTTATAAATATATATAGTAACATATTTAAACCATTTCTGATAAGAATATGCATACAATTATTTTTCTATATGGGAATTATGGGTGGAATGAGGTTTATAAATATACATAGGGACCTATTTAACCCATTTCTTATAAGAATATGCATATAATTATTTTTCTATATGGGGATTATGGGTTGGATATTGTTTATAAATATACATAGGATCCTATTTAATCCATTTCTGATAAGAATATGCATATAATTATTTTTCTATATAGGGATTATGGGTGGAATAATGTTTATAAATATACATGGGAACCTATTTAACAATTTCTGATAAGAATATGCATATAATAATTTTTCAACATGGGGATTATGTGTGGAATATTGTTTATAAACATACATAGGAACCTATTTAACCCATTTCTGATATGAATATGCATATAATTATTTTTCTACATGGGGATTATGGGTAGAATAGTGTTAATAAATATACCTAGGAATATATTAAACCTATTTCTGATATGAATATGCATATTATTATTTTCTATATGTGTAGAAAGGGTGGAAAATTGTTTATAAATATACATAGAAATCCATTTAACCCATTTCTGATAAGAACATGCATATAATTATGTTTCTCTATGGGGATTATGTGTGGAATCTTGTGAATAAATATACATAGGAACCTATTTAACCCAATTCTGATAAGAACATGCATACAATTATTTTTCTATATGGGGATTATGGGTGGAATATTGTTTATAAATATACATAGTAACCTATTTAACCAATTTCTTATAAGAATATGCATATACATTTTTTTCTGTATTGGGATTGTGGGTGGAATAATATTTATAAATATACATAGGAACCTATTTAACCCATTTCTGATAAGAATATGCATATAATTATTTTTCTACATGGGGATTATGTGTGGAATATTGTTAATAAATATACATAGGAACCTATTTTACCCAATTCTGATAAGAATATGCATACAATTATTTTTTTATATTGGAATTATGGGTGGAATATTGTTTATAAATATACATAGTAACATATTTAACCTATTTCTGATAAGAATATGCATATAATTTTTTTTTACATGGGGATTATAGGTGGAATGTGGATTATAAATAGACATAGGAACCTATTTAACCCATTTCTGATAAGATTAGGCATATAATTATTTTTCTAAATGGGGATAATGGGTGGAATATTATTTAGAAATATACATAGCATCATATTAAACCTATTTCTGATATGAATATGCATATAATTAATTTTCTACATGGGGATTATGGGTGGAATGTTGTTTATTAATATACATAGGAACCTATTTAACCAGTTTCTGATAAGAATATGCATATAATTATTTTTCTACATGGGGATTATGGGTGGAATATTGTCGTTAAACATACATAGGAATATATTAAACCTATTTCTGATATGAATATGCATATAATTGTGTTTCTATATGTTGATTATGGGTGGAATATTTTTTATAAATATACACAGGAACCTATTTAACCCATTTCTGATAAGAATATGCATATAATTATTTTTCTACATAGGGATTATGGGTGGAATATGGATTATAAATATACATAGGAACCTATTTAACCCATTTCTGATAAGAATATGTAAACAATTGTTTTTCTATATGCGAATTATGGGTGGAATATTGTTTATAAATATACATAGGGACCTATTTAACCCATTTCTTATAAGAATATGCATATAATTATTTTCTACCTAGGGACTATGGGTGGAATATGGATTATAAATATACATAGGAACCTATTTAACCCATTTCTGATAAGAATATGCATATAATTATTTTTCTATATAGGGAATATGGGTGGAATATTGTTTATAAATATACATGGGAACCTATTTAACCATTTCTGATAAAAATATGCATATAATAATTTTTCAACATGGGGATTATGGGTGGAATATTATTCATAAACATACTTAGGAACCTATTTAACCAATTTCTGATATGAATATGGTTATGATTATTTTTCTACATGGGGATTATGGGTAGAATAGTGTTAATAAATATACCTAGGAAAACCTATTTCTGATATGAATATGCATATAATTATTTTCTACATGGGTAGAAAAGGTGGAATATTGTTTATAAATATACATAGTAACCTATTTAACCCATTTCTGATAAGAATATGCATATAATTATGTTTCTCCATAGGGAATATGTGTGGAATCTTGTGAATAAATATACATAGGAACCTATTTAACCCAATTCTGATAAGAATACGCATACAATTATTTTTCTATATGGGGATTATGGGTGGAATATTGTTTATAAATATACATAGTAACCTATTTAACCAATTTCTTATAAGAATATGCATATACATTTTTTTCTGTATTGGGATTGTGGGTGGAATAATATTTATAAATATACATAGGAACCTATTTAACCCATTTCTGATAAGAATATGCATATAATTATTTTTCTATATGGGGATTATGGCTTGGATATTGTTTATAAATATACATAGGATCCTATTTAATCCATTTCTGATAAGAATATGCATATAATTATTTTTCTATATAGGGATTATGGGTGGAATAATGTTTATAAATATACATGGGAACCTATTTAACCATTTCTGATAAGAATATGCATATAATAATTTTTCAACATGGGGATTATGTGTGGAATATTGTTTATAAACATACATAGGAACCTATTTAACCCATTTCTGATATGAATATGCATATAATTATTTTTCTACATGGGGATTATGGGTAGAATAGTGTTAATAAATATACCTAGGAATATATTAAACCTATTTCTGATATGAATATGCATATTATTATTTTCTATATGTGTAGAAAGGGTGGAAATTGTTTATAAATATACATAGAAATCTATTTAACCCATTTCTGATAAGAACATGCATATAATTATGTTTCTCTATGGGGATTATGTGTGGAATCTTGTGAGTAAATATACATAGGAACCTATTTAACCCAATTCTGATAAGAATATGCATACAATTATTTTTCTATATGGGGATTATGGGTGGAATATTGTTTATAAATATACATAGTAACCTATTTAACCAATTTCTTATAAGAATATGCATATACATTTTTTTCTGTATTGGGATTGTGGGTGGAATAATATTTATAAATATACATAGGAACCTATTTCACCCATTTCTGATAAGAATATGCATATAATTATTTTTCTACATGGGGATTATGTGTGGAATATTGTTAATAAATATATATAGGAACCTATTTAACCTAATTCTGATAAGAATATGCATACAAATATTTTTCTATATTGGAATTATGGGAGGAATATTGTTTATAAATATACATAGTAACATATTTAACCTATTTCTGATAAGAATATGCATATAATTATTTTTTTCATGGGGATTATAGGTGGAATGTGGATTATAAATAGACATAGGAACATATTTAACCCATTTCTGATAAGATTAGGCATATAAGTATTTTTCTAAATGGGGATAATGGGTGGAAAATTATTTATAAATATACATAGCATCATATTAAACATATTTCTAATATGAATATGCATATAATTAATTTTCTACATTGGGATTGTGGGTGGAATATTGTCCTTAAACATACATAGGAATATAGTAAATAACGTTTCTGATATGAATATGCATATAATTGTGTTTCTATATGTTGATTATGGGTGGAATATTTTTTATAAATATACACAGGAACCTATTTAACCCATTTCTGATAAGAATATGCATATTATTATTTTTCTACATTGGGATTATGGGTGGAATATGGATTATAAATATACATAGGAAACTATTTAACCCATTTCTGATAAGAATATGTAAACAATTGTTTTTCTATATGGGAATTATGGGTGGAATATTGTTTATAAATATACATAGGGACCTATTTAACCCATTTCTGATAAGGATATGCATATAATTATGTTTCTCCATGGGGATTATGTGTGGAATCTTGTGAATAAATATACATAGGAATCTATTTAACCCAATTCTGATAAGAATATGCATACAATTATTTTTCTATATGGGGATTATGGGTGGAATATTGTTTATAAATATACATAGTAACCTATTTAACCCATTTCTTATAAGAATATGCATATAATTATTTTTCTATATGGGGATTATGGGTTGGATATTGTTTATAAATATACATAGGATCCTATTTAATCCATTTCTGATAAGAATATGCATATAATTATTTTTCTATATAGGGATTATGGGTGGAATAATGTTTATAAATATACATGGGAACCTATTTAACCATTTCTGATAAGAATATGCATATAATAATTTTTCAACATGGGGATTATGTGTGGAATATTGTTTATAAACATACATAGGAACCTATTTAACCCATTTCTGATATGAATATGCATATAATTATTTTTCTACATGGGGATTATGGGTAGAATAGTGTTAATAAATATACCTAGGAATATATTAAACCTATTTCTGATATGAATATGCATATTATTATTTTCTATATGTGTAGAAAGGGTGGAAAATTGTTTATAAATATACATAGAAATCTATTTAACCCATTTCTGATAAGAACATGCATATAATTATGTTTCTCTATGGGGATTATGTGTGGAATCTTGTGAATAAATATACATAGGAACCTATTTAACCCAATTCTGATAAGAATATGCATACAATTATTTTTCTATATGGGGATTATGGGTGGAATATTGTTTATAAATATACATAGTAACCTCTTTAACCAATTTCTTATAAGAATATGCATATACATTTTTTTCTGTATTGGGATTGTGGGTGGAATAATATTTATAAATATACATAGGAACCTATTTAACCCATTTCTGATAAGAATATGCATATAATTATTTTTCTACATGGGGATTATGTGTTGAATATTGTTAATAAATATACATAGGAACCTATTTTACCCAATTCTGATAAGAATATGCATACAATTATTTTTCTATATTGGAATTATGGGTGGAATATTGTTTATAAATATACATAGTAACATATTTAACCTATTTCTGATAAGAATATGCATATAATTTTTTTTACATGGGGATTATAGGTGGAATGTGGATTATAAATAGACATAGGAACCTATTTAACCCATTTCTGATAAGATTAGGCATATAATTATTTTTCTAAATGGGGATAATGGGTGGAATATTATTTAGAAATATACATAGCATCATATTAAACCTATTTCTGATATGAATATGCATATAATTAATTTTCTACATGGGGATTATGGGTGGAATGTTGTTTATTAATATACATAGGAACCTATTTAACCCAATTCTGATAAGAATATGCATACAATTATTTTTCTATATGGGGATTATGGGTGGAATATTGTCGTTAAACATACATAGGAATATATTAAACCTATTTCTGATATGAATATGCATATAATTGTGTTTCTATATGTTGATTATGGGTGGAATATTTTTTATAAATATACACAGGAACCTATTTAACCCATTTCTGATAAGAATATGCATATAATTATTTTTCTACATAGGGATTATGGGTGGAATATGGATTATAAATATACATAGGAACCTATTTAACCCATTTCTGATAAGAATATGTAAACAATTGTTTTTCTATATGGGAATTATGGGTGGAATATTGTTTATAAATATACATAGGGACCTATTTAACCCATTTCTTATAAGAATATGCATATAATTATTTTCTACCTAGGGACTATGGGTGGAATATGGATTATAAATATACATAGGAACCTACTTAACCCATTTCTGATAAGAATATGCATATAATTATTTTTCTATATAGGGAATATGGGTGGAATATTGTTTATAAATATACATGGGAACCTATTTAACCATTTCTGATAAGAATATGCATATAATAATTTTTAAACATGGGGATTATGGGTGGAATATTATTCATAAACATACTTAGGAACCTATTTAACCAATTTCTGATATGAATATGCATATGATTATTTTTCTACATGGGGATTATGGGTAGAATAGTGTTAATAAATATACCTAGGAAAACCTATTTCTGATATGAATATGCATATAATTATTTTCTACATGGGTAGAAAAGGTGGAATATTGTTTATAAATAGACATAGTAACCTATTTAACCCATTTCTGGTAAGAATATGCATATAATTATGTTTCTCCATAGGGAATATGTGTGGAATCTTGTGAATAAATATACATAGGAACCTATTTAACCCAATTCTGATAAGAATATGCATACAATTATTTTTCTATATGGGGATTATGGGTGGAATATTGTTTATAAATATACATAGTAACCTATTTAACCAATTTCTTATAAGAATATGCATATACATTTTTTTCTGTATTGGGAATGTGGGTGGAATAATATTTATAAATATACATAGGAACCTATTTAACCCATTTCTGATAAGAATATGCATATAATTATTTTTCTACATGGGGATTATGTGTGGAATATTGTTAATAAATATATATAGGAACCTATTTAACCTAATTCTGATAAGAATATGCATACAAATATTTTTCTATATTGGAATTATGGGAGGAATATTGTTTATAAATATACATAGTAACATATTTAACCTATTTCTGATAAGAATATGCATATAATTATTTTTTTCATGGGGATTATAGGTGGAATGTGGATTATAAATAGACATAGGAACATATTTAACCCATTTCTGATAAGATTAGGCATATAAGTATTTTTCTAAATGGGGATAATGGGTGGAAAATTATTTATAAATATACATAGCATCATATTAAACATATTTCTAATATGAATATGCAAATAATTAATTTTCTACATTGGGATTGTGGGTGGAATATTGTCGTTAAACATACATAGGAATATAGTAAATAACGTTTCTGATATGAATATGCATATAATTGTGTTTCTATATGTTGATTATGGGTGGAATATTTTTTATAAATATACACAGGAACCTATTTAACCCATTTCTGATAAGAATATGCATATTATTATTTTTCTACATTGGGATTATGGGTGGAATATGGATTATAAATATACATAGGAAACTATTTAACCCATTTCTGATAAGAATATGTAAACAATTGTTTTTCTATATGGGAATTATGGGTGGAATATTGTTTATAAATATACATAGGGACCTATTTAACCCATTTCTGATAAGAATATGCATATAATTATGTTTCTCCATGGGGATTATGTGTGGAATCTTGTGAATAAATATACATAGGAATCTATTTAACCCAATTCTGATAAGAATATGCATACAATTATTTTTCTATATGGGGATTATGGGTTGGATATTGTTTATAAATATACATAGGATCCTATTTAATCCATTTCTGATAAGAATATGCATATAATTATTTTTCTATATAGGGATTATGGGTGGAATAATGTTTATAAATATACATGGGAACCTATTTAACCATTTCTGATAAGAATATGCATATAATAATTTTTCAACATGGGGATTATGTGTGGAATATTGTTTATAAACATACATAGGAACCTATTTAACCCATTTCTGATATGAATATGCATATAATTATTTTTCTACATGGGGATTATGGGTAGAATAGTGTTAATAAATATACCTAGGAATATATTAAACCTATTTCTGATATGAATATGCATATTATTATTTTCTATATGTGTAGAAAGGGTGGAAAATTGTTTATAAATATACATAGAAATCTATTTAACCCATTTCTGATAAGAACATGCATATAATTATGTTTCTCTATGGGGATTATGTGTGGAATCTTGTGAATAAATATACATAGGAACCTATTTAACCCAATTCTGATAAGAATATGCATACAATTATTTTTCTATATAGGGATTATGGGTGGAATATTGTTTATAAATATACATAGTAACCTATTTAACCAATTTCTTATAAGAATATGCATATACATTTTTTTCTGTATTGGGATTGTGGGTGGAATAATATTTATAAATATACATAGGAACCTATTTAACCCATTTCTGATAAGAATATGCATATAATTATTTTTCTACATGGGGATTATGTGTGGAATATTGTTAATAAATATACATAGGAACCTATTTTACCCAATTCTGATAAGAATATGCATACAATTATTTTTCTATATTGGAATTATGGGTGGAATATTGTTTATAAATATACATAGTAACATATTTAACCTATTTCTGATAAGAATATGCATATAATTTTTTTTTACATGGGGATTATAGGTGGAATGTGGATTATAAATAGACATAGGAACCTATTTAACCCATTTCTGATAAGATTAGGCATATAATTATTTTTCTAAATGGGGATAATGGGTGGAATATTATTTAGAAATATACATAGCATCATATTAAACCTATTTCTGATATGAATATGCATATAATTAATTTTCTACATGGGGATTATGGGTGGAATGTTGTTTATTAATATACATAGGAACCTATTTAACCAGTTTCTGATAAGAATATGCATATAATTATTTTTCTACATGGGGATTATGGGTGGAATATTGTCGTTAAACATACATAGGAATATATTAAACCTATTTCTGATATGAATATGCATATAATTGTGTTTCTATATGTTGATTATGGGTGGAATATTTTTGATAAATATACACAGGAACCTACTTAACCCATTTCTGATAAGACCATGCATATAATTATTTTTCTACATACTGATTATGGGTGGAATATGCATTATAAATATACATAGGAACCTATTTAACCCATTTCTGATAAGAATATGTAAACATTTTTTTTCTATATAGGAATTATGGGTGGAATATTGTTTATAAATATACATAGGGACCTATTTAACCCATTTCTGATAAAAAAAAATGCATATAATTATTTTTCTACATGGGGATTATGGGTGGAATATTGTTTATAAATATACATGGAATCTATTTAACCCATTTCTGATAAGAATATGCACATAATTATTTTTTTACATGGGGATTATGGGATGAATATTGTTTATAAATATACATTGTAACCTATTTAACACATTTCTGATAATAATATACCAATATTTATTTTTCTACATGGGCATTATGGGTGGAATATTGTTAATAAATATATCTAGTAACCTATTTAACCCATTTCTGATAAGAATATGCATATAGTTATTTTTCTACATGGGGATCATGGGTGGAATAGTGTTTATAAATTTACATTGTAACCTATTTAACCCATTTCTGATAAGAACATGCATATCATTGTTTTTCTATATGGGGATTATGGGTGGAATATTGTTTATAAATATATATGGAACCTAGTTAACAAGTTTCTGATAAGAATATGCATACAATTATTTTTCTATATGGGAATTATGGGTTTAATATTGTTTATGAATATACATAGGATCCTATTTAACCCATTTCTGATAATAATATGCATATAATTATTTTTCTATATAGGGATTATGGGTGGAATATTGTTTATAAATATACAGAGGGACCTATGTAACCCATTTCTTATAAGAATATGCATACAATTATTTTTCTATATCTAAATTATGGGTTTAATATTGTTTATGAATATACATAGAATCCTATTTAATCCATTTCTGATAAGAATATGCATATAATTATTTTTTTATATAGGGATTATGGGTGGAATATTGTTTATAAATATACATAGGGACCTATTTAACCCATTTCTTATAAGAATATTCATATAATTATTTTCTACCTAGGGACTATGGGTGGAATATGGATTATAAATATACATAGGAACCTATTTAACCCATTTCTGATAAGAATATGCAAACAATTGTTTTTCTATATGGGAATTATGGGTGGAATATTGTTTATAAATATATATAGTAACATATTTAAACCATTTCTGATAAGAATATGCATACAATTATTTTTCTATATGGGAATTATGGGTGGAATGAGGTTTATAAATATACACAGGGACCTATTTAACCCATTTCTTATAAGAATATGCATATAATTATTTTTCTATATGGGGATTATGGGTTGGATATTGTTTATAAATATACATAGGATCCTATTTAATCCATTTCTGATAAGAATATGCATATAATTATTTTTCTATATAGGGATTATGGGTGGAATAATGTTTATAAATATACATGGGAACCTATTTAACCATTTCTGATAAGAATATGCATATAATAATTTTTCAACATGGGGATTATGTGTGGAATATTGTTTATAAACATACATAGGAACCTATTTAACCCATTTCTGATATGAATATGCATATAATTATTTTTCTACATGGGGATTATGGGTAGAATAGTGTTAATAAATATACCTAGGAATATATTAAACCTATTTCTGATATGAATATGCATATTATTATTTTCTATATGTGTAGAAAGGGTGGAAAATTGTTTATAAATATACATAGAAATCTATTTAACCCATTTCTGATAAGAACATGCATATAATTATGTTTCTCTATGGGGATTATGTGTGGAATCTTGTGAATAAATATACATAGGAACCTATTTAACCCAATTCTGATAAGAATATGCATACAATTATTTTTCTATATGGGGATTATGGGTGGAATATTGTTTATAAATATACATAGTAACCTATTTAACCAATTTCTTATAAGAATATGCATATAAATTTTTTTCTGTGTTGGGATTGTGGGTGGAATAATATTTATAAATATACATAGGAATCTATTTAACCCATTTCTGATAAGAATATGCATATAATTATTTTTCTACATGGGGATTATGTGTGGAATATTGTTAATAAATATACATAGGAACCTATTTTACCCAATTCTGATAAGAATATGCATACAATTATTTTTTTATATTGGAATTATGGGTGGAATATTGTTTATAAATATACATAGTAACATATTTAACCTATTTCTGATAAGAATATGCATATAATTTTTTTTTACATGGGGATTATAGGTGGAATGTGGATTATAAATAGACATAGGAACCTATTTAACCCATTTCTGATAAGATTAGGCATATAATTATTTTTCTAAATGGGGATAATGGGTGGAATATTATTTAGAAATATACATAGCATCATATTAAACCTATTTCTGATATGAATATGCATATAATTAATTTTCTACATGGGGATTATGGGTGGAATGTTGTTTATTAATATACATAGGAACCTATTTAACCAGTTTCTGATAAGAATATGCATATAATTATTTTTCTACATGGGGATTATGGGTGGAATATTGTCGTTAAACATACATAGGAATATATTAAACCTATTTCTGATATGAATATGCATATAATTGTGTTTCTATATGTTGATGATGGGTGGAATATTTTTTATAAATATACACAGGAACCTATTTAACCCATTTCTGATAAGAATATGCATATCATTATTTTTCTACATAGGGATTATGGGTGGAATATGGATTATAAATATACATAGGAACCTATTTAACCCATTTCTGATAAGAATATGTAAACAATTGTTTTTCTATATGGGAATTATGGGTGGAATATTGTTTATAAATATACATAGGGACCTATTTAACCCATTTCTTATAAGAATATGCATATAATTATTTTCTACCTAGGGACTATGGGTGGAATATGGATTATAAATATACATAGGAACCTATTTAACCCATTTCTGATAAGAATATGCATATAATTATTTTTCTATATAGGGAATATGGGTGGAATATTGTTTATAAATATACATGGGAACCTATTTAACCATTTCTGATAAGAATATGCATATAATAATTTTTCAACATGGGGATTATGGGTGGAATATTATTCATAAACATAATTAGGAACCTATTTAACCAATTTCTGATATGAATATGCTTATGATTATTTTTCTACATGGGGATTATGGGTAGAATAGTATTAATAAATATACCTAGGAAAACCTATTTCTGATATGAATATGCATATAATTATTTTCTACATGGGTAGAAAAGGTGGAATATTGTTTATAAATATACATAGTAACCTATTTAACCCATTTCTGATAAGAATATGCATATAATTATGTTTCTCCATAGGGAATATGTGTGGAATCTTGTGAATAAATATACATAGGAACCTATTTAACCCAATTCTGATAAGAATACGAATACAATTATTTTTCTCTATGGGGATTATGGGTGGAATATTGTTTATAAATATACATAGTAACCTATTTAACCAATTTCTTATAAGAATATGCATATACATTTTTTTCTGTATTGGGATTGTGGGTGGAATAATATTTATAAATATACATAGGAACCTATTTAACCCATTTCTGATAAGAATATGCATATAATTATTTTTCTACATGGGGATTATGTGTGGAATATTGCTAATAAATATATATAGGAACCTATTTAACCTAATTCTGATAAGAATATGCATATAAATATTTTTCTATACTGGAATTATGGGAGGAATATTGTTTATAAATATACATAGTAACATATTTAACCTATTTCTGATAAGAATATGCATATAATTATTTTTTTCATGGGGATTATAGGTGGAATGTGGATTATAAATAGACATAGGAACATATTTAACCCATTTCTGATAAGATTAGGCATATAAGTATTTTTCTAAATGGGGATAATGGGTGGAAAATTATTTATAAATATACATAGCATCATATTAAACATATTTCTAATATGAATATGCAAATAATTAATTTTCTACATTGGGATTGTGGGTGGAATATTGTCGTTAAACATACATAGGAATATAGTAAATAACGTTTCTGATATGAATATGCATATAATTGTGTTTCTATATGTTGATTATGGGTGGAATATTTTTTATAAATATACACAGGAACCTATTTAACCCATTTCTGATAAGAATATGCATATTATTATTTTTCTACATTGGGATTATGGGTGGAATATGGATTATAAATATACATAGGAAACTATTTAACCCATTTCTGATAAGAATATGTAAACAATTGTTTTTCTATATGGGAATTATGGGTGGAATTTTGTTTATAAATATACATAGGGACCTATTTAACCCATTTCTGATAAGAATATGCATATAATTATGTTTCTCCATGGGGATTATGTGTGGAATCTTGTGAATAAATATACATAGGAATCTATTTAACCCAATTCTGATAAGAATATGCATACAATTATTTTTCTATATGGGGATTATGGGTTGGATATTGTTTATAAATATACATAGGATCCTATTTAATCCATTTCTGATAAGAATATGCATATAATTATTTTTCTATATAGGGATTATGGGTGGAATAATGTTTATAAATATACATGGGAACCTATTTAACCATTTCTGATAAGAATATGCATATAATAATTTTTCAACATGGGGATTATGTGTGGAATATTGTTTATAAACATACATAGGAACCTATTTAACCCATTTCTGATATGAATATGCATATAATTATTTTTCTACATGGGGATTATGGGTAGAATAGTGTTAATAAATATACCTAGGAATATATTAAACCTATTTCTGATATGAATATGCATATTATTATTTTCTATATGTGTAGAAAGGGTGGAAAATTGTTTATAAATATACATAGAAATCTATTTAACCCATTTCTGATAAGAACATGCATATAATTATGTTTCTCTATGGGGATTATGTGTGGAATCTTGTGAATAAATATACATAGGAACCTATTTAACCCAATTCTGATAAGAATATGCATACAATTATTTTTCTATATAGGGATTATGGGTGGAATATTGTTTATAAATATACATAGTAACCTATTTAACCAATTTCTTATAAGAATATGCATATACATTTTTTTCTGTATTGGGATTGTGGGTGGAATAATATTTATAAATATACATAGGAACCTATTTAACCCATTTCTGATAAGAATATGCATATAATTATTTTTCTACATGGGGATTATGTGTGGAATATTGTTAATAAATATACATAGGAACCTATTTTACCCAATTCTGATAAGAATATGCATACAATTATTTTTCTATATTGGAATTATGGGTGGAATATTGTTTATAAATATACATAGTAACATATTTAACCTATTTCTGATAAGAATATGCATATAATTTTTTTTTACATGGGGATTATAGGTGGAATGTGGATTATAAATAGACATAGGAACCTATTTAACCCATTTCTGATAAGATTAGGCATATAATTATTTTTCTAAATGGGGATAATGGGTGGAATATTATTTAGAAATATACATAGCATCATATTAAACCTATTTCTGATATGAATATGCATATAATCAATTTTCTACATGGGGATTATGGGTGGAATGTTGTTTATTAATATACATAGGAACCTATTTAACCCAATTCTGATAAGAATATGCATACAATTATTTTTCTATATGGGGATTATGGGTGGAATATTGTTTATAAATATACATAGTAACCTATTTAACCAATTTCTTATAAGAATATGCATATACATTTTTTTCTGTATTGGGATTGTGGGTGGAATAATATTTATAAATATACATAGGAACCTATTTAACCCATTTCTGATAAGAATATGCATATAATTATTTTTCTACATGGGGATTATGTGTGGAATATTGTTAATAAATATACATAGGAACCTATTTTACCCAATTCTGATAAGAATATGCATACAATTATTTTTCTTTATTGGAATTATGGGTGGAATATTGTTTATAAATATACATAGTAACATATTTAACCTATTTCTGATAAGAATATGCATATAATTTTTTTTTACATGGGGATTATAGGTGGAATGTGGATTATAAATAGACATAGGAACCTATTTAACCCATTTCTGATAAGATTAGGCATATAATTATTTTTCTAAATGGGGATAATGGGTGGAATATTATTTAGAAATATACATAGCATCATATTAAACCTATTTCTGATATGAATATGCATATAATTAATTTTCTACATGGGGATTATGGGTGGAATGTTGTTTATTAATATACATAGGAACCTATTTAACCCAATTCTGATAAGAATATGCATACAATTATTTTTCTATATGGGGATTATGGGTGGAATATTGTTTATAAATATACATAGTAACCTATTTAACCAATTTCTTATAAGAATATGCATATACATTTTTTTCTGTATTGGGATTGTGGGTGGAATAATATTTATAAATATACATAGGAACCTATTTAACCCATTTCTGATAAGAATATGCATATAATTATTTTTCTACATGGGGATTATGTGTGGAATATTGTTAATAAATATATATAGGAACCTATTTAACCTAATTCTGATAAGAATATGCATACAAATATTTTTCTATATTGGAATTATGGGAGGAATATTGTTTATAAATATACATAGTAACATATTTAACCTATTTCTGATAAGAATATGCATATAATTATTTTTTTCATGGGGATTATAGGTGGAATGTGGATTATAAATAGACATAGGAACATATTTAACCCATTTCTGATAAGATTAGGCATATAAGTATTTTTCTAAATGGGGATAATGGGTGGAAAATTATTTATAAATATACATAGCATCATATTAAACATATTTCTAATATGAATATGCATATAATTAATTTTCTACATTGGGATTGTGGGTGGAATATTGTCGTTAAACATACATAGGAATATAGTAAATAACGTTTCTGATATGAATATGCATATAATTGTGTTTCTATATGTTGATTATGGGTGGAATATTTTTTATAAATATACACAGGAACCTATTTAACCCATTTCTGATAAGAATATGCATATTATTATTTTTCTTCATTGGGATTATGGGTGGAATATGGTTTATAAATATACATAGGAAACTATTTAACCCATTTCTGATAAGAATATGTAAACAATTGTTTTTCTATATGGGAATTATGGGTGGAATATTGTTTATAAATACACATAGGGACCTATTTAACCCATTTCTGATAAGAATATGCATATAATTATGTTTCTCCATGGGGATTATGTGTGGAATCTTGTGAATAAATATACATAGGAATCTATTTAACCCAATTCTGATAAGAATATGCATACAATTATTTTTCTATATGGGGATTATGGGTTGGATATTGTTTATAAATATACATAGGATCCTATTTAATCCATTTCTGATAAGAATATGCATATAATTATTTTTCTATATAGGGATTATGGGTGGAATAATGTTTATAAATATACATGGGAACCTATTTAACCATTTCTGATAAGAATATGCATATAATAATTTTTCAACATGGGGATTATGTGTGGAATATTGTTTATAAACATACATAGGAACCTATTTAACCCATTTCTGATATGAATATGCATATAATTATTTTTCTACATGGGGATTATGGGTAGAATAGTGTTAATAAATATACCTAGGAATATATTAAACCTATTTCTGATATGAATATGCATATTATTATTTTCTATATGTGTAGAAAGGGTGGAAAATTGTTTATAAATATACATAGAAATCTATTTAACCCATTTCTGATAAGAACATGCATATAATTATGTTTCTCTATGGGGATTATGTGTGGAATCTTGTGAATAAATATACATAGGAACCTATTTAACCCAATTCTGATAAGAATATGCATACAATTATTTTTCTATATGGGGATTATGGGTGGAATATTGTTTATAAATATACATAGTAACCTATTTAACCAATTTCCTATAAGAATATGCATATACATTTTTTTCTGTATTGGGATTGTGGGTGGAATAATATTTATAAATATACATAGGAACCTATTTAACCCATTTCTGATAAGAATATGCATATAATTATTTTTCTACATGGGGATTATGTGTGGAATATTGTTAATAAATATACATAGGAACCTATTTTACCCAATTCTGATAAGAATATGCATACAATTATTTTTCTATATTGGAATTATGGGTGGAATATTGTTTATAAATATACATAGTAACATATTTAACCTATTTCTGATAAGAATATGCATATAATTTTTTTTTTACATGGGGATTATAGGTGGAATGTGGATTATAAATAGACATAGGAACCTATTTAACCCATTTCTGATAAGATTAGGCATATAATTATTTTTCTAAATGGGGATAATGGGTGGAATATTATTTAGAAATATACATAGCATCATATTAAACCTATTTCTGATATGAATATGCATATAATTAATTTTCTACATGGGGATTATGGGTGGAATGTTGTTTATTAATATACATAGGAACCTATTTAACCAGTTTCTGATAAGAATATGCATATAATTATTTTTCTACATGGGGATTATGGGTGGAATATTGTCGTTAAACATACATAGGAATATATTAAACCTATTTCTGATATGAATATGCATATAATTGTGTTTCTATATGTTGATTATGGGTGGAATATTTTTGATAAATATACACAGGAACCTACTTAACCCATTTCTGATAAGAATATGCATATAATTATTTTTCTACATAGGGATTATGGGTGGAATATGCATTATAAATATACATAGGAACCTATTTAACCCATTTCTGATAAGAATATGTAAACATTTTTTTTCTATATGGGAATTATGGGTGGAATATTGTTTATAAATATACATAGGGACCTATTTAACCCATTTCTGAGAAAAAAATGCATATAATTATTTTTCTACATGGGGATTATGGGTGGAATATTGTTTATAAATATACATGGAATCTATTTAACCCATTTCTGATAAGAATATGCATATAATTATTTTTTTACATGGGGATTATGGGATGAATATTGTTTATAAATATACATTGTAACCTATTTAACACATTTCTGATAATAATATACCAATATTTATTTTTCTACATGGGCATTATGGGTGGAATATTGTTAATAAATATATCTAGTAACCTATTTAACCCATTTCTGATAAGAATATGCATATAGTTATTTTTCTACATGGGGATCATGGGTGGAATAGTGTTTATAAATTTACATTGTAACCTATTTAACCCATTTCTGATAAGAACATGCATATCATTGTTTTTCTATATGGGGATTATGGGTGGAATATTGTTTATAAATATATATGGAACCTAGTTAACAAGTTTCTGATAAGAATATGCATACAATTATTTTTCTATATGGGAATTATGGGTTTAATATTGTTTATGAATATACATAGGATCCTATTTAACCCATTTCTGATAATAATATGCATATAATTATTTTTCTATATAGGGATTATGGGTGGAATATTGTTTATAAATATACAGAGGGACCTATGTAACTCATTTCTTATAAGAATATGCATACAATTATTTTTCTATATCTAAATTATGGGTTTAATATTGTTTATGAATATACATAGAATCCTATTTAATCCATTTCTGATAAGAATATGCATATAATTATTTTTTTATATAGGGATTATGGGTGGAATATTGTTTATAAATATACATAGGGACCTATTTAACCCATTTCTTATAAGAATATGCATATAATTATTTTCTACCTAGGGACTATGGGTGGAATATGGATTATAAATATACATAGGAACCTATTTAACCCATTTCTGATAAGAATATGCAAACAATTGTTTTTCTATATGGGAATTATGGGTGGAATATTGTTTATAAATATATATAGTAACATATTTAAACCATTTCTGATAAGAATATGCATACAATTATTTTTCTATATGGGAATTATGGGTGGAATGAGGTTTATAAATATACATAGGGACCTATTTAACCCATTTCTTATAAGAATATGCATATAATTATTTTTCTATATGGGGATTATGGGTTGGATATTGTTTATAAATATACATAGGATCCTATTTAATCCATTTCTGATAAGAATATGCATATAATTATTTTTCTATATAGGGATTATGGGTGGAATAATGTTTATAAATATACATGGGAACCTATTTAACCATTTCTGATAAGAATATGCATATAATAATTTTTCAACATGGGGATTATGTGTGGAATATTGTTTATAAACATACATAGGAACCTATTTAACCCATTTCTGATATGAATATGCATATAATTATTTTTCTACATGGGGATTATGGGTAGAATAGTGTTAATAAATATACCTAGGAATATATTAAACCTATTTCTGATATGAATATGCATATTATTATTTTCTATATGTGTAGAAAGGGTGGAAAATTGTTTATAAATATACATAGAAATCTATTTAACCCATTTCTGATAAGAACATGCATATAATTATGTTTCTCTATGGGGATTATGTGTGGAATCTTGTGAATAAATATACATAGGAACCTATTTAACCCAATTCTGATAAGAATATGCATACAATTATTTTTCTATATGGGGATTATGGGTGGAATATTGTTTATAAATATACATAGTAACCTATTTAACCAATTTCTTATAAGAATATGCATATACATTTTTTTCTGTATTGGGATTGTGGGTGGAATAATATTTATAAATATACATAGGAACCTATTTAACCCATTTCTGATAAGAATATGCATATAATTATTTTTCTACATGGGGATTATGTGTGGAATATTGTTAATAAATATACATAGGAACCTATTTTACCCAATTCTGATAAGAATATGCATACAATTATTTTTCTATATAGGAATTATGGGTGGAATATTGTTTATAAATATACATAGTAACATATTTAACCTATTTCTGATAAGAATATGCATATAATTTTTTTTTACATGGGGATTATAGGTGGAATGTGGATTATAAATAGACATAGGAACCTATTTAACCCATTTCTGATAAGATTAGGCATATAATTATTTTTCTAAATGGGGATAATGGGTGGAATATTATTTAGAAATATACATAGCATCATATTAAACCTATTTCTGATATGAATATGCATATAATTAATTTTCTACATGGGGATTATGGGTGGAATGTTGTTTATTAATATACATAGGAACCTATTTAACCAGTTTCTGATAAGAATATGCATATAATTATTTTTCTACATGGGGATTATGGGTGGAATATTGTCGTTAAACATACATAGGAATATATTAAACCTATTTCTGATATGAATATGCATATAATTGTGTTTCTATATGTTGATTATGTTTGGAATATTTTTGATAAATATACACAGGAACCTACTTAACCCATTTCTGATAAGAATATGCATATAATTATTTTTCTACATAGGGATTATGGGTGGAATATGCATTATAAATATACATAGGAACCTATTTAACCCATTTCTGATAAGAATATGTAAACATTTTTTTTCTATATGGGAATTATGGTTGGAATATTGTTTATAAATATACATAGGGACCTATTTAACCCATTTCTGATAAAAAAATGCATATAATTATTTTTCTACATGGGGATTATGGGTGGAATATTGTTTATAAATATACATGGAATCTATTTAACCCATTTCTGATAAGAATATGCATATAATTATTTTTTTACATGGGGATTATGGGATGAATATTGTTTATAAATATACATTGTAACCTATTTAACACATTTCTGATAATAATATACCAATATTTATTTTTCTACATGGGCATTATGGGTGGAATATTGTTAATAAATATATCTAGTAACCTATTTAACCCATTTCTGATAAGAATATGCATATAGTTATTTTTCTACATGGGGATCATGGGTGGAATAGTGTTTATAAATTTACATTGTAACCTATTTAACCCATTTCTGATAAGAACATGCATATCATTGTTTTTCTATATGGGGATTATGGGTGGAATATTGTTTATAAATATATATGGAACCTAGTTAACAAGTTTCTGATAAGAATATGCATACAATTATTTTTCTATACGGGAATTATGGGTTTAATATTGTTTATGAATATACATAGGATCCTATTTAACCCATTTCTGATAATAATATGCATATAATTATTTTTCTATATAGGGATTATGGGTGGAATATTGTTTATAAATATACAGAGGGACCTATGTAACCCATTTCTTATAAGAATATGCATACAATTATTTTTCTATATCTAAATTATGGGTTTAATATTGTTTATGAATATACATAGAATCCTATTTAATCCATTTCTGATAAGAATATGCATATAATTATTTTTTTATATAGGAATTATGGGTGGAATATTGTTTATAAATATACATAGGGACCTATTTAACCCATTTCTTATAAGAATATGCATATAATTATTTTCTACCTAGGGACTATGGGTGGAATATGGATTATAAATATACATAGGAACCTATTTAACCCATTTCTGATAAGAATATGCAAACAATTGTTTTTCTATATGGGAATTATGCGTGGAATATTGTTTATAAATATATATAGTAACATACTTAAACCATTTCTGATAAGAATATGCATACAATTATTTTTCTACATGGGGATTATGTGTGGAATATTGTTAATAAATATACATAGGAACCTATTTTACCCAATTCTGATAAGAATATGCATACAATTATTTTTCTATATTGGAATTATGGGTGGAATATTGTTTATAAATATACATAGTAACATATTTAACCTATTTCTGATAAGAATATGCATATATTTTTTTTTTACATGGGGATTATAGGTGGAATGTGGATTATAAATAGACATAGGAACCTATTTAACCCATTTCTGATAAGATTAGGCATATAATTATTTTTCTAAATGGGGATAATGGGTGGAATATTATTTAGAAATATACATAGCATCATATTAAACCTATTTCTGATATGAATATGCATATAATTAATTTTCTACATGGGGATTATGGGTGGAATGTTGTTTATTAATATACATAGGAACCTATTTAACCCAATTCTGATAAGAATATGCATACAATTATTTTTCTATATGGGGATTATGGGTGGAATATTGTTTATAAATATACATAGTAACCTATTTAACCAATTTCTTATAAGAATATGCATATACATTTTTTTCTGTATTGGGATTGTGGGTGGAATAATATTTATAAATATACATAGGAACCTATTTAACCCATTTCTGATAAGAATATGCATATAATTATTTTTCTACATGGGGATTATGTGTGGAATATTGTTAATAAATATATATAGGAACCTATTTAACCTAATTCTGATAAGAATATGCATACAAATATTTTTCTATATTGGAATTATGGGAGGAATATTGTTTATAAATATACATAGTAACATATTTAACCTATTTCTGATAAGAATATGCATATAATTATTTTTTTCATGGGGATTATAGGTGGAATGTGGATTATAAATAGACATAGGAACATATTTAACCCATTTCTGATAAGATTAGGCATATAAGTATTTTTCTAAATGGGGATAATGGGTGGAAAATTATTTATAAATATACATAGCATCATATTAAACATATTTCTAATATGAATATGCATATAATTAATTTTCTACATTGGGATTGTGGGTGGAATATTGTCGTTAAACATACATAGGAATATAGTAAATAACGTTTCTGATATGAATATGCATATAATTGTGTTTCTATATGTTGATTATGGGTGGAATATTTTTTATAAATATACACAGGAACCTATTTAACCCATTTCTGATAAGAATATGCATATTATTATTTTTCTACATTGGGATTATGGGTGGAATATGGATTATAAATATACATAGGAAACTATTTAACCCATTTCTGATAAGAATATGTAAACAATTGTTTTTCTATATGGGAATCATGGGTGGAATATTGTTTATAAATATACATAGGGACCTATTTAACCCATTTCTGATAAGAATATGCATATAATTATGTTTCTCCATGGGGATTATGTGTGGAATCTTGTGAATAAATATACATAGGAATCTATTTAACCCAATTCTGATAAGAATATGCATACAATTATTTTTCTATATGGGGATTATGGGTTGGATATTGTTTAAAAATATACATAGGATCCTATTTAATCCATTTCTGATAAGAATATGCATATAATTATTTTTCTATATAGGGATTATGGGTGGAATAATGTTTATAAATATACATGGGAACCTATTTAACCATTTCTGATAAGAATATGCATATAATAATTTTTCAACATGGGGATTATGTGTGGAATATTGTTTATAAACATACATAGGAACCTATTTAACCCATTTCTGATATGAATATGCATATAATTATTTTTCTACATGGGGATTATGGGTAGAATAGTGTTAATAAATATACCTAGGAATATATTAAACCTATTTCTGATATGAATATGCATATTATTATTTTCTATATGTGTAGAAAGGGTGGAAAATTGTTTATAAATATACATAGAAATCTATTTAACCCATTTCTGATAAGAACATGCATATAATTATGTTTCTCTATGGGGATTATGTGTGGAATCTTGTGAATAAATATACATAGGAACCTATTTAACCCAATTCTGATAAGAATATGCATACAATTATTTTTCTATATGGGGATTATGGGTTTAATATTGTTTATAAATATACATAGTAACCTATTTAACCAATTTCTTATAAGAATATGCATATACATTTTTTTCTGTATTGGGATTGTGGGTGGAATAATATTTATAAATATACATAGGAACCTATTTAACCCATTTCTGATAAGAATATGCATATAATTATTTTTCTACATGGGGATTATGTGTGGAATATTGTTAATAAATATACATAGGAACCTATTTTACCCAATTCTGATAAGAATATGCATACAATTATTTTTTTATATTGGAATTATGGGTGGAATATTGTTTATAAATATACATAGTAACATATTTAACCTATTTCTGATAAGAATATGCATATAATTTTTTTTTACATGGGGATTATAGGTGGAATGTGGATTATAAATAGACATAGGAACCTATTTAACCCATTTCTGATAAGATTAGGCATATAATTATTTTTCTAAATGGGGATAATGGGTGGAATATTATTTAGAAATATACATAGCATCATTTTAAACCTATTTCTGATATGAATATGCATATAATTAATTTTCTACATGGGGATTATGGGTGGAATGTTGTTTATTAATGTACATAGGAACCTATTTAACCAGTTTCTGATAAGAATATGCATATAATTATTTTTCTACATGGGGATTATGGGTGGAATATTGTCGTTAAACATACATAGGAATATATTAAACCTATTTCTGATATGAATATGCATATAATTGTGTTTCTATATGTTGATTATGGGTGGAATATTTTTTATAAATATACACAGAAACCTATTTAACCCATTTCTGATAAGAATATGCATATAATTATTTTTCTACATAGGGATTATGGGTGGAATATGGATTATAAATATACATAGGAACCTATTTAACCCATTTCTGATAAGAATATGTAAACAGTTGTTTTTCTATATGGGAATTATGGGTGGAATATTGTTTATAAATATACATAGGGACCTATTTAACCCATTTCTTATAAGAATATGCATATAATTATTTTCTACCTAGGGACTATGGGTGGAATATGGATTATAAATATACATAGGAACCTATTTAACCCATTTCTGATAAGAATATGCATATAATTATTTTTCTATATAGGGAATATGGGTGGAATATTGTTTATAAATATACATGGGAACCTATTTAACCATTTCTGATAAGAATATGCATATAATAATTTTTCAACATGGGGATTATGGGTGGAATATTATTCATAAACATACTTAGGAACCTATTTAACCAATTTCTGATATGAATATGCTTATGATTATTTTTCTACATGGGGATTATGGGTAGAATAGTGTTAATAAATATACCTAGGAAAACCTATTTCTGATATGAATATGCATATAATTATTTTCTACATGGGTAGAAAAGGTGGAATATTGTTTATAAATATACATAGTAACCTATTTAACCCATTTCTGATAAGAATATGCATATAATTATGTTTCTCCATAGGGAATATGTGTGGAATCTTGTGAATAAATATACATAGGAACCTATTTAACCCAATTCTGATAAGAATACGCATACAATTATTTTTCTATATGGGGATTATGGGTGGAATATTGTTTATAAATATACATAGTAACCTATTTAACCAATTTCTTATAAGAATATGCATATACATTTTTTTCTGTATTGGGATTGTGGGTGGAATAATATTTATAAATATACATAGGAACCTATTTAACCCATTTCTGATAAGAATATGCATATAATTATTTTTCTACATGGGGATTATGTGTGGAATATTGCTAATAAATATATATAGGAACCTATTTAACCTAATTCTGATAAGAATATGCATACAAATATTTTTCTATACTGGAATTATGGGAGGAATATTGTTTATAAATATACATAGTAACATATTTAACCTATTTCTGATAAGAATATGCATATAATTATTTTTTTCATGGGGATTATAGGTGGAATGTGGATTATAAATAGACATAGGAACATATTTAACCCATTTCTGATAAGATTAGGCATATAAGTATTTTTCTAAATGGGGATAATGGGTGGAAAATTATTTATAAATATACATAGCATCATATTAAACATATTTCTAATATGAATATGCATATAATTAATTTTCTACATTGGGATTGTGGGTGGAATATTGTCGTTAAACATACATAGGAATATAGTAAATAACGTTTCTGATATGAATATGCATATAATTGTGTTTCTATATATTGATTATGGGTGGAATTTTTTTTATAAATATACACAGGAACCTATTTAACCCATTTCTGATAAGAATATGCATATTATTATTTTTCTACATTGGGATTATGGGTGGAATATGGATTATAAATATACATAGGAAACTATTTAACCCATTTCTGATAAGAATATGTAAACAATTGTTTTTCTATATGGGAATTATGGGTGGAATATTGTTTATAAATATACATAGGGACCTATTTAACCCATTTCTGATAAGAATATGCATATAATTATGTTTCTCCATGGGGATTATGTGTGGAATCTTGTGAATAAATATACATAGGAATCTATTTAACCCAATTCTGATAAGAATATGCATACAATTATTTTTCTATATGGGGATTATGGGTGGAATATTGTTTATAAATATACATAGTAACCTATTTAACCCATTTCTTATAAGAATATGCATATAATTATTTTTCTATATGGGGATTATGGGTTGGATATTGTTTATAAATATACATAGGATCCTATTTAATCCATTTCTGATAAGAATATGCATATAATTATTTTTCTATATAGGGATTATGGGTGGAATAATGTTTATAAATATACATGGGAACCTATTTAACCATTTCTGATAAGAATATGCATATAATAATTTTTCAACATGGGGATTATGTGTGGAATATTGTTTATAAACATACATAGGAACCTATTTAACCCATTTCTGATATGAATATGCATATAATTATTTTTCTACATGGGGATTATGGGTAGAATAGTGTTAATAAATATACCTAGGAATATATTAAACCTATTTCTGATATGAATATGCATATTATTATTTTCTATATGTGTAGAAAGGGTGGAAATTGTTTATAAATATACATAGAAATCTATTTAACCCATTTCTGATAAGAACATGCATATAATTATGTTTCTCTATGGGGATTATGTGTGGAATCTTGTGAATAAATATACATAGGAACCTATTTAACCCAATTCTGATACGAATATGCATACAATTATTTTTCTATATGGGGATTATGGGTGGAATATTGTTTATAAATATACATAGTAACCTATTTAACCAATTTCTTATAAGAATATGCATATACATTTTTTTCTGTATTGGGATTGTGGGTGGAATAATATTTATAAATATACATAGGAACCTATTTCACCCATTTCTGATAAGAATATGCATATAATTATTTTTCTACATGGGGATTATGTGTGGAATATTGTTAATAAATATATATAGGAACCTATTTAACCTAATTCTGATAAGAATATGCATACAAATATTTTTCTATATTGGAATTATGGGAGGAATATTGTTTATAAATATACATAGTAACATATTTAACCTATTTCTGATAAGAATATGCATATAATTATTTTTTTCATGGGGATTATAGGTGGAATGTGGATTATAAATAGACATAGGAACATATTTAACCCATTTCTGATAAGATTAGGCATATAAGTATTTTTCTAAATGGGGATAATGGGTGGAAAATTATTTATAAATATACATAGCATCATATTAAACATATTTCTAATATGAATATGCATATAATTAATTTTCTACATTGGGATTGTGGGTGGAATATTGTCCTTAAACATACATAGGAATATAGTAAATAACGTTTCTGATATGAATATGCATATAATTGTGTTTCTATATGTTGATTATGGGTGGAATATTTTTTATAAATATACACAGGAACCTATTTAACCCATTTCTGATAAGAATATGCATATTATTATTTTTCTACATTGGGATTATGGGTGGAATATGGATTATAAATATA
Source organism: Aquarana catesbeiana (assembly GCA_037953035.1). Lineage (NCBI taxonomy): Eukaryota > Metazoa > Chordata > Amphibia > Anura > Ranidae > Aquarana > Aquarana catesbeiana. Next base: position 3,639,897 of record JBBHAA010000162.1, on the reverse strand, counting down.
CATAGGAAACTATTTAACCCATTTCTGATAAGAATATGTAAACAATTGTTTTTCTATATGGGAATTATGGGTGGAATATTGTTTATAAATATACATAGGAACCTATTTAACCCATTTCTGATAAGATTAGGCATATAATTATTTTTCTAAATGGGGATAATGGGTGGAATATTATTTAGAAATATACATAGCATCATATTAAACCTATTTCTGATATGAATATGCATATAATTAATTTTCTACATGGGGATTATGGGTGGAATGTTGTTTATTAATATACATAGGAACCTATTTAACCAGTTTCTGATAAGAATATGCATATAATTATTTTTCTACATGGGGATTATGGGTGGAATATTGTCGTTAAACATACATAGGAATATATTAAACCTATTTCTGATATGAATATGCATATAATTGTGTTTCTATATGTTGATTATGGGTGGAATATTTTTGATAAATATACACAGGAACCTACTTAACCCATTTCTGATAAGACCATGCATATAATTATTTTTCTACATACTGATTATGGGTGGAATATGCATTATAAATATACATAGGAACCTATTTAACCCATTTCTGATAAGAATATGTAAACTTTTTTTTCTATATAGGAATTATGGGTGGAATATTGTTTATAAATATACATAGGGACCTATTTAACCCATTTCTGATAAAAAAAATGCATATAATTATTTTTCTACATGGGGATTATGGGTGGAATATTGTTTATAAATATACATGGAATCTATTTAACCCATTTCTGATAAGAATATGCATATAATTATTTTTTTACATGGGGATTATGGGATGAATATTGTTTATAAATATACATTGTAACCTATTTAACACATTTCTGATAATAATATACCAATATTTATTTTTCTACATGGGCATTATGGGTGGAATATTGTTAATAAATATATCTAGTAACCTATTTAACCCATTTCTGATAAGAATATGCATATAGTTATTTTTCTACATGGGGATCATGGGTGGAATAGTGTTTATAAATTTACATTGTAACCTATTTAACCCATTTCTGATAAGAACATGCATATCATTGTTTTTCTATATGGGGATTATGGGTGGAATATTGTTTATAAATATATATGGAACCTAGTTAACAAGTTTCTGATAAGAATATGCATACAATTATTTTTCTATATGGGAATTATGGGTTTAATATTGTTTATGAATATACATAGGATCCTATTTAACCCATTTCTGATAATAATATGCATATAATTTTTTTTCTATATAGGGATTATGGGTGGAATATTGTTTATAAATATACAGAGGGACCTATGTAACCCATTTCTTATAAGAATATGCATACAATTATTTTTCTATATCTAAATTATGGGTTTAATATTGTTTATGAATATACATAGAATCCTATTTAATCCATTTCTGATAAGAATATGCATATAATTATTTTTTTATATAGGGATTATGGGTGGAATATTGTTTATAAATATACATAGGGACCTATTTAACCCATTTCTTATAAGAATATTCATATAATTATTTTCTACCTAGGGACTATGGGTGGAATATGGATTATAAATATACATAGGAACCTATTTAACCCATTTCTGATAAGAATATGCAAACAATTGTTTTTCTATATGGGAATTATGGGTGGAATATTGTTTATAAATATATATAGTAACATATTTAAACCATTTCTGATAAGAATATGCATACAATTATTTTTCTATATGGGAATTATGGGTGGAATGAGGTTTATAAATATACACAGGGACCTATTTAACCCATTTCTTATAAGAATATGCATATAATTATTTTTCTATATGGGGATTATGGGTTGGATATTGTTTATAAACATACATAGGATCCTATTTAATCCATTTCTGATAAGAATATGCATATAATTATTTTCTATATAGGGATTATGGGTGGAATAATGTTTATAAATATACATGGGAACCTATTTAACCATTTCTGATAAGAATATGCATATAATAATTTTTCAACATGGGGATTATGTGTGGAATATTGTTTATAAACATACATAGGAACCTATTTAACCCATTTCTGATATGAATATGCATATAATTATTTTTCTACATGGGGATTATGGGTAGAATAGTGTTAATAAATATACCTAGGAATATATTAAACCTATTTCTGATATGAATATGCATATTATTATTTTCTATATGTGTAGAAAGGGTGGAAATTGTTTATAAATATACATAGAAATCTATTTAACCCATTTCTGATAAGAACATGCATATAATTATGTTTCTCTATGGGGATTATGTGTGGAATCTTGTGAATAAATATACATAGGAACCTATTTAACCCAATTCTGATAAGAATATGCATACAATTATTTTTCTATATGGGGATTATGGGTGGAATATTGTTTATAAATATACATAGTAACCTATTTAACCAATTTCTTATAAGAATATGCATATACATTTTTTTCTGTATTGGGATTGTGGGTGGAATAATATTTATAAATATACATAGGAACCTATTTAACCCATTTCTGATAAGAATATGCATATAATTATTTTTCTACATGGGGATTATGTGTGGAATATTGTTAATAAATATATATAGGAACCTATTTAACCTAATTCTGATAAGAATATGCATACAAATATTTTTCTATATTGGAATTATGGGAGGAATATTGTTTATAAATATACATAGTAACATATTTAACCTATTTCTGATAAGAATATGCATATAATTATTTTTTTCATGGGGATTATAGGTGGAATGTGGATTATAAATAGACATAGGAACATATTTAACCCATTTCTGATAAGATTAGGCATATAAGTCTTTTTCTAAATGGGGATAATGGGTGGAAAATTATTTATAAATATACATAGCATCATATTAAACATATTTCTAATATGAATATGCATATAATTAATTTTCTACGTTGGGATTGTGGGTGGAATATTGTCCTTAAACATACATAGGAATATAGTAAATAACGTTTCTGATATGAATATGCATATAATTGTGTTTCTATATGTTGATTATGGGTGGAATATTTTTTATAAATATACACAGGAACCTATTTAACCCATTTCTGATAAGAATATGCATATTATTATTTTTCTACATTGGGATTATGGGTGGAATATGGATTATAAATATACATAGGAAACTATTTAACCCATTTCTGATAAGAATATGTAAACAATTGTTTTTCTATATGGGAATTATGGGTGGAATATTGTTTATAAATATACATAGGGACCTATTTAACCCATTTCTGATAAGAATATGCATATAATTATGTTTCTCCATGGGGATTATGTGTGGAATCTTGTGAATAAATATACATAGGAATCTATTTAACCCAATTCTGATAAGAATATGCATACAATTATTTTTCTATATGGGGATTATGGGTGGAATATTGTTTATAAATATACATAGTAACCTATTTAACCCATTTCTTATAAGAATATGCATATAATTATTTTTCTATATGGGGATTATGGGTTGGATATTGTTTATAAATATACATAGGATCCTATTTAATCCATTTCTGATAAGAATATGCATACAATTATACAATTATTTTTCTATATCTAAATTATGGGTTTAATATTGTTTATGAATATACATAGAATCCTATTTAATCCATTTCTGATAAGAATATGCATATAATTATTTTTTTCTATAGGGATTATGGGTGGAATATTGTTTATAAATATACATAGGGACCTATTTAACCCATTTCTTATAAGAATATGCATATAATTATTTTCTACCTAGGGACTATGGGTGGAGTATGGATTATAAATATACATAGGAACCCATTTAACCCATTTCTGATAAGAATATGCAAACAATTGTTTTTCTATATGGGAATTATGGGTGGAATATTGTTTATAAATATATATAGTAACATATTTAAACCATTTCTGATAAGAATATGCATACAATTATTTTTCTATATGGGAATTATGGGTGGAATGAGGTTTATAAATATACATAGGGACCTATTTAACCCATTTCTTATAAGAATATGCATATAATTATTTTTCTATATGGGGATTATGGGTTGGATATTGTTTATAAATATACATAGGATCCTATTTAATCCATTTCTGATAAGAATATGCATATAATTATTTTTCTATATAGGGATTATGGGTGGAATAATGTTTATAAATATACATGGGAACCTATTTAACAATTTCTGATAAGAATATGCATATAATAATTTTTCAACATGGGGATTATGTGTGGAATATTGTTTATAAACATACATAGGAACCTATTTAACCCATTTCTGATATGAATATGCATATAATTATTTTTCTACATGGGGATTATGGGTAGAATAGTGTTAATAAATATACCTAGGAATATATTAAACCTATTTCTGATATGAATATGCATATTATTATTTTCTATATGTGTAGAAAGGGTGGAAAATTGTTTATAAATATACATAGAAATCCATTTAACCCATTTCTGATAAGAACATGCATATAATTATGTTTCTCTATGGGGATTATGTGTGGAATCTTGTGAATAAATATACATAGGAACCTATTTAACCCAATTCTGATAAGAACATGCATACAATTATTTTTCTATATGGGGATTATGGGTGGAATATTGTTTATAAATATACATAGTAACCTATTTAACCAATTTCTTATAAGAATATGCATATACATTTTTTTCTGTATTGGGATTGTGGGTGGAATAATATTTATAAATATACATAGGAACCTATTTAACCCATTTCTGATAAGAATATGCATATAATAATTTTTCAACATGGGGATTATGGGTGGAATATTATTCATAAACATACTTAGGAACCTATTTAACCAATTTCTGATATGAATATGCTTATGATTATTTTTCTACATGGGGATTATGGGTAGAATAGTGTTAATAAATATACCTAGGAAAACCTATTTCTGATATGAATATGCATATAATTATTTTCTACATGGGTAGAAAAGGTGGAATATTGTTTATAAATATACATAGTAACCTATTTAACCCATTTCTGATAAGAATATGCATATAATTATGTTTCTCCATAGGGAATATGTGTGGAATCTTGTGAATAAATATACATAGGAACCTATTTAACCCAATTCTGATAAGAATACGCATACAATTATTTTTCTATATGGGGATTATGGGTGGAATATTGTTTATAAATATACATAGTAACCTATTTAACCAATTTCTTATAAGAATATGCATATACATTTTTTTCTGTATTGGGATTGTGGGTGGAATAATATTTATAAATATACATAGGAACCTATTTAACCCATTTCTGATAAGAATATGCATATAATTATTTTTCTACATGGGGATTATGTGTGGAATATTGCTAATAAATATATATAGGAACCTATTTAACCTAATTCTGATAAGAATATGCATACAAATATTTTTCTATACTGGAATTATGGGAGGAATATTGTTTATAAATATACATAGTAACATATTTAACCTATTTCTGATAAGAATATGCATATAATTATTTTTTTCATGGGGATTATAGGTGGAATGTGGATTATAAATAGACATAGGAACATATTTAACCCATTTCTGATAAGATTAGGCATATAAGTATTTTTCTAAATGGGGATAATGGGTGGAAAATTATTTATAAATATACATAGCATCATATTAAACATATTTCTAATATGAATATGCATATAATTAATTTTCTACATTGGGATTGTGGGTGGAATATTGTCGTTAAACATACATAGGAATATAGTAAATAACGTTTCTGATATGAATATGCATATAATCGTGTTTCTATATATTGATTATGGGTGGAATTTTTTTTATAAATATACACAGGAACCTTTTTAACCCATTTCTGATAAGAATATGCATATTATTATTTTTCTACATTGGGATTATGGGTGGAATATGGATTATAAATATACATAGGAAACTATTTAACCCATTTCTGATAAGAATATGTAAACAATTGTTTTTCTATATGGGAATTATGGGTGGAATATTGTTTATAAATATACATAGGGACCTATTTAACCCATTTCTGATAAGAATATGCATATAATTATGTTTCTCCATGGGGATTATGTGTGGAATCTTGTGAATAAATATACATAGGAATCTATTTAACCCAATTCTGATAAGAATATGCATACAATTATTTTTCTATATGGGGATTATGGGTGGAATATTGTTTATAAATATACATAGTAACCTATTTAACCCATTTCTTATAAGAATATGCATATAATTATTTTTCTATATGGGGATTATGGGTTGGATATTGTTTATAAATATACATAGGATCCTATTTAATCCATTTCTGATAAGAATATGCATATAATTATTTTTCTATATAGGGATTATGGGTGGAATAATGTTTATAAATATACATGGGAACCTATTTAACCATTTCTGATAAGAATATGCATATAATAATTTTTCAACATGGGGATTATGTGTGGAATATTGTTTATAAACATACATAGGAACCTATTTAACCCATTTCTGATATGAATATGCATATAATTATTTTTCTACATGGGGATTATGGGTAGAATAGTGTTTATAAATTTACATTGTAACCTATTTAACCCATTTCTGATAAGAACATGCATATCATTGTTTTTCTATATGGGGATTATGGGTGGAATATTGTTTATAAATATATATGGAACCTAGTTAACAAGTTTCTGATAAGAATATGCATACAATTATTTTTCTATATGGGAATTATGGGTTTAATATTGTTTATGAATATACATAGGATCCTATTTAACCCATTTCTGATAATAATATGCATATAATTATTTTTCTATATATGGATTATGGGTGGAATATTGTTTATAAATATACAAAGGGACCTATGTAACCCATTTCTTATAAGAATATGCATACAATTATTTTTCTATATCTAAATTATGGGTTTAATATTGTTTATGAATATACATAGAATCCTATTTAATCCATTTCTGATAAGAATATGCATATAATTATTTTTTTATATAGGGATTATGGGTGGAATATTATTTATAAATATACATAGGGACCTATTTAACCCATTTCTTATAAGAATATGCATATAATTATTTTCTACCTAGGGACTATGGGTGGAATATGGATTATAAAAATACATAGGAACCTATTTAACCCATTTCTGATAAGAATATGCAAACAATTGTTTTTCTATATGGGAATTATGGGTGGAATATTGTTTATAAATATATATAGTAACATATTTAAACCATTTCTGATAAGAATATGCATACAATTATTTTTCTATATGGGAATTATGGATGGAATGAGGTTTATAAATATACATAGGGACCTATTTAACCCATTTCTTATAAGAATATGCATATAATTATTTTTCTATATGGGGATTATGGGTTGGATATTGTTTATAAATATACATAGGATCCTATTTAATCCATTTCTGATAAAAATATGCATATAATTATTTTTCTATATAGGGATTATGGGTGGAATAATGTTTATAAATATACATGGGAACCTATTTAACCATTTCTGATAAGAATATGCATATAATAATTTTTCAACATGGGGATTATGTGTGGAATATTGTTTATAAACATACATAGGAACCTATTTAACCCATTTCTGATATGAATATGCATATAATTATTTTTCTACATGGGGATTATGGGTAGAACAGTGTTAATAAATATACCTAGGAATATATTAAACCTATTTCTGATATGAATATGCATATTATTATTTTCTATATGTGTAGAAAGGGTGGAAAATTGTTTATAAATATACATAGAAATCTATTTAACCCATTTCTGATAAGAACATGCATATAATTATGTTTCTCTATGGGGATTATGTGTGGAATCTTGTGAATAAATATACATAGGAACCTATTTAACCCAATTCTGATAAGAATATGCATACAATTATTTTTCTATATGGGGATTATGGGTGGAATATTGTTTATAAATATACATAGTAACCTATTTAACCAATTTCTTATAAGAATATGCATATACATTTTTTTCTGTATTGGGATTGTGGGTGGAATAATATTTATAAATATACATAGGAACCTATTTAACCCATTTCTGATAAGAATATGCATATAATTATTTTTCTACATGGGGATTATGTGTGGAATATTGTTAATAAATATACATAGGAACCTATTTTACCCAATTCTGATAAGAATATGCATACAATTATTTTTCTATATTGGAATTATGGGTGGAATATTGTTTATAAATATACATAGTAACATATTTAACCTATTTCTGATAAGAATATGCATATAATTTTTTTACATGGGGATTATAGGTGGAATGTGGATTATAAATAGACATAGGAACCTATTTAACCCATTTCTGATAAGATTAGGCATATAATTATTTTTCTAAATGGAGATAATGGGTGGAATATTATTTAGAATTATACATAGCATCATATTAAACCTATTTCTGATATGAATATGCATATAATTAATTTTCTACATGGGGATTATGGGTGGAATGTTGTTTATTAATATACATAGGAACCTATTTAACCAGTTTCTGATAAGAATATGCATATAATTATTTTTCTACATGGGGATTATGGGTGGAATATTGTCGTTAAACATACATAGGAATATATTAAACCTATTTCTGATATGAATATGCATATAATTGTGTTTCTATATGTTGATTATGGGTGGAATATTTTTTATAAATATACCCAGGAACCTATTTAACCCATTTCTGATAAGAATATGCATATAATTATTTTTCTACATAGGGATTATGGGTGGAATATGGATTATAAATATACATAGGAACCTATTTAACCCATTTCTGATAAGAATATGTAAACAATTGTTTTTCTATATGGGAATTATGGGTGGAATATTGTTTATAAATATACATAGGGACCTATTTAACCCATTTCTTATAAGAATATGCATATAATTATTTTCTACCTAGGGACTATGGGTGGAATATGGATTATAAATATACATAGGAACCTATTTAACCCATTTCTGATAAGAATATGCATATAATTATTTTTCTATATAGGGAATATGGGTGGAATATTGTTTATAAATATACATGGGAACCTATTTAACCATTTCTGATAAGAATATGCAAATAATAATTTTTCAACCTGGGGATTATGGGTGGAATATTATTCATAAACATACTTAGGAACCTATTTAACCAATTTCTGATATGAATATGCATATGATTATTTTTCTACATGGGGATTATGGGTAGAATAGTGTTAATAAATATACCTAGGAAAACCTATTTCTGATATGAATATGCATATAATTATTTTCTACATGGGTAGAAAAGGTGGAATATTTTTTATAAATAGACATAGTAACCTATTTAACCCATTTCTGGTAAGAATATGCATATAATTATGTTTCTCCATAGGGAATATGTGTGGAATCTTGTGAATAAATATACATAGGAACCTATTTAACCCAATTCTGATAAGAATATGCATACGATTATTTTTCTATATGGGGATTATGGGTGGAATATTGTTTATAAATATACATAGTAACCTATTTAACCAATTTCTTATAAGAATATGCATATACATTTTTTTGTGTATTGGGATTGTGGGTGGAATAATATTTATAAATATACATAGGAACCTATTTAACCCATTTCTGATAAGAATATGCATATAATTATTTTTCTACATGGGGATTATGTGTGGAATATTGTTAATAAATATATATAGGAACCTATTTAACCTAATTCTGATAAGAATATGCATACAAATATTTTTCTATATTGGAATTATGGGAGGAATATTGTTTATAAATATACATAGTAACATATTTAACCTATTTCTGATAAGAATATGCATATAATTATTTTTTTCATGGGGATTATAGGTGGAATGTGGATTATAAATAGACATAGGAACATATTTAACCCATTTCTGATAAGATTAGGCATATAAGTATTTTTCTAAATGGGGATAATGGGTGGAAAATTATTTATAAATATACATAGCATCATATTAAACATATTTCTAATATGAATATGCATATAATTAATTTTCTACATTGGGATTGTGGGTGGAATATTGTCGTTAAACATACATAGGAATATAGTAAATAACGTTTCTGATATGAATATGCATATAATTGTGTTTCTATATGTTGATTATGGGTGGAATATTGTTTATAAATATACACAGGAACCTATTTAACCCATTTCTGATAAGAATATGCATATTATTATTTTTCTACATTGGGATTATGGGTGGAATATGGATTATAAATATACATAGGAAACTATTTAACTCATTTCTGATAAGAATATGTAAACAATTGTTTTTCTATATGGGAATTATGGGTGGAATATTGTTTATAAATATACATAGGGACCTATTTAACCCATTTCTGATAAGAATATGCATATAATTATGTTTCTCCATGGGGATTATGTGTGGAATCTTGTGAATAAATATACATAGGAATATATTTAACCCAATTCTGATAAGAATATGCATACAATTATTTTTCTATATGGGGATTATGGGTGGAATATTGTTTATAAATATACATAGTAACCTATTTAACCAATTTCTTATAAGAATATGCATACATTTTTTTCTGTATTAGGATTGTGGGTGGAATAATATTTATAAATATACATAGGAACCTTTTTAACCCATTTCTGATAAGAATATGCATATAATTATTTTTCTACATGGGGATTATGTGTGGAATATTGTTAATAAATATACATAGGAACCTATTTAACCCAATTCTGATAAGAATATGCATACAATTATTTTTCTATATTGGAATTATGGGTGGAATATTGTTTATAAATATACATAGTAACATATTTAACCTGTTTCTGATAAGAATATGCATATCATTTTTTTTTACATGGGAATTATAGGTGGAATGTGGATTATAAATAGATATAGGAACCTATTTAACCCATTTCTGATAAGATTAGGCATATAATTATTTTTCTAAATAGGGATAATGGGTGGAATATTATTTATACATATACATAGCATCATATTAAACCTATTTCTGATATGAATATGCATATAATAGATTTTCTACATGGGGATTATGGGTGGAATGTTGTTTATTAATATACATAGGAACCTATTTAACCAATTTCTGATAAGAATATGCATATAATTATTTTTGTACATGGGGATTATGGGTGGAATATTGTCGTTAAACATACATAGGAATATATTAAACCTATTTCTGATATGAATATGCATATAATTGTGTTTCTATATGTTGATTATGGGTGGAATATTTTTGATAAATATACACAGGAACCTACTTAACCCATTTCTGATAAGAATATGCATATAATTATTTTTCTACATGGGGATTATGGGTGTAATATTGTTTATAAATATACATGGAATCTATTTAACCCATTTCTGATAAGAATATGCATATAATTATTTTTTTACATGGGGATTATGGGATGAATATTGTTTATAAATATACATTGTAACCTATTTAACACATTTCTGATAATAATATACCAATATTTATTTTTCTACATGGGCATTATGGGTGGAATATTGTTAATAAATATATCTAGTAACCTATTTAACCCATTTCTGATAAGAATATGCATATAGTTATTTTTCTACATGGGGATCATGGGTGGAATAGTGTTTATAAATTTACATTGTAACCTATTTAACCCATTTCTGATAAGAACATGCATATCATTGTTTTTCTATATGGGGATTATGGGTGGAATATTGTTTATAAATATATATGGAACCTAGTTAACAAGTTTCTGATAAGAATATGCATACAATTATTTTTCTATATGGGAATTATGGGTTTAATATTGTTTATGAATATACATAGGATCCTATTTAACCCATTTCTGATAATAATATGCATATAATTATTTTTCTATATATGGATTATGGGTGGAATATTGTTTATAAATATACAAAGGGACCTATGTAACCCATTTCTTATAAGAATATGCATACAATTATTTTTCTATATCTAAATTATGGGTTTAATATTGTTTATGAATATACATAGAATCCTATTTAATCCATTTCTGATAAGAATATGCATATAATTATTTTTTTATATAGGGATTATGGGTGGAATATTATTTATAAATATACATAGGGACCTATTTAACCCATTTCTTATAAGAATATGCATATAATTATTTTCTACCTAGGGACTATGGGTGGAATATGGATTATAAAAATACATAGGAACCTATTTAACCCATTTCTGATAAGAATATGCAAACAATTGTTTTTCTATATGGGAATTATGGGTGGAATATTGTTTATAAATATATATAGTAACATATTTAAACCATTTCTGATAAGAATATGCATACAATTATTTTTCTATATGGGAATTATGGATGGAATGAGGTTTATAAATATACATAGGGACCTATTTAACCCATTTCTTATAAGAATATGCATATAATTATTTTTCTATATGGGGATTATGGGTTGGATATTGTTTATAAATATACATAGGATCCTATTTAATCCATTTCTGATAAAAATATGCATATAATTATTTTTCTATATAGGGATTATGGGTGGAATAATGTTTATAAATATACATGGGAACCTATTTAACCATTTCTGATAAGAATATGCATATAATAATTTTTCAACATGGGGATTATGTGTGGAATATTGTTTATAAACATACATAGGAACCTATTTAACCCATTTCTGATATGAATATGCATATAATTATTTTTCTACATGGGGATTATGGGTAGAATAGTGTTAATAAATATACCTAGGAATATATTAAACCTATTTCTGATATGAATATGCATATTATTATTTTCTATATGTGTAGAAAGGGTGGAAAATTGTTTATAAATATACATAGAAATCTATTTAACCCATTTCTTATAAGAACATGCATATAATTATGTTTCTCTATGGGGATTATGTGTGGAATCTTGTGAATAAATATACATAGGAACCTATTTAACCCAATTCTGATAAGAATATGCATACAATTATTTTTCTATATGGGGATTATGGGTGGAATATTGTTTATAAATATACATAGTAACCTATTTAACCAATTTCTTATAAGAATATGCACATACATTTTTTTCTGTATTGGGATTGTGGGTGGAATAATATTTATAAATATACATAGGAACCTATTTAACCCATTTCTGATAAGAATATGCATATAATTATTTTTCTACATGGGGATTATGTGTGGAATATTGTTAATAAATATACATAGGAACCTATTTTACCCAATTCTGATAAGAATATGCATACAATTATTTTTCTATATTGGAATTATGGGTGGAATATTGTTTATAAATATACATAGTAACATATTTAACTTATTTCTGATAAGAATATGCATATAATTTTTTTTACATGGGGATTATAGGTGGAATGTGGATTATAAATAGACATAGGAACCTATTTAACCCATTTCTGATAAGATTAGGCATATAATTATTTTTCTAAATGGAGATAAAGGGTGGAATATTATTTAGAAATATACATAGCATCATATTAAACCTATTTCTGATATGAATATGCATATAATTAATTTTCTACATGGGGATTATGGGTGGAATGTTGTTTATTAATATACATAGGAACCTATTTAACCAGTTTCTGATAAGAATATGCATATAATTATTTTTCTACATGGGGATTATGGGTGGAATATTGTCGTTAAACATACATAGGAATATATTAAACCTATTTCTGATATGAATATGCATATAATTGTGTTTCTATATGTTGATTATGGGTGGAATATTTTTTATAAATATACATAGGGACCTATTTAACCCATTTCTTATAAGAATATGCATATAATTATTTTCTACCTAGGGACTATGGGTGGAATATGGTTTATAAATATACATAGGAACCTATTTAACCCATTTCTGATAAGAATATGCATATAATTATTTTTCTATATAGGGAATATGGGTGGAATATTGTTTATAAATATACATGGGAACCTGTTTAACCATTTCTGATAAGAATATGCATATAATAATTTTTCAACATGGGGATTATGGGTGGAATATTATTCATAAACATACTTAGGAACCTATTTAACCAATTTCTGATATGAATATGCATATGATTATTTTTCTACATGGGGATTATGGGTAGAATAGTGTTAATAAATATACCTAGGAAAACCTATTTCTGATATGAATATGCATATAAATATTTTCTACATGGGTAGAAAAGGTGGAATATTGTTTATAAATAGACATAGTAACCTATTTAACCCATTTCTGGTAAGAATATGCATATAATTATGTTTCTCCATAGGGAATATGTGTGGAATCTTGTGAATAAATATACATAGGAACCTATTTAACCCAATTCTGATAAGAATATGCATATAATTATTTTTCTATATAGGGAATATGGGTGGAATATTGTTTATAAATATACATGGGAACCTGTTTAACCATTTCTGATAAGAATATGCATATAATAATTTTTCAACATGGGGATTATGGGTGGAATATTATTCATAAACATACTTAGGAACCTATTTAACCAATTTCTGATATGAATATGCATATGATTATTTTTCTACATGGGGATTATGGGTAGAATAGTGTTAATAAATATACCTAGGAAAACCTATTTCTGATATGAATATGCATATAAATATTTTCTACATGGGTAGAAAAGGTGGAATATTGTTTATAAATAGACATAGTAACCTATTTAACCCATTTCTGGTAAGAATATGCATATAATTATGTTTCTCCATAGGGATTATGTGTGGAATCTTGTGAATAAATATACATAGGAACCTATTTAACCCAATTCTGATAAGAATATGCATACAATTATTTTTCTATATGGGGATTATGGGTGGAATATTGTTTATAAATATACATAGTAACCTATTTAACCAATTTCTTATAAGAATATGCATATACTTTTTTTCTGTATTGGGAATGTGGGTGGAATAATTTTTATAAATATACATAGGAACCTATTTAACCCATTTCTGATAAGAATATGCATATAATTATTTTTCTACATGGGGATTATGTGTGGAATATTGTTAATAAATATATATAGGAACCTATTTAACCTAATTCTGATAAGAATATGCATACAAATATTTTTCTATATTGGAATTATGGGAGGAATATTGTTTATAAATATACATAGTAACATATTTAACCTATTTCTGATAAGAATATGCATATAATTATTTTTTTCATGGGGATTATAGGTGGAATGTGGATTATAAATAGACATAGGAACATATTTAACCCATTTCTGATAAGATTAGGCATATAAGTATTTTTCTAAATGGGGATAATGGGTGGAAAATTATTTATAAATATACATAGCATCATATTAAACATATTTCTAATATGAATATGCATATAATTAATTTTCTACATTGGGATTGTGGGTGGAATATTGTCGTTAAACATACATAGGAATACAGTAAATAACGTTTCTGATATGAATATGCATATAATTGTGTTTCTATATGTTGATTATGGGTGGAATATTTTTTATAAATATACACAGGAACCTATTTAACCCATTTCTGATAAGAATATGCATATTATTATTTTTCTACATTGGGATTATGGGTGGAATATGGATTATAAAAATACATAGGAAACTATTTAACCCATTTCTGATAAGAATATGTAAACAATTGTTTTTCTATATGGGAATTATGGGTGGAATATTGTTTATAAATATACATAGGGACCTATTTAACCCATTTCTGATAAGAATATGCATATAATTATGTTTCTCCATGGGGATTATGTGTGGAATCTTGTGAATAAATATACATAGGAATATATTTAACCCAATTCTGATAAGAATATGCATACAATTATTTTTCTATATGGGGATTATGGGTGGAATATTGTTTATAAATATACATAGTAACCTATTTAACCAATTTCTTATAAGAATATGCATACATTTTTTTCTGTATTAGGATTGTGGGTGGAATAATATTTATAAATATACATAGGAACCTATTTAACCCATTTCTGATAAGAATATGCATATAATTATTTTTCTACATGGGGATTATGTGTGGAATATTGTTAATAAATATACATAGGAACCTATTTAACCCAATTCTGATAAGAATATGCATACAATTATTTTTCTATATTGGAATTATGGGTGGAATATTGTTTATAAATATACATAGTAACATATTTAACCTGTTTCTGATAAGAATATGCATATCATTTTTTTTTACATGGGGATTATAGGTGGAATGTGGATTATAAATAGATATAGGAACCTATTTAACCCATTTCTGATAAGATTAGGCATATAATTATTTTTCTAAATAGGGATAATGGGTGGAATATTATTTATACATATACATAGCATCATATTAAACCTATTTCTGATATGAATATGCATATAATAGATTTTCTACATGGGGATTATGGGTGGAATGTTGTTTATTAATATACATAGGAACCTATTTAACCAATTTCTGATAAGAATATGCATATAATTATTTTTGTACATGGGGATTATGGGTGGAATATTGTCGTTAAACATACATAGGAATATATTAAACCTATTTCTGATATGAATATGCATATAATTGTGTTTCTATATGTTGATTATGGGTGGAATATTTTTGATAAATATACACAGGAACCTACTTAACCCATTTCTGATAAGAATATGCATATAATTATTTTTCTACATAGGGATTATGGGTGGAATATGCATTATAAATATACATAGGAACCTATTTATCCCCTTTTCTGATAAGAATATGTAAACATTTTTTTTCTATATGGGAATTATGGGTGGAATATTGTTTATAAATATACATAGGGACCTATTTAACCAATTTCTGATAAAAAAAATGCATATAATTATTTTTCTACATGGGGATTATGGGTGGAATATTGTTTATAAATATACATGGAATCTATTTAACCCATTTCTGATAAGAATATGCATATAATTATTTTTTTACATGGGGATTATGGGATGAATATTGTTTATAAATATACATTGTAACCTATTTAACACATTTCTGATAATAATATACCAATATTTATTTTTCTACATGGGCATTATGGGTGGAATATTGTTAATAAATATATCTAGTAACCTATTTAACCCATTTCTGATAAGAATATGCATATAGTTATTTTTCTACACGGGGATCATGGGTGGAATAGTGTTTATAAATTTACATTGTAACCTATTTAACCCATTTCTGATAAGAACATGCATATCATTGTTTTTCTATATGGGGATTATGGGTGGAATATTGTTTATAAATATATATGGAACCTAGTTAACAAGTTTCTGATAAGAATATGCATACAATTATTTTTATATATGGGAATTATGGGTTTAATATTGTTTATGAATATACATAGGATCCTATTTAACCCATTTCTGATAATAATATGCATATAATTATTTTTCTATATATGGATTATGGGTGGAATATTGTTTCTAAATATACAAAGGGACCTATGTAACCCATTTCTTATAAGAATATGCATACAATTATTTTTCTATATCTAAATTATGGGTTTAATATTGTTTATGAATATACATAGAATCCTATTTAATCCATTTCTGATAAGAATATGCATATAATTATTTTTTTATATAGGGATTATGGGTGGAATATTATTTATAAATATACATAGGGACCTATTTAACCCATTTCTTATAAGAATATGCATATAATTATTTTCTACCTAGGGACTATGGGTGGAATATGGATTATAAAAATACATAGGAACCTATTTAACCCATTTCTGATAAGAATATGCAAACAATTGTTTTTCTATATGGGAATTATGGGTGGAATATTGTTTATAAATATATATAGTAACATATTTAAACCATTTCTGATAAGAATATGCATACAATTTTTTTCTATATGGGAATTATGGATGGAATGAGGTTTATAAATATACATAGGGACCTATTTAACCCATTTCTTATAAGAATATGCATATAATTATTTTTCTATATGGGGATTATGGGTTGGATATTGTTTATAAATATACATAGGATCCTATTTAATCCATTTCTGATAAAAATATGCATATAATTATTTTTCTATATAGGGATTATGGGTGGAATAATGTTTATAAATATACATGGGAACCTATTTAACCATTTCTGATAAGAATATGCATATAATAATTTTTCAACATGGGGATTATGTGTGGAATATTGTTTATAAACATACATAGGAACCTATTTAACCCATTTCTGATATGAATATGCATATAATTATTTTTCTACATGGGGATTATGGGTAGAATAGTGTTAATAAATATACCTAGGAATATATTAAACCTATTTCTGATATGAATATGCATATTATTATTTTCTATATGTGTAGAAAGGGTGGAAAATTGTTTATAAATATACATAGAAATCTATTTAACCCATTTCTGATAAGAACATGCATATAATTATGTTTCTCTATGGGGATTATGTGTGGAATCTTGTGAATAAATATACATAGGAATATATTTAACCCAATTCTGATAAGAATATGCATACAATTATTTTTCTATATGGGGATTATGGGTGGAATATTGTTTATAAATATACACAGGAACCTATTTAACCCATTTCTGATAAGAATATGCATATAATTATTTTTCTACATAGGGATTATGGGTGGAATATGGATTATAAATATACATAGGAACCTATTTAACCCATTTCTGATAAGAATATGTAAACAATTGTTTTTCTATATGGGAATTATGGGTGGAATATTGTTTATAAATATACATAGGGACCTATTTAACCCATTTCTTATAAGAATATGCATATAATTATTTTCTACCTAGGGACTATGGGTGGAATATGGATTATAAATATACATAGGAACCTATTTAACCCATTTCTGATAAGAATATGCATATAATTATTTTTCTATATAGGGAATATGGGTGGAATATTGTTTATAAATATACATGGGAACCTATTTAACCATTTCTGATAAGAATATGCATATAATAATTTTTCAACCTGGGGATTATGGGTGGAATATTATTAATAAACATACTTAGGAACCTATTTAACCAATTTCTGATATGAATATGCATATGATTATTTTTCTACATGGGGATTATGGGTAGAATAGTGTTAATAAATATACCTAGGAAAACCTATTTCTGATATGAATATGCATATAATTATTTTCTACATGGGTAGAAAAGGTGGAATATTTTTTATAAATAGACATAGTAACCTATTTAACCCATTTCTGGTAAGAATATGCATATAATTATGTTTCTCCATAGGGAATATGTGTGGAATCTTGTGAATAAATATACATAGGAACCTATTTAACCCAATTCTGATAAGAATATGCATACAATTATTTTTCTATATGGGGATTATGGGTGGAATATTGTTTATAAATATACATAGTAACCTATTTAACCAATTTCTTATAAGAATATGCATATACATTTTTTTCTGTATTGGGATTGTGGGTGGAATAATATTTATAAATATACATAGGAACCTATTTAACCCATTTCTGATAAGAATATGCATATAATTATTTTTCTACATGGGGATTATGTGTGGAATATTGTTAATAAATATATATAGGAACCTATTTAACCTAATTCTGATAAGAATATGCATACAAATATTTTTCTATATTGGAATTATGGGAGGAATATTGTTTATAAATATACATAGTAAAATATTTAACCTATTTCTGATAAGAATATGCATATAATTATTTTTTTCATGGGGATTATAGGTGGAATGTGGATTATAAATAGACATAGGAACATATTTAACCCATTTCTGATAAGATTAGGCATATAAGTATTTTTCTAAATGGGGATAATGGGTGGAAAATTATTTATAAATATACATAGCATCATATTAAACATATTTCTAATATGAATATGCATATAATTAATTTTCTACATTGGGATTGTGGGTGGAATATTGTCGTTAAACATACATAGGAATATAGTAAATAACGTTTCTGATATGAATATGCATATAATTGTGTTTCTATATGTTGATTATGGGTGGAATATTTTTTATAAATATACACAGGAACCTATTTAACCCATTTCTGATAAGAATATGCATATTATTATTTTTCTACATTGGGATTATGGGTGGAATATGGATTATAAATATACATAGGAAACTATTTAACTCATTTCTGATAAGAATATGTAAACAATTGTTTTTCTATATGGGAATTATGGGTGGAATATTGTTTATAAATATACATAGGGACCTATTTAACCCATTTCTGATAAGAATATGCATATAATTATGTTTCTCCATGGGGATTATGTGTGGAATCTTGTGAATAAATATACATAGGAATATATTTAACCCAATTCTGATAAGAATATGCATACAATTATTTTTCTATATGGGGATTATGGGTGGAATATTGTTTATAAATATACATAGTAACCTATTTAACCAATTTCTTATAAGAATATGCATACATTTTTTTCTGTATTAGGATTGTGGGTGGAATAATATTTATAAATATACATAGGAACCTTTTTAACCCATTTCTGATAAGAATATGCATATAATTATTTTTCTACATGGGGATTATGTGTGGAATATTGTTAATAAATATACATAGGAACCTATTTAACCCAATTCTGATAAGAATATGCATACAATTATTTTTCTATATTGGAATTATGGGTGGAATATTGTTTATAAATATACATAGTAACATATTTAACCTGTTTCTGATAAGAATATGCATATCATTTTTTTTACATTGGGATTATAGGTGGAATGTGGATTATAAATAGATATAGGAACCTATTTAACCCATTTCTGATAAGATTAGGCATATAATTATTTTTCTAAATAGGGATAATGGGTGGAATATTATTTATACATATACATAGCATCATATTAAACCTATTTCTGATATGAATATGCATATAATAGATTTTCTACATGGGGATTATGGGTGGAATGTTGTTTATTAATATACATAGGAACCTATTTAACCAATTTCTGATAAGAATATGCATATAATTATTTTTGTACATGGGGATTATGGGTGGAATATTGTCGTTAAACATACATAGGAATATATTAAACCTATTTCTGATATGAATATGCATATAATTGTGTTTCTATATGTTGATTATGGGTGGAATATTTTTGATAAATATACACAGGAACCTACTTAACCCATTTCTGATAAGAATATGCATATAATTATTTTTCTACATAGGGATTATGGGTGGAATATGCATTATAAATATACCTAGGAACCTATTTAACCCATTTCTGATAAGAATATGTAAACTTTTTTTTCTATATGGGAATTATGGGTGGAATATTGTTTATAAATATACATAGGGACCTATTTAACCAATTTCTGATAAAAAAATGCATACAATTATTTTTCTATATGGGGATTATGGGTTGGATATTGTTTATAAATATACATAGGATCCTATTTAATCCATTTCTGATAAGAATATGCATATAATTATTTTTCTATATAGGGATTATGGGTGGAATAATGTTTATAAATATACATGGGAACCTATTTAACCATTTCTGATAAGAATATGCATATAATAATTTTTCAACATGGGGATTATGTGTGGAATATTGTTTATAAACATACATAGGAACCTATTTAACCCATTTCTGATATGAATATGCTTATAATTATTTTTCTACATGGGGATTATGGGTAGAATAGTGTTAATAAATATACCTAGGAATATATTAAACCTATTTCTGATATGAATATGCATATTATTATTTTCTATATGTGTAGAAAGGGTGGAAAATTGTTTATAAATATACATAGAAATCTATTTAACCCATTTCTGATAAGAACATGCATATAATTATGTTTCTCTATGGGGATTATGTGTGGAATCTTGTGAATAAATATACATAAGAACCTATTTAACCCAATTCTGATAAGAATATGCATACAATTATTTTTCTATATGGGGATTATGGGTGGAATATTGTTTATAAATATACATAGTAACCTATTTAACCAATTTCTTATAAGAATATGCATATACATTTTTTTCTGTATTGGGATTGTGGGTGGAATAATATTTATAAATATACATAGGAACCTATTTAACCCATTTCTGATAAGAATATGCATATAATTATTTTTCTACATGGGGATTATGTGTGGAATATTGTTAATAAATATACATAGGAACCTATTTTACCCAATTCTGATAAGAATATGCATACAATTATTTTTCTATATTGGAATTATGGGTGGAATATTGTTTATAAATATACATAGTAACATATTTAACCTATTTCTGATAAGAATATGCATATAATTTTTTTTTACATGGGGATTATAGGTGGAATGTGGATTATAAATAGACATAGGAACCTATTTAACCCATTTCTGATAAGATTAGGCATATAATTATTTTTCTAAATGGGGATAATGGGTGGAATATTATTTAGAAATATACATAGCATCATATTAAACCTATTTCTGATATGAATATGCATATAATTAATTTTCTACATGGGGATTATGGGTGGAATGTTGTTTATTAATATACATAGGAACCTATTTAACCAGTTTCTGATAAGAATATGCATATAATTATTTTTCTACATGGGGATTATGGGTGGAATATTGTCGTTAAACATACATAGGAATATATTAAACCTATTTCTGATATGAATATGCATATAATTGTGTTTCTATATGTTGATTATGGGTGGAATATTTTTGATAAATATACACAGGAACCTATTTAACCCATTTCTGATAAGAATATGCATATTATTATTTTTCTACATAGGGATTATGGGTGGAATATGGATTATAAATATACATAGGAACCTATTTAACCCATTTCTGATAAGAATATGTAAACAATTGTTTTTCTATATGGGAATTATGGGTGGAATATTGTTTATAAATATACATAGGGACCTATTTAACCCATTTCTTATAAGAATATGCATATAATTATTTTCTACCTAGGGACTATGGATGGAATATGGATTATAAATATACATAGGAACCTATTTAACCCATTTCTGATAAGAATATGCATATAATTATTTTTCTATATAGGGAATATGGGTGGAATATTGTTTATAAATATACATGGGAACCTATTTAACCATTTCTGATAAGAATATGCATATAATAATTTTTAAACATGGGGATTATGGGTGGAATATTATTCATAAACATACTTAGGAACCTATTTAACCAATTTCTGATATGAATATGCATATGATTATTTTTCTACATGGGGATTATGGGTAGAATAGTGTTAATAAATATACCTAGGAAAACCTATTTCTGATATGAATATGCATATAATTATTTTCTACATGGGTAGAAAAGGTGGAATATTGTTTATAAATAGACATAGTAACCTATTTAACCCATTTCTGGTAAGAATATGCATATAATTATGTTTCTCCATAGGGAATATGTGTGGAATCTTGTGAATAAATATACATAGGAACCTATTTAACCCATTTCTGATAAGAATATGCATACTATTATTTTTCTACATTGGGATTATGGGTGGAATATGGATTATAAATATACATAGGAAACTATTTAACCCATTTCTGATAAGAATATGTAAACAATTGTTTTTCTATATGGGAATTATGGGTGGAATATTGTTTATAAATATACATAGGGACCTATTTAACCCATTTCTGATAAGAATATGCATATAATTATGTTTCTCCATGGGGATTATGTGTGGAATCTTGTGAATAAATATACATAGGAATCTATTTAACCCAATTCTGATAAGAATATGCATACAATTATTTTTCTATATGGGGATTATGGGTTGGATATTGTTTATAAATATACATAGGATCCTATTTAATCCATTTCTGATAAGAATATGCATATAATTATTTTTCTATATAGGGATTATGGGTGGAATAATGTTTATAAATATACATGGGAACCTATTTAACCATTTCTGATAAGAATATGCATATAAAAATTTTTCAACATGGGGATTATGTGTGGAATATTGTTTATAAACATACATAGGAACCTATTTAACCCATTTCTGATATGAATATGCATATAATTATTTTTCTACATGGGGATTATGGGTAGAATAGTGTTAATAAATATACCTAGGAATATATTAAACCTATTTCTGATATGAATATGCATATTATTATTTTCTATATGTGTAGAAAGGGTGGAAAATTGTTTATAAATATACATAGAAATCTATTTAACCCATTTCTGATAAGAACATGCATATAATTATGTTTCTCTATGGGGATTATGTGTGGAATCTTGTGAATAAATATACATAGGAACCTATTTAACCCAATTCTGATAAGAATATGCATACAATTATTTTTCTATATAGGGATTATGGGTGGAATATTGTTTATAAATATACATAGTAACCTATTTAACCAATTTCTTATAAGAATATGCATATACATTTTTTTCTGTATTGGGATTGTGGGTGGAATAATATTTATAAATATACATAGGAACCTATTTAACCCATTTCTGATAAGAATATGCATATAATTATTTTTCTACATGGGGATTATGTGTGGAATATTGTTAATAAATATACATAGGAACCTATTTTACCCAATTCTGATAAGAATATGCATACAATTATTTTTCTATATTGGAATTATGGGTGGAATATTGTTTATAAATATACATAGTAACATATTTAACCTATTTCTGATAAGAATATGCATATAATTTTTTTTTACATGGGGATTATAGGTGGAATGTGGATTATAAATAGACATAGGAACCTATTTAACCCATTTCTGATAAGATTAGGCATATAATTATTTTTCTAAATGGGGATAATGGGTGGAATATTATTTAGAAATATACATAGCATCATATTAAACCTATTTCTGATATGAATATGCATATAATTAATTTTCTACATGGGGATTATGGGTGGAATGTTGTTTATTAATATACATAGGAACCTATTTAACCCAATTCTGATAAGAATATGCATACAATTATTTTTCTATATGGGGATTATGGGTGGAATATTGTTTATAAATATACATAGTAACCTATTTAACCAATTTCTTATAAGAATATGCATATACATTTTTTTCTGTATTGGGATTGTGGGTGGAATAATATTTATAAATATACATAGGAACCTATTTAACCCATTTCTGATAAGAATATGCATATAATTATTTTTCTACATGGGGATTATGTGTGGAATATTGTTAATAAATATACATAGGAACCTATTTTACCCAATTCTGATAAGAATATGCATACAATTATTTTTCTTTATTGGAATTATGGGTGGAATATTGTTTATAAATATACATAGTAACATATTTAACCTATTTCTGATAAGAATATGCATATAATTTTTTTTTACATGGGGATTATAGGTGGAATGTGGATTATAAATAGACATAGGAACCTATTTAACCCATTTCTGATAAGATTAGGCATATAATTATTTTTCTAAATGGGGATAATGGGTGGAATATTATTTAGAAATATACATAGCATCATATTAAACCTATTTCTGATATGAATATGCATATAATTAATTTTCTACATGGGGATTATGGGTGGAATGTTGTTTATTAATATACATAGGAACCTATTTAACCCAATTCTGATAAGAATATGCATACAATTATTTTTCTATATGGGGATTATGGGTGGAATATTGTTTATAAATATACATAGTAACCTATTTAACCAATTTCTTATAAGAATATGCATATACATTTTTTTCTGTATTGGGATTGTGGGTGGAATAATATTTATAAATATACATAGGAACCTATTTAACCCATTTCTGATAAGAATATGCATATAATTATTTTTCTACATGGGGATTATGTGTGGAATATTGTTAATAAATATATATAGGAACCTATTTAACCTAATTCTGATAAGAATATGCATACAAATATTTTTCTATATTGGAATTATGGGAGGAATATTGTTTATAAATATACATAGTAACATATTTAACCTATTTCTGATAAGAATATGCATATAATTATTTTTTTCATGGGGATTATAGGTGGAATGTGGATTATAAATAGACATAGGAACATATTTAACCCATTTCTGATAAGATTAGGCATATAAGTATTTTTCTAAATGGGGATAATGGGTGGAAAATTATTTATAAATATACATAGCATCATATTAAACATATTTCTAATATGAATATGCATATAATTAATTTTCTACATTGGGATTGTGGGTGGAATATTGTCGTTAAACATACATAGGAATATAGTAAATAACGTTTCTGATATGAATATGCATATAATTGTGTTTCTATATGTTGATTATGGGTGGAATATTTTTTATAAATATACACAGGAACCTATTTAACCCATTTCTGATAAGAATATGCATATTATTATTTTTCTTCATTGGGATTATGGGTGGAATATGGTTTATAAATATACATAGGAAACTATTTAACCCATTTCTGATAAGAATATGTAAACAATTGTTTTTCTATATGGGAATTATGGGTGGAATATTGTTTATAAATTTACATAGGGACCTATTTAACCCATTTCTGATAAGAATATGCATATAATTATGTTTCTCCATGGGGAATATGTGTGGAATCTTGTGAATAAATATACATAGGAATCTATTTAACCCAATTCTGATAAGAATATGCATACAATTATTTTTCTATATGGGGATTATGGGTTGGATATTGTTTATAAATATACATAGGATCCTATTTAATCCATTTCTGATAAGAATATGCATATAATTATTTTTCTATATAGGGATTATGGGTGGAATAATGTTTATAAATATACATGGGAACCTATTTAACCATTTCTGATAAGAATATGCATATAATAATTTTTCAACATGGGGATTATGTGTGGAATATTGTTTATAAACATACATAGGAACCTATTTAACCCATTTCTGATATGAATATGCATATAATTATTTTTCTACATGGGGATTATGGGTAGAATAGTGTTAATAAATATACCTAGGAATATATTAAACCTATTTCTGATATGAATATGCATATTATTATTTTCTATATGTGTAGAAAGGGTGGAAAATTGTTTATAAATATACATAGAAATCTATTTAACCCATTTCTGATAAGAACATGCATATAATTATGTTTCTCTATGGGGATTATGTGTGGAATCTTGTGAATAAATATACATAGGAACCTATTTAACCCAATTCTGATAAGAATATGCATACAATTATTTTTCTATATGGGGATTATGGGTGGAATATTGTTTATAAATATACATAGTAACCTATTTAACCAATTTCCTATAAGAATATTCATATACATTTTTTTCTGTATTGGGATTGTGGGTGGAATAATATTTATAAATATACATAGGAACCTATTTAACCCATTTCTGATAAGAATATGCATATAATTATTTTTCTACATGGGGATTATGTGTGGAATATTGTTAATAAATATACATAGGAACCTATTTTACCCAATTCTGATAAGAATATGCATACAATTATTTTTCTATATTGGAATTATGGGTGGAATATTGTTTATAAATATACATAGTAACATATTTAACCTATTTCTGATAAGAATATGCATATAATTTTTTTTTTACATGGGGATTATAGGTGGAATGTGGATTATAAATAGACATAGGAACCTATTTAACCCATTTCTGATAAGATTAGGCATATAATTATTTTTCTAAATGGGGATAATGGGTGGAATATTATTTAGAAATATACATAGCATCATATTAAACCTATTTCTGATATGAATATGCATATAATTAATTTTCTACATGGGGATTATGGGTGGAATGTTGTTTATTAATATACATAGGAACCTATTTAACCAGTTTCTGATAAGAATATGCATATAATTATTTTTCTACATGGGGATTATGGGTGGAATATTGTCGTTAAACATACATAGGAATATATTAAACCTATTTCTGATATGAATATGCATATAATTGTGTTTCTATATGTTGATTATGTTTGGAATATTTTTGATAAATATACACAGGAACCTACTTAACCTATTTCTGATAAGAATATGCATATAATTATTTTTTTCATGGGGATTATAGGTGGAATGTGGATTATAAATAGACATAGGAACATATTTAACCCATTTCTGATAAGATTAGGCATATAAGTATTTTTCTAAATGGGGATAATGGGTGGAAAATTATTTATAAATATACATAGCATCATATTAAACATATTTCTAATATGAATATGCATATAATTAATTTTCTACATTGGGATTGTGGGTGGAATATTGTCGTTAAACATACATAGGAATATAGTAAATAACGTTTCTGATATGAATATGCATATAATTGTGTTTCTATATATTGATTATGGGTGGAATTTTTTTTATAAATATACACAGGAACCTTTTTAACCCATTTCTGATAAGAATATGCATATTATTATTTTTCTACATTGGGATTATGGGTGGAATATGGATTATAAATATACATAGGAAACTATTTAACCCATTTCTGATAAGAATATGTAAACAATTGTTTTTCTATATGGGAATTATGGGTGGAATATTGTTTATAAATATACATAGGGACCTATTTAACCCATTTCTGATAAGAATATGCATATAATTATGTTTCTTCATGGGGATTATGTGTGGAATCTTGTGAATAAATATACATAGGAATCTATTTAACCCAATTCTGATAAGAATATGCATACAATTATTTTTCTATATGGGGATTATGGGTGGAATATTGTTTATAAATATACATAGTAACCTATTTAACCAATTTCTTATAAGAATATGCATATAATTATTTTTCTATATGGGGATTATGGGTTGGATATTGTTTATAAATATACATAGGATCCTATTTAATCCATTTCTGATAAGAATATGCATATAATTATTTTTCTATATAGGGATTATGGGTGGAATAATGTTTATAAATATACATGGGAACCTATTTAACCATTTCTGATAAGAATATGCATATAATAATTTTTCAACATGGGGATTATGTGTGGAATATTGTTTATAAACATACATAGGAACCTATTTAACCCATTTCTGATATGAATATGCATATAATTATTTTTCTACATGGGGATTATGGGTAGAATAGTGTTTATAAATTTACATTGTAACCTATTTAACCCATTTCTGATAAGAACATGCATATCATTGTTTTTCTATATGGGGATTATGGGTGGAATATTGTTTATAAATATATATGGAACCTAGTTAACAAGTTTCTGATAAGAATATGCATACAATTATTTTTCTATATGGGAATTATGGGTTTAATATTGTTTATGAATATACATAGGATCCTATTTAACCCATTTCTGATAATAATATGCATATAATTATTTTTCTATATATGGATTATGGGTGGAATATTGTTTATAAATATACAAAGGGACCTATGTAACCCATTTCTTATAAGAATATGCATACAATTATTTTTCTATATCTAAATTATGGGTTTAATATTGTTTATGAATATACATAGAATCCTATTTAATCCATTTCTGATAAGAATATGCATATAATTATTTTTTTATATAGGGATTATGGGTGGAATATTATTTATAAATATACATAGGGACCTATTTAACCCATTTCTTATAAGAATATGCATATAATTATTTTCTACCTAGGGACTATGGGTGGAATATGGATTATAAAAATACATAGGAACCTATTTAACCCATTTCTGATAAGAATATGCAAACAATTGTTTTTCTATATGGGAATTATGGGTGGAATATTGTTTATAAATATATATAGTAACATATTTAAACCATTTCTGATAAGAATATGCATACAATTATTTTTCTATATGGGAATTATGGATGGAATGAGGTTTATAAATATACATAGGGACCTATTTAACCCATTTCTTATAAGAATATGCATATAATTATTTTTCTATATGGGGATTATGGGTTGGATATTGTTTATAAATATACATAGGATCCTATTTAATCCATTTCTGATAAAAATATGCATATAATTATTTTTCTATATAGGGATTATGGGTGGAATAATGTTTATAAATATACATGGGAACCTATTTAACCATTTCTGATAAGAATATGCATATAATAATTTTTCAACATGGGGATTATGTGTGGAATATTGTTTATAAACATACATAGGAACCTATTTAACCCATTTCTGATATGAATATGCATATAATTATTTTTCTACATGGGGATTATGGGTAGAATAGTGTTAATAAATATACCTAGGAATATATTAAACCTATTTCTGATATGAATATGCATATTATTATTTTCTAAATGTGTAGAAAGGGTGGAAAATTGTTTATAAATATACATAGAAATCTATTTAACCCATTTCTGATAAGAACATGCATATAATTATGTTTCTCTATGGGGATGATGTGTGGAATCTTGTTTATAAATATACACAGGAACCTATTTAACCCATTTCTGATAAGAATATGCATATAATTATTTTTCTACATAGGGATTATGGGTGGAATATGGATTATAAATATACATAGGAACCTATTTAACCCATTTCTGATAAGAATATGTAAACAATTGTTTTTCTATATGGGAATTATGGGTGGAATATTGTTTATAAATATACATAGGGACCTATTTAACCCATTTCTTATAAGAATATGCATATAATTATTTTCTACCTAGGGACTATGGGTGGAATATGGATTATAAATATACATAGGAACCTATTTAACCCATTTCTGATAAGAATATGCATATAATTATTTTTCTATATAGGGAATATGGGTGGAATATTGTTTATAAATATACATGGGAACCTATTTAACCATTTCTGATAAGAATATGCATATAATAATTTTTCAACATGGGGATTATGGGTGGAATATTATTCATAAACATACTTAGGAACCTATTTAACCAATTTCGGATATGAATATGCATATGATTATTTTTCTACATGGGGATTATGGGTAGAATAGTGTTAATAAATATACCTAGGAAAACCTATTTCTGATATGAATATGCATATAATTATTTTCTACATGGGTAGAAAAGGTGGAATATTGTTTATAAATAGACATAGTAACCTATTTAACCCATTTCTGGTAAGAATATGCATATAATTATGTTTCTCCATAGGGAATATGTGTGGAATCTTGTGAATAAATATACATAGGAACCTATTTAACCCAATTCTGATAAGAATATGCATACAATTATTTTTCTATATGGGGATTATGGGTGGAATATTGTTTATAAATATACATAGTAACCTATTTAACCAATTTCTTATAAGAATATGCATATACATTTTTTTCTGTATTGGGAATGTGGGTGGAATAATATTTATAAATATACATAGGAACCTATTTAACCCATTTCTGATAAGAATATGCATATAATTATTTTTCTACATGGGGATTATGTGTGGAATATTGTTAATAAATATATATAGGAACCTATTTAACCTAATTCTGATAAGAATATGCATACAAATATTTTTCTATATTGGAATTATGGGAGGAATATTGTTTATAAATATACATAGTAACATATTTAACCTATTTCTGATAAGAATATGCATATAATTATTTTTTTCATGGGGATTATAGGTGGAATGTGGATTATAAATAGACATAGGAACATATTTAACCCATTTCTGATAAGATTAGGCATATAAGTATTTTTCTAAATGGGGATAATGGGTGGAAAATTATTTATAAATATACATAGCATCATATTAAACATATTTCTAATATGAATATGCATATAATTAATTTTCTACATTGGGATTGTGGGTGGAATATTGTCGTTAAACATACATAGGAATATAGTAAATAATGTTTCTGATATGAATATGCATATAATTGTGTTTCTATATGTTGATTATGGGTGGAATATTTTTTATAAATATACACAGGAACCTATTTAACCCATTTCTGATAAGAATATGCATATTATTATTTTTCTACATTGGGATTATGGGTGGAATATGGATTATAAATATACATAGGAAACTATTTAACCCATTTCTGATAAGAATATGTAAACAATTGTTTTTCTATATGGGAATTATGGGTGGAATATTGTTTATAAATATACATAGGGACCTATTTAACCCATTTCTGATAAGAATATGCATATAATTATGTTTCTCCATGGGGATTATGTGTGGAATCTTGTGAATAAATATACATAGGAATATATTTAACCCAATTCTGATAAGAATATGCATACAATTATTTTTCTATATGGGGATTATGGGTGGAATATTGTTTATAAATATACATAGTAACCTATTTAACCAATTTCTTATAAGAATATGCATACATTTTTTTCTGTATTAGGATTGTGGGTGGAATAATATTTATAAATATACATAGGAACCTATTTAACCCATTTCTGATAAGAATATGCATATAATTATTTTTCTACATGGGGATTATGTGTGGAATATTGTTAATAAATATACATAGGAACCTATTTAACCCAATTCTGATAAGAATATGCATACAATTATTTTTCTATATGGGGATTATGGGTGGAATATTGTTTATAAATATACATAGTAACCTATTTAACCAATTTCTTATAAGAATATGCATATACATTTTTTCTGTATTGGGATTGTGGGTGGAATAATATTTATAAATATACATAGGAACCTATTTAACCCATTTCTGATAAGAATATGCATATAATTATTTTTCTACATAGGGATTATGTGTGGAATATTGTTAATAAATATACATAGGAACCTATTTTACCCAATTCTGATAAGAATATGCATACAATTTTTTTTCTATATTGGAATTATGAGTGGAATATTGTTTATAAATATACATAGTAACATATTTAACCTATTTCTGATAAGAATATGCATATAATTTTTTTTTACATGGGGATTATAGGTGGAATGTGGATTATAAATAGACATAGGAACCTATTTAACCCATTTCTGATAAGATT
This sequence comes from Aquarana catesbeiana, assembly GCA_037953035.1. Taxonomy (NCBI): domain Eukaryota; kingdom Metazoa; phylum Chordata; class Amphibia; order Anura; family Ranidae; genus Aquarana; species Aquarana catesbeiana. Next base: position 3,606,875 of record JBBHAA010000162.1, on the reverse strand, counting down.
AGGCATATAATTATTTTTCTAAATAGGGATAATGGGTGGAATATTATTTAGAAATATACATAGCATCATATTAAACCTATTTCTGATATGAATATGCATATAATTAATTTTCTACATGGGGATTATGGGTGGAATGTTGTTTATTAATATACATAGGAACCTATTTAACCAGTTTCTGATAAGAATATGCATATAATTATTTTTCTACTTGGGGATTATGGGTGGAATATTTTCGTTAAACATACATAGGAATATATTAAACCTATTTCTGATATGAATATGCATATAATTGTGTTTCTATATGTTGATTATGGGTGGAATATTTTTTATAAATATACACAGGAACCTATTTAACCCATTTCTGATAAGAATATGCATATAATTATTTTTCTACATAGGGATTATGGGTGGAATATGGATTATTTAACCCATTTCTGATAAGAATATGTAAACAATTGTTTTTCTATATGGGAATTATGGGTGGAATATTGTTTATAAATATACATAGGGACCTATTTAACCCATTTCTTATAAGAATATGCATATAATTATTTTCTACCTAGGGACTATGGGTGGAATATGGATTATAAATATACATAGGAACCTATTTAACCCATTTCTGATAAGAATATGCATATAATTATTTTTCTATATAGGGAATATGGGTGGAATATTGTTTATAAATATACATGGGAACCTATTTAACCATTTCTGATAAGAATATGGATATAATAATTTTTCAACATGGGGATTATGGGTGGAATATTATTCATAAACATACTTAGGAACCAATTTAACCAATTTCTGATATGAATATGCATATGATTATTTTTCTACATGGGGATTATGGGTAGAATAGTGTTAATAAATATACCTAGGAAAACCTATTTCTGATATGAATATGCATATCATTATTTTCTACATGGGTAGAAAAGGTGGAATATTGTTTATAAATATACATAGTAACCTATGTAACCCATTTCTGATAAGAATATGCATATAATTATGTTTCTCCATAGGGAATATGTGTGGAATCTTGTGAATAAATATACATAGGAACCTATTTAACCCAATTCTGATAAGAATATGCATACAATTATTTTTCTATATGGGGATTATGGGTGGAATATTGTTTATAAATATACATAGTAACCTATTTAACCAATTTCTTATGAGAATATGCATATACATTTTTTTCTGTATTGGGATTTTGGGTGGAATAATATTTATAAATATACATAGGAACCTATTTAACCCATTTCTGATAAGAATATGCATATAATTATTTTTTTCATGGGGATTATAGGTGGAATGTGGATTATAAATAGACATAGGAACATATTTAACCCATTTCTGATAAGATTAGGCATATAAGTATTTTTCTAAATGGGGATAATGGGTGGAAAATTATTTATAAATATACATAGCATCATATTAAACATATTTCTAATATGAATATGCATATAATTAATTTTCTACATTGGGATTGTGGGTGGAATATTGTCGTTAAACATACATAGGAATATAGTAAATAACGTTTCTGATATGAATATGCATATAATTGTGTTTCTATATGTTGATTATGGGTGGAATATTTTTTATAAATATACACAGGAACCTATTTAACCCATTTCTGATAAGAATATGCATATTAATTTTTTTCTACATTGGGATTATGGGTGGAATATGGATTATAAATATACATAGGAAACTATTTAACTCATTTCTGATAAGAATATGTAAACAATTGTTTTTCTACATGGGAATTATGGGTGGAATATTGTTTATAAATATACATAGGGACCTATTTAACCCATTTCTGATAAGAATATGCATATAATTATGTTTCTCCATGGGGATTATGTGTGGAATCTTGTGAATAAATATACATAGGAATATATTTAACCCAATTCTGATAAGAATATGCATACAATTATTTTTCTATATGGGGATTATGGGTGGAATATTGTTTATAAATATACATAGTAACCTATTTAACCAATTTCTTATAAGAATATGCATACATTTTTTTCTGTATTAGGATTGTGGGTGGAATAATATTTATAAATATACATAGGAACCTATTTAACCCATTTCTGATAAGAATATGCATATAATTATTTTTCTACATGGGGATTATGTGTGGAATATTGTTAATAAATATACATAGGAACCTATTTAACGCAATTCTGATAAGAATATGCATACAATTATTTTTCTATATTGGAATTATGGGTGGAATATTGTTTATAAATATACATAGTAACATATTTAACCTGTTTCTGATAAGAATATGCATATCTTTTTTTTTTACATGGGGATTATAGGTGGAATGTGGATTATAAATAGATATAGGAACCTATTTAACCCATTTCTGATAAGATTAGGCATATAATTATTTTTCTAAATAGGGATAATGGGTGGAATATTATTTATACATATACATAGCATCATATTAAACCTATTTCTGATATGAATATGCATATAATAGATTTTCTACATGGGGATTATGGGTGGAATGTTGTTTATTAATATACATAGGAACCTATTTAACCAAGTTCTGATAAGAATATGCATATAATTATTTTTGTACATGGGGATTATGGGTGGAATATTGTCGTTAAACATACATAAGAATATATTAAACCTATTTCTGATATGAATATGCATATAATTGTGTTTCTATATGTTGATTATGGGTGGAATATTTTTGATAAATATACACAGGAACCTACTTAACCCATTTCTGATAAGAATATGCATATAATTATTTTTCTACATAGGGATTATGGGTGGAATATGCATTATAAATATACATAGGAACCTATTTAACCCAATTCTGATAAGAATATGCATACAATTATTTTTCTATATGGGGATTATGGGTGGAATATTGTTTATAAATATACATAGTAACCTATTTAACCAATTTCTTATAAGAATATGCATATACATTTTTTTCTGTATTGGGATTGTGGGTGGAATAATATTTATAAATATACATAGGAACCTATTTAACCCATTTCTGATAAGAATATGCATATAATTATTTTTCTACATAGGGATTATGTGTGGAATATTGTTAATAAATATACATAGGAACCTATTTTACCCAATTCTGATAAGAATATGCATACAATTATTTTTCTATATTGGAATTATGGGTGGAATATTGTTTATAAATATACATAGTAACATATTTAACCTATTTCTGATAAGAATATGCATATAATTTTTTTTTACATGGGGATTATAGGTGGAATGTGGATTATAAATAGACATAGGAACCTATTTAACCCATTTCTGATAAGATTAGGCATATAATTATTTTCTAAATGGGGATAATGGGTGGAATATTATTTAGAAATATACATAGCATCATATTAAACCTATTTCTGATATGAATATGCATATAATTATTTTTCTACATGGGGATTATGGGTGGAATATTGTTTATAAATATACATGGAATCTATTTAACCCATTTCTGATAAGAATATGCATATAATTATTTTTTTACATGGGGATTATGGGATGAATATTGTTTATAAATATACATTGTAACCTATTTAACACATTTCTGATAATAATATACCAATATTTATTTTTCTACATGGGCATTATGGGTGGAATATTGTTAATAAATATGTCTAGTAACCTATTTAACCCATTTCTGATAAGAATATGCATATAGTTATTTTTCTACATGGGTATCATGGGTGGAATAGTGTTTATAAATTTACATTGTAACCTATTTAACCCATTTCTGATAAGAACATGCATATCATTGTTTTTCTATATGGGGATTATGGGTGGAATATTGTTTATAAATATATATGGAACCTAGTTAACAAGTTTCTGATAAGAATATGCATACAATTATTTTTCTATATGGGAATTATGGGTTTAATATTGTTTATGAATATACATAGGATCCTATTTAACCCATTTCTGATAATAATATGCATATAATTATTTTTCTATATATGGATTATGGGTGGAATATTGTTTATAAATATACAAAGGGACCTATGTAACCCATTTCTTATAAGAATATGCATACAATTATTTTTCTATATCTAAATTATGGGTTTAATATTGTTTATGAATATACATAGAATCCTATTTAATCCATTTCTGATAAGAATATGCATATAATTATTTTTTTATATAGGGATTATGGGTGGAATATTATTTATAAATATACATAGGGACCTATTTAACCCATTTCTTATAAGAATATGCATATAATTATTTTCTACCTAGGGACTATGGGTGGAATATGGATTATAAAAATACATAGGAACCTATTTAACCCATTTCTGATAAGAATATGCAAACAATTGTTTTTCTATATGGGAATTATGGGTGGAATATTGTTTATAAATATATATAGTAACATATTTAAACCATTTCTGATAAGAATATGCATACAATTATTTTTCTATATGGGAATTATGGATGGAATGAGGTTTATAAATATACATAGGGACCTATTTAACCCATTTCTTATAAGAATATGCATATAATTATTTTTCTATATGGGGATTATGGGTTGGATATTGTTTATAAATATACATAGGATCCTAGTTAATCCATTTCTGATAAAAATATGCATATAATTATTTTTCTATATAGGGATTATGGGTGGAATAATGTTTATAAATATACATGGGAACCTATTTAACCATTTCTGATAAGAATATGCATATAATAATTTTTCAACATGGGGATTATGTGTGGAATATTGTTTATAAACATACATAGGAACCTATTTAACCCATTTCTGATATGAATATGCATATAATTATTTTTCTACATGGGGATTATGGGTAGAATAGTGTTAATAAATATACCTAGGAATATATTAAACCTATTTCTGATATGAATATGCATATTATTATTTTCTATATGTGTAGAAAGGGTGGAAAATTGTTTATAAATATACATAGAAATCTATTTAACCCATTTCTGATAAGAACATGCATATAATTATGTTTCTCTATGGGGATTATGTGTGGAATCTTGTGAATAAATATACATAGGAACCTATTTAACCCAATTCTGATAAGAATATGCATACAATTATTTTTCTATATGGGGATTATGGGTGGAATATTGTTTATAAATATACATAGTAACCTATTTAACCAATTTCTTATAAGAATATGCATATACATTTTTTTCTGTATTGGGATTGTGGGTGGAATAATATTTATAAATATACATAGGAACCTATTTAACCCATTTCTGATAAGAATATGCATATAATTATTTTTCTACATGGGGATTATGTGTGGAATATTGTTAATAAATATACATAGGAACCTATTTTACCCAATTCTGATAAGAATATGCATACAATTATTTTTCTATATTGGAATTATGGGTGGAATATTGTTTATAAATATACATAGTAACATATTTAACCTATTTCTGATAAGAATATGCATATAATTTTTTTTACATGGGGATTATAGGTGGAATGTGGATTATAAATAGACATAGGAACCTATTTAACCCATTTCTGATAAGATTAGGCATATAATTATTTTTCTAAATGGAGATAATGGGTGGAATATTATTTAGAAATATACATAGCATCATATTAAACCTATTTCTGATATGAATATGCATATAATTAATTTTCTACATGGGGATTATGGGTGGAATGTTGTTTATTAATATACATAGGAACCTATTTAACCAGTTTCTGATAAGAATATGCATATAATTATTTTTCTACATGGGGATTATGGGTGGAATATTGTCGTTAAACATACATAGGAATATATTAAACCTATTTCTGATATGAATATGCATATAATTGTGTTTCTATATGTTGATTATGGGTGGAATATTTTTTATAAATATACACAGGAACCTATTTAACCCATTTCTGATAAGAATATGCATATAATTATTTTTCTACATAGGGATTATGGGTGGAATATGGATTATAAATATACATAGGAACCTATTTAACCCATTTCTGATAAGAATATGTAAACAATTGTTTTTCTATATGGGAATTATGGGTGGAATATTGTTTATAAATATACATAGGGACCTATTTAACCCATTTCTTATAAGAATATGCATATAATTATTTTCTACCTAGGGACTATGGGTGGAATATGGATTATAAATATACATAGGAACCTATTTAACCCATTTCTGATAAGAATATGCATATAATTATTTTTCTATATAGGGAATATGGGTGGAATATTGTTTATAAATATACATGGGAACCTATTTAACCATTTCTGATAAGAATATGCAAATAATAATTTTTCAACCTGGGGATTATGGGTGGAATATTATTCATAAACATACTTAGGAACCTATTTAACCAATTTCTGATATGAATATGCATATGATTATTTTTCTACATGGGGATTATGGGTAGAATAGTGTTAATAAATATACCTAGGAAAACCTATTTCTGATATGAATATGCATATAATTATTTTCTACATGGGTAGAAAAGGTGGAATATTTTTTATAAATAGACATAGTAACCTATTTAACCCATTTCTGGTAAGAATATGCATATAATTATGTTTCTCCATAGGGAAAATGTGTGGAATCTTGTGAATAAATATACATAGGAACCTATTTAACCCAATTCTGATAAGAATATGCATACGATTATTTTTCTATATGGGGATTATGGGTGGAATATTGTTTATAAATATACATAGTAACCTATTTAACCAATTTCTTATAAGAATATGCATATACATTTTTTTGTGTATTGGGATTGTGGGTGGAATAATATTTATAAATATACATAGGAACCTATTTAACCCATTTCTGATAAGAATATGCATATAATTATTTTTCTACATGGGGATTATGTGTGGAATATTGTTAATAAATATATATAGGAACCTATTTAACCTAATTCTGATAAGAATATGCATACAAATATTTTTCTATATTGGAATTATGGGAGGAATATTGTTTATAAATATACATAGTAACATATTTAACCTATTTCTGATAAGAATATGCATATAATTATTTTTTTCATGGGGATTATAGGTGGAATGTGGATTATAAATAGACATAGGAACATATTTAACCCATTTCTGATAAGATTAGGCATATAAGTATTTTTCTAAATGGGGATAATGGGTGGAAAATTATTTATAAATATACATAGCATCATATTAAACATATTTCTAATATGAATATGCATATAATTAATTTTCTACATTGGGATTGTGGGTGGAATATTGTCGTTAAACATACATAGGAATATAGTAAATAACGTTTCTGATATGAATATGCATATAATTGTGTTTCTATATGTTGATTATGGGTGGAATATTGTTTATAAATATACACAGGAACCTATTTAACCCATTTCTGATAAGAATATGCATATTATTATTTTTCTACATTGGGATTATGGGTGGAATATGGATTATAAATATACATAGGAAACTATTTAACTCATTTCTGATAAGAATATGTAAACAATTGTTTTTCTATATGGGAATTATGGGTGGAATATTGTTTATAAATATACATAGGGACCTATTTAACCCATTTCTGATAAGAATATGCATATAATTATGTTTCTCCATGGGGATTATGTGTGGAATCTTGTGAATAAATATACATAGGAATATATTTAACCCAATTCTGATAAGAATATGCATACAATTATTTTTCTATATGGGGATTATGGGTGGAATATTGTTTATAAATATACATAGTAACCTATTTAACCAATTTCTTATAAGAATATGCATACATTTTTTTCTGTATTAGGATTGTGGGTGGAATAATATTTATAAATATACATAGGAACCTTTTTAACCCATTTCTGATAAGAATATGCATATAATTATTTTTCTACATGGGGATTATGTGTGGAATATTGTTAATAAATATACATAGGAACCTATTTAACCCAATTCTGATAAGAATATGCATACAATTATTTTTCTATATTGGAATTATGGGTGGAATATTGTTTATAAATATACATAGTAACATATTTAACCTGTTTCTGATAAGAATATGCATATCATTTTTTTTTACATGGGAATTATAGGTGGAATGTGGATTATAAATAGATATAGGAACCTATTTAACCCATTTCTGATAAGATTAGGCATATAATTATTTTTCTAAATAGGGATAATGGGTGGAATATTATTTATACATATACATAGCATCATATTAAACCTATTTCTGATATGAATATGCATATAATAGATTTTCTACATGGGGATTATGGGTGGAATGTTGTTTATTAATATACATAGGAACCTATTTAACCAATTTCTGATAAGAATATGCATATAATTATTTTTGTACATGGGGATTATGGGTGGAATATTGTCGTTAAACATACATAGGAATATATTAAACCTATTTCTGATATGAATATGCATATAATTGTGTTTCTATATGTTGATTATGGGTGGAATATTTTTGATAAATATACACAGGAACCTACTTAACCCATTTCTGATAAGAATATGCATATAATTATTTTTCTACATGGGGATTATGGGTGTAATATTGTTTATAAATATACATGGAATCTATTTAACCCATTTCTGATAAGAATATGCATATAATTATTTTTTTACATGGGGATTATGGGATGAATATTGTTTATAAATATACATTGTAACCTATTTAACACATTTCTGATAATAATATACCAATATTTATTTTTCTACATGGGCATTATGGGTGGAATATTGTTAATAAATATATCTAGTAACCTATTTAACCCATTTCTGATAAGAATATGCATATAGTTATTTTTCTACATGGGGATCATGGGTGGAATAGTGTTTATAAATTTACATTGTAACCTATTTAACCCATTTCTGATAAGAACATGCATATCATTGTTTTTCTATATGGGGATTATGGGTGGAATATTGTTTATAAATATATATGGAACCTAGTTAACAAGTTTCTGATAAGAATATGCATACAATTATTTTTCTATATGGGAATTATGGGTTTAATATTGTTTATGAATATACATAGGATCCTATTTAACCCATTTCTGATAATAATATGCATATAATTATTTTTCTATATATGGATTATGGGTGGAATATTGTTTATAAATATACAAAGGGACCTATGTAACCCATTTCTTATAAGAATATGCATACAATTATTTTTCTATATCTAAATTATGGGTTTAATATTGTTTATGAATATACATAGAATCCTATTTAATCCATTTCTGATAAGAATATGCATATAATTATTTTTTTATATAGGGATTATGGGTGGAATATTATTTATAAATATACATAGGGACCTATTTAACCCATTTCTTATAAGAATATGCATATAATTATTTTCTACCTAGGGACTATGGGTGGAATATGGATTATAAAAATACATAGGAACCTATTTAACCCATTTCTGATAAGAATATGCAAACAATTGTTTTTCTATATGGGAATTATGGGTGGAATATTGTTTATAAATATATATAGTAACATATTTAAACCATTTCTGATAAGAATATGCATACAATTATTTTTCTATATGGGAATTATGGATGGAATGAGGTTTATAAATATACATAGGGACCTATTTAACCCATTTCTTATAAGAATATGCATATAATTATTTTTCTATATGGGGATAATGGGTTGGATATTGTTTATAAATATACATAGGATCCTATTTAATCCATTTCTGATAAAAATATGCATATAATTATTTTTCTATATAGGGATTATGGGTGGAATAATGTTTATAAATATACATGGGAACCTATTTAACCATTTCTGATAAGAATATGCATATAATAATTTTTCAACATGGGGATTATGTGTGGAATATTGTTTATAAACATACATAGGAACCTATTTAACCCATTTCTGATATGAATATGCATATAATTATTTTTCTACATGGGGATTATGGGTAGAATAGTGTTAATAAATATACCTAGGAATATATTAAACCTATTTCTGATATGAATATGCATATTATTATTTTCTATATGTGTAGAAAGGGTGGAAAATTGTTTATAAATATACATAGAAATCTATTTAACCCATTTCTTATAAGAACATGCATATAATTATGTTTCTCTATGGGGATTATGTGTGGAATCTTGTGAATAAATATACATAGGAACCTATTTAACCCAATTCTGATAAGAATATGCATACAATTATTTTTCTATATGGGGATTATGGGTGGAATATTGTTTATAAATATACATAGTAACCTATTTAACCAATTTCTTATAAGAATATGCACATACATTTTTTTCTGTATTGGGATTGTGGGTGGAATAATATTTATAAATATACATAGGAACCTATTTAACCCATTTCTGATAAGAATATGCATATAATTATTTTTCTACATGGGGATTATGTGTGGAATATTGTTAATAAATATACATAGGAACCTATTTTACCCAATTCTGATAAGAATATGCATACAATTATTTTTCTATATTGGAATTATGGGTGGAATATTGTTTATAAATATACATAGTAACATATTTAACTTATTTCTGATAAGAATATGCATATAATTTTTTTTACATGGGGATTATAGGTGGAATGTGGATTATAAATAGACATAGGAACCTATTTAACCCATTTCTGATAAGATTAGGCATATAATTATTTTTCTAAATGGAGATAATGGGTGGAATATTATTTAGAAATATACATAGCATCATATTAAACCTATTTCTGATATGAATATGCATATAATTAATTTTCTACATGGGGATTATGGGTGGAATGTTGTTTATTAATATACATAGGAACCTATTTAACCAGTTTCTGATAAGAATATGCATATAATTATTTTTCTACATGGGGATTATGGGTGGAATATTGTCGTTAAACATACATAGGAATATATTAAACCTATTTCTGATATGAATATGCATATAATTGTGTTTCTATATGTTGATTATGGGTGGAATATTTTTTATAAATATACATAGGGACCTATTTAACCCATTTCTTATAAGAATATGCATATAATTATTTTCTACCTAGGGACTATGGGTGGAATATGGTTTATAAATATACATAGGAACCTATTTAACCCATTTCTGATAAGAATATGCATATAATTATTTTTCTATATAGGGAATATGGGTGGAATATTGTTTATAAATATACATGGGAACCTGTTTAACCATTTCTGATAAGAATATGCATATAATAATTTTTCAACATGGGGATTATGGGTGGAATATTATTCATAAACATACTTAGGAACCTATTTAACCAATTTCTGATATGAATATGCATATGATTATTTTTCTACATGGGGATTATGGGTAGAATAGTGTTAATAAATATACCTAGGAAAACCTATTTCTGATATGAATATGCATATAAATATTTTCTACATGGGTAGAAAAGGTGGAATATTGTTTATAAATAGACATAGTAACCTATTTAACCCATTTCTGGTAAGAATATGCATATAATTATGTTTCTCCATAGGGAATATGTGTGGAATCTTGCGAATAAATATACATAGGAACCTATTTAACCCAATTCTGATAAGAATATGCATACAATTATTTTTCTATATGGGGATTATGGGTGGAATATTGTTTATAAATATACATAGTAACCTATTTAACCAATTTCTTATAAGAATATGCATATACATTTTTTTCTGTATTGGGAATGTGGGTGGAATAATATTTATAAATATACATAGGAACCTATTTAACCCATTTCTGATAAGAATATGCATATAATTATTTTTCTACATGGGGATTATGTGTGGAATATTGTTAATAAATATATATAGGAACCTATTTAACCTAATTCTGATAAGAATATGCATACAAATATTTTTCTATATTGGAATTATGGGAGGAATATTGTTTATAAATATACATAGTAACATATTTAACCTATTTCTGATAAGAATATGCATATAATTATTTTTTTCATGGGGATTATAGGTGGAATGTGGATTATAAATAGACATAGGAACATATTTAACCCATTTCTGATAAGATTAGGCATATAAGTATTTTTCTAAATGGGGATAATGGGTGGAAAATTATTTATAAATATACATAGCATCATATTAAACATATTTCTAATATGAATATGCATATAATTAATTTTCTACATTGGGATTGTGGGTGGAATATTGTCGTTAAACATACATAGGAATACAGTAAATAACGTTTCTGATATGAATATGCATATAATTGTGTTTCTATATGTTGATTATGGGTGGAATATTTTTTATAAATATACACAGGAACCTATTTAACCCATTTCTGATAAGAATATGCATATTATTATTTTTCTACATTGGGATTATGGGTGGAATATGGATTATAAAAATACATAGGAAACTATTTAACCCATTTCTGATAAGAATATGTAAACAATTGTTTTTCTATATGGGAATTATGGGTGGAATATTGTTTATAAATATACATAGGGACCTATTTAACCCATTTCTGATAAGAATATGCATATAATTATGTTTCTCCATGGGGATTATGTGTGGAATCTTGTGAATAAATATACATAGGAATATATTTAACCCAATTCTGATAAGAATATGCATACAATTATTTTTCTATATGGGGATTATGGGTGGAATATTGTTTATAAATATACATAGTAACCTATTTAACCAATTTCTTATAAGAATATGCATACATTTTTTTCTGTATTAGGATTGTGGGTGGAATAATATTTATAAATATACATAGGAACCTATTTAACCCATTTCTGATAAGAATATGCATATAATTATTTTTCTACATGGGGATTATGTGTGGAATATTGTTAATAAATATACATAGGAACCTATTTAACCCAATTCTGATAAGAATATGCATACAATTATTTTTCTATATTGGAATTATGGGTGGAATATTGTTTATAAATATACATAGTAACATATTTAACCTGTTTCTGATAAGAATATGCATATCATTTTTTTTTACATGGGGATTATAGGTGGAATGTGGATTATAAATAGATATAGGAACCTATTTAACCCATTTCTGATAAGATTAGGCATATAATTATTTTTCTAAATAGGGATAATGGGTGGAATATTATTTATACATATACATAGCATCATATTAAACCTATTTCTGATATGAATATGCATATAATAGATTTTCTACATGGGGATTATGGGTGGAATGTTGTTTATTAATATACATAGGAACCTATTTAACCAATTTCTGATAAGAATATGCATATAATTATTTTTGTACATGGGGATTATGGGTGGAATATTGTCGTTAAACATACATAGGAATATATTAAACCTATTTCTGATATGAATATGCATATAATTGTGTTTCTATATGTTGATTATGGGTGGAATATTTTTGATAAATATACACAGGAACCTACTTAACCCATTTCTGATAAGAATATGCATATAATTATTTTTCTACATAGGGATTATGGGTGGAATATGCATTATAAATATACATAGGAACCTATTTATCCCCTTTTCTGATAAGAATATGTAAACATTTTTTTTCTATATGGGAATTATGGGTGGAATATTGTTTATAAATATACATAGGGACCTATTTAACCAATTTCTGATAAAAAAAATGCATATAATTATTTTTCTACATGGGGATTATGGGTGGAATATTGTTTATAAATATACATGGAATCTATTTAACCCATTTCTGATAAGAATATGCATATAATTATTTTTTTACATGGGGATTATGGGATGAATATTGTTTATAAATATACATTGTAACCTATTTAACACATTTCTGATAATAATATACCAATATTTATTTTTCTACATGGGCATTATGGGTGGAATATTGTTAATAAATATATCTAGTAACCTATTTAACCCATTTCTGATAAGAATATGCATATAGTTATTTTTCTACATGGGGATCATGGGTGGAATAGTGTTTATAAATTTACATTGTAACCTATTTAACCCATTTCTGATAAGAACATGCATATCATTGTTTTTCTATATGGGGATTATGGGTGGAATATTGTTTATAAATATATATGGAACCTAGTTAACAAGTTTCTGATAAGAATATGCATACAATTATTTTTCTATATGGGAATTATGGGTTTAATATTGTTTATGAATATACATAGGATCCTATTTAACCCATTTCTGATAATAATATGCATATAATTATTTTTCTATATATGGATTATGGGTGGAATATTGTTTATAAATATACAAAGGGACCTATGTAACCCATTTCTTATAAGAATATGCATACAATTATTTTTCTATATCTAAATTATGGGTTTAATATTGTTTATGAATATACATAGAATCCTATTTAATCCATTTCTGATAAGAATATGCATATAATTATTTTTTTATATAGGGATTATGGGTGGAATATTATTTATAAATATACATAGGGACCTATTTAACCCATTTCTTATAAGAATATGCATATAATTATTTTCTACCTAGGGACTATGGGTGGAATATGGATTATAAAAATACATAGGAACCTATTTAACCCATTTCTGATAAGAATATGCAAACAATTGTTTTTCTATATGGGAATTATGGGTGGAATATTGTTTATAAATATATATAGTAACATATTTAAACCATTTCTGATAAGAATATGCATACAATTTTTTTCTATATGGGAATTATGGATGGAATGAGGTTTATAAATATACATAGGGACCTATTTAACCCATTTCTTATAAGAATATGCATATAATTATTTTTCTATATGGGGATTATGGGTTGGATATTGTTTATAAATATACATAGGATCCTATTTAATCCATTTCTGATAAAAATATGCATATAATTATTTTTCTATATAGGGATTATGGGTGGAATAATGTTTATAAATATACATGGGAACCTATTTAACCATTTCTGATAAGAATATGCATATAATAATTTTTCAACATGGGGATTATGTGTGGAATATTGTTTATAAACATACATAGGAACCTATTTAACCCATTTCTGATATGAATATGCATATAATTATTTTTCTACATGGGGATTATGGGTAGAATAGTGTTAATAAATATACCTAGGAATATATTAAACCTATTTCTGATATGAATATGCATATTATTATTTTCTATATGTGTAGAAAGGGTGGAAAATTGTTTATAAATATACATAGAAATCTATTTAACCCATTTCTGATAAGAACATGCATATAATTATGTTTCTCTATGGGGATTATGTGTGGAATCTTGTGAATAAATATACATAGGAACCTATTTAACCCAATTCTGATAAGAATATGCATACAATTATTTTTCTATATGGGGATTATGGGTGGAATATTGTTTATAAATATACATAGTAACCTATTTAACCAATTTCTTATAAGAATATGCATATACATTTTTTTCTGTATTGGGATTGTGGGTGGAATAATATTTATAAATATACATAGGAACCTATTTAACCCATTTCTGATAAGAATATGCATATAATTATTTTTCTACATGGGGATTATGTGTGGAATATTGTTAATAAATATACATAGGAACCTATTTTACCCAATTCTGATAAGAATATGCATACAATTATTTTTCTATATTGGAATTATGGGTGGAATATTGTTTATAAATATACATAGTAACATATTTAACCTATTTCTGATAAGAATATGCATATAATTTTTTTTACATGGGGATTATAGGTGGAATGTGGATTATAAATAGACATAGGAACCTATTTAACCCATTTCTGATAAGATTAGGCATATAATTATTTTTCTAAATGGAGATAATGGGTGGAATATTATTTAGAAATATACATTACATCATATTAAACCTATTTCTGATATGAATATGCATATAATTAATTTTCTACATGGGGATTATGGGTGGAATGTTGTTTATTAATATACATAGGAACCTATTTAACCAGTTTCTGATAAGAATATGCATATAATTATTTTTCTACATGGGGATTATGGGTGGAATATTGTCGTTAAACATACATAGGAATATATTAAACCTATTTCTGATATGAATATGCATATAATTGTGTTTCTATATGTTGATTATGGGTGGAATATTTTTTATAAATATACACAGGAACCTATTTAACCCATTTCTGATAAGAATATGCATATAATTATTTTTCTACATAGGGATTATGGGTGGAATATGGATTATAAATATACATAGGAACCTATTTAACCCATTTCTGATAAGAATATGTAAACAATTGTTTTTCTATATGGGAATTATGGGTGGAATATTGTTTATAAATATACATAGGGACCTATTTAACCCATTTCTTATAAGAATATGCATATAATTATTTTCTACCTAGGGACTATGGGTGGAATATGGATTATAAATATACATAGGAACCTATTTAACCCATTTCTGATAAGAATATGCATATAATTATTTTTCTATATAGGGAATATGGGTGGAATATTGTTTATAAATATACATGGGAACCTATTTAACCATTTCTGATAAGAATATGCATATAATAATTTTTCAACCTGGGGATTATGGGTGGAATATTATTCATAAACATACTTAGGAACCTATTTAACCAATTTCTGATATGAATATGCATATGATTATTTTTCTACATGGGGATTATGGGTAGAATAGTGTTAATAAATATACCTAGGAAAACCTATTTCTGATATGAATATGCATATAATTATTTTCTACATGGGTAGAAAAGGTGGAATATTTTTTATAAATAGACATAGTAACCTATTTAACCCATTTCTGGTAAGAATATGCATATAATTATGTTTCTCCATAGGGAATATGTGTGGAATCTTGTGAATAAATATACATAGGAACCTATTTAACCCAATTCTGATAAGAATATGCATACAATTATTTTTCTATATGGGGATTATGGGTGGAATATTGTTTATAAATATACATAGTAACCTATTTAACCAATTTCTTATAAGAATATGCATACATTTTTTTCTGTATTAGGATTGTGGGTGGAATAATATTTATAAATATACATAGGAACCTTTTTAACCCATTTCTGATAAGAATATGCATATAATTATTTTTCTACATGGGGATTATGTGTGGAATATTGTTAATAAATATACATAGGAACCTATTTAACCCAATTCTGATAAGAATATGCATACAATTATTTTTCTATATTGGAATTATGGGTGGAATATTGTTTATAAATATACATAGTAACATATTTAACCTGTTTCTGATAAGAATATGCATATCATTTTTTTTTACATGGGGATTATAGGTGGAATGTGGATTATAAATAGATATAGGAACCTATTTAACCCATTTCTGATAAGATTAGGCATATAATTATTTTTCTAAATAGGGATAATGGGTGCAATATTATTTATACATATACATAGCATCATATTAAACCTATTTCTGATATGAATATGCATATAATAGATTTTCTACATGGGGATTATGGGTGGAATGTTGTTTATTAATATACATAGGAACCTATTTAACCAATTTCTGATAAGAATATGCATATAATTATTTTTGTACATGGGGATTATGGGTGGAATATTGTCGTTAAACATACATAGGAATATATTAAACCTATTTCTGATATGAATATGCATATAATTGTGTTTCTATATGTTGATTATGGGTGGAATATTTTTGATAAATATACACAGGAACCTACTTAACCCATTTCTGATAAGAATATGCATATAATTATTTTTCTACATAGGGATTATGGGTGGAATATGCATTATAAATATACATAGGAACCTATTTAACCCATTTCTGATAAGAATATGTAAACATTTTTTTTCTATATGGGAATTATGGGTGGAATATTGTTTATAAATATACATATGGACCTATTTAACCAATTTCTGATAAAAAAATGCATACAATTATTTTTCTATATGGGGATTATGGGTTGGATATTGTTTATAAATATACATAGGATCCTATTTAATCCATTTCTGATAAGAATATGCATATAATTATTTTTCTATATAGGGATTATGGGTGGAATAATGTTTATAAATATACATGGGAACCTATTTAACCATTTCTGATAAGAATATGCATATAATAATTTTTCAACATGGGGATTATGTGTGGAATATTGTTTATAAACATACATAGGAACCTATTTAACCCATTTCTGATATGAATATGCATATAATTATTTTTCTACATGGGGATTATGGGTAGAATAGTGTTAATAAATATACCTAGGAATATATTAAACCTATTTCTGATATGAATATGCATATTATTATTTTCTATATGTGTAGAAAGGGTGGAAAATTGTTTATAAATATACATAGAAATCTATTTAACCCATTTCTGATAAGAACATGCATATAATTATGTTTCTCTATGGGGATTATGTGTGGAATCTTGTGAATAAATATACATAGGAACCTATTTAACCCAATTCTGATAAGAATATGCATACAATTATTTTTCTATATGGGGATTATGGGTGGAATATTGTTTATAAATATACATAGTAACCTATTTAACCAATTTCTTATAAGAATATGTATATACATTTTTTTCTGTATTGGGATTGTGGGTGGAATAATATTTATAAATATACATAGGAACCTATTTAACCCATTTCTGATAAGAATATGCATATAATTATTTTTCTACATGGGGATTATGTGTGGAATATTGTTAATAAATATACATAGGAACCTATTTTACCCAATTCTGATAAGAATATGCATACAATTATTTTTCTATATTGGAACTATGGGTGGAATATTGTTTATAAATATACATAGTAACATATTTAACCTATTTCTGATAAGAATATGCATATAATTTTTTTTTTACATGGGGATTATAGGTGGAATGTGGATTATAAATAGACATAGGAACCTATTTAACCCATTTCTGATAAGATTAGGCATATAATTATTTTTCTAAATGGGGATAATGGGTGGAATATTATTTAGAAATATACATAGCATCATATTAAACCTATTTCTGATATGAATATGCATATAATTAATTTTCTACATGGGGATTATGGGTGGAATGTTGTTTATTAATATACATAGGAACCTATTTAACCCAATTCTGATAAGAATATGCATACAATTATTTTTCTATATGGGGATTATGGGTGGAATATTGTTTATAAATATACATAGTAACCTATTTAACCAATTTCTTATAAGAATATGCATATACATTTTTTTCTGTATTGGGATTGTGGGTGGAATAATATTTATAAATATACATAGGAACCTATTTAACCCATTTCTGATAAGAATATGCATATAATTATTTTTCTACATGGGGATTATGTGTGGAATATTGTTAATAAATATATATAGGAACCTATTTAACCTAATTCTGATAAGAATATGCATACAAATATTTTTCTATATTGGAATTATGGGAGGAATATTGTTTATAAATATACATAGTAACATATTTAACCTATTTCTGATAAGAATATGCATATAATTATTTTTTTCATGGGGATTATAGGTGGAATGTGGATTATAAATAGACATAGGAACATATTTAACCCATTTCTGATAAGATTAGGCATATAAGTATTTTTCTAAATGGGGATAATGGGTGGAAAATTATTTATAAATATACATAGCATCATATTAAACATATTTCTAATATGAATATGCATATAATTAATTTTCTACATTGGGATTGTGGGTGGAATATTGTCGTTAAACATACATAGGAATATAGTAAATAACGTTTCTGATATGAATATGCATATAATTGTGTTTCTATATGTTGATTATGGGTGGAATATTTTTTATAAATATACACAGGAACCTATTTAACCCATTTCTGATAAGAATATGCATATTATTATTTTTCTACATTGGGATTATGGGTGGAATATGGATTATAAATATACATAGGAAACTATTTAACTCATTTCTGATAAGAATATGTAAACAATTGTTTTTCTATATGGGAATTATGGGTGGAATATTGTTTATAAATATACATAGGGACCTATTTAACCCATTTCTGATAAGAATATGCATATAATTATGTTTCTCCATGGGGATTATGTGTGGAATCTTGTGAATAAATATACATAGGAATATATTTAACCCAATTCTGATAAGAATATGCATACAATTATTTTTCTATATGGGGATTATGGGTGGAATATTGTTTATAAATATACATAGTAACCTATTTAACCAATTTCTTATAAGAATATGCATACATTTTTTTCTGTATTAGGATTGTGGGTGGAATAATATTTATAAATATACATAGGAACCTTTTTAACCCATTTCTGATAAGAATATGCATATAATTATTTTTCTACATGGGGATTATGTGTGGAATATTGTTAATAAATATACATAGGAACCGATTTAACCCAATTCTGATAAGAATATGCATACAATTATTTTTCTATATTGGAATTATGGGTGGAATATTGTTTATAAATATACATAGTAACATATTTAACCTGTTTCTGATAAGAATATGCATATCATTTTTTTTTACATGGGGATTATAGGTGGAATGTGGATTATAAATAGATATAGGAACCTATTTAACCCATTTCTGATAAGATTAGGCATATAATTATTTTTCTAAATAGGGATAATGGGTGGAATATTATTTATACATATACATAGCATCATATTAAACCTATTTCTGATATGAATATGCATATAATAGATTTTCTACATGGGGATTATGGGTGGAATGTTGTTTATTAATATACATAGGAACCTATTTAACCAATTTCTGATAAGAATATGCATATAATTATTTTTGTACATGGGGATTATGGGTGGAATATTGTCGTTAAACATACATAGGAATATATTAAACCTATTTCTGATATGAATATGCATATAATTGTGTTTCTATATGTTGATTATGGGTGGAATATTTTTGATAAATATACACAGGAACCTACTTAACCCATTTCTGATAAGAATATGCATATAATTATTTTTCTACATAGGGATTATGGGTGGAATATGCATTATAAATATACATAGGAACCTATTTAACCCATTTCTGATAAGAATATGTAAACATTTTTTTTCTATATGGGAATTATGGGTGGAATATTGTTTATAAATATACATATGGACCTATTTAACCAATTTCTGATAAAAAAATGCATACAATTATTTTTCTATATGGGGATTATGGGTTGGATATTGTTTATAAATATACATAGGATCCTATTTAATCCATTTCTGATAAGAATATGCATATAATTATTTTTCTATATAGGGATTATGGGTGGAATAATGTTTATAAATATACATGGGAACCTATTTAACCATTTCTGATAAGAATATGCATATAATAATTTTTCAACATGGGGATTATGTGTGGAATATTGTTTATAAACATACATAGGAACCTATTTAACCCATTTCTGATATGAATATGCATATAATTATTTTTCTACATGGGGATTATGGGTAGAATAGTGTTAATAAATATACCTAGGAATATATTAAACCTATTTCTGATATGAATATGCATATTATTATTTTCTATATGTGTAGAAAGGGTGGAAAATTGTTTATAAATATACATAGAAATCTATTTAACCCATTTCTGATAAGAACATGCATATAATAATGTTTCTCTATGGGGATTATGTGTGGAATCTTGTGAATAAATATACATAGGAACCTATTTAACCCAATTCTGATAAGAATATGCATACAATTATTTTTCTATATGGGGATTATGGGTGGAATATTGTTTATAAATATACATAGTAACCTATTTAACCAATTTCTTATAAGAATATGTATATACATTTTTTTCTGTATTGGGATTGTGGGTGGAATAATATTTATAAATATACATAGGAACCTATTTAACCCATTTCTGATAAGAATATGCATATAATTATTTTTCTACATGGGGATTATGTGTGGAATATTGTTAATAAATATACATAGGAACCTATTTTACCCAATTCTGATAAGAATATGCATACAATTATTTTTCTATATTGGAACTATGGGTGGAATATTGTTTATAAATATACATAGTAACATATTTAACCTATTTCTGATAAGAATATGCATATAATTTTTTTTTTACATGGGGATTATAGGTGGAATGTGGATTATAAATAGACATAGGAACCTATTTAACCCATTTCTGATAAGATTAGGCATATAATTATTTTTCTAAATGGGGATAATGGGTGGAATATTATTTAGAAATATACATAGCATCATATTAAACCTATTTCTGATATGAATATGCATATAATTAATTTTCTACATGGGGATTATGGGTGGAATGTTGTTTATTAATATACATAGGAACCTATTTAACCCAATTCTGATAAGAATATGCATACAATTATTTTTCTATATGGGGATTATGGGTGGAATATTGTTTATAAATATACATAGTAACCTATTTAACCAATTTCTTATAAGAATATGCATATACATTTTTTTCTGTATTGGGATTGTGGGTGGAATAATATTTATAAATATACATAGGAACCTATTTAACCCATTTCTGATAAGAATATGCATATAATTATTTTTCTACATGGGGATTATGTGTGGAATATTGTTAATAAATATATATAGGAACCTATTTAACCTAATTCTGATAAGAATATGCATACAAATATTTTTCTATATTGGAATTATGGGAGGAATATTGTTTATAAATATACATAGTAACATATTTAACCTATTTCTGATAAGAATATGCATATAATTATTTTTTTCATGGGGATTATAGGTGGAATGTGGATTATAAATAGACATAGGAACATATTTAACCCATTTCTGATAAGATTAGGCATATAAGTATTTTTCTAAATGGGGATAATGGGTGGAAAATTATTTATAAATATACATAGCATCATATTAAACCTATTTCTGATATGAATATGCATATAATTAATTTTCTACATGGGGATTATGGGTGGAATGTTGTTTATTAATATACATAGGAACCTATTTAACCCAATTCTGATAAGAATATGCATACAATTATTTTTCTATATGGGGATTATGGGTGGAATATTGTTTATAAATATACATAGTAACCTATTTAACCAATTTCTTATAAGAATATGCATATACATTTTTTTCTGTATTGGGATTGTGGGTGGAATAATATTTATAAATATACATAGGAACCTATTTAACCCATTTCTGATAAGAATATGCATATAATTATTTTTCTACATGGGGATTATGTGTGGAATATTGTTAATAAATATATATAGGAACCTATTTAACCTAATTCTGATAAGAATATGCATACAAATATTTTTCTATATTGGAATTATGGGAGGAATATTGTTTATAAATATACATAGTAACATATTTAACCTATTTCTGATAAGAATATGCATATAATTATTTTTTTCATGGGGATTATAGGTGGAATGTGGATTATAAATAGACATAGGAACATATTTAACCCATTTCTGATAAGATTAGGCATATAAGTATTTTTCTAAATGGGGATAATGGGTGGAAAATTATTTATAAATATACATAGCATCATATTAAACATATTTCTAATATGAATATGCATATAATTAATTTTCTACATTGGGATTGTGGGTGGAATATTGTCGTTAAACATACATAGGAATATAGTAAATAACGTTTCTGATATGAATATGCATATAATTGTGTTTCTATATGTTGATTATGGGTGGAATATTTTTTATAAATATACACAGGAACCTATTTAACCCATTTCTGATAAGAATATGCATATTATTATTTTTCTACATTGGGATTATGGGTGGAATATGGATTATAAATATACATAGGAAACTATTTAACTCATTTCTGATAAGAATATGTAAACAATTGTTTTTCTATATGGGAATTATGGGTGGAATATTGTTTATAAATATACATAGGGACCTATTTAACCCATTTCTGATAAGAATATGCATATAATTATGTTTCTCCATGGGGATTATGTGTGGAATCTTGTGAATAAATATACATAGGAATATATTTAACCCAATTCTGATAAGAATATGCATACAATTATTTTTCTATATGGGGATTATGGGTGGAATATTGTTTATAAATATACATAGTAACCTATTTAACCAATTTCTTATAAGAATATGCATACATTTTTTTCTGTATTAGGATTGTGGGTGGAATAATATTTATAAATATACATAGGAACCTTTTTAACCCATTTCTGATAAGAATATGCATATAATTATTTTTCTACATGGGGATTATGTGTGGAATATTGTTAATAAATATACATAGGAACCGATTTAACCCAATTCTGATAAGAATATGCATACAATTATTTTTCTATATTGGAATTATGGGTGGAATATTGTTTATAAATATACATAGTAACATATTTAACCTGTTTCTGATAAGAATATGCATATCATTTTTTTTTACATGGGGATTATAGGTGGAATG
Organism: Aquarana catesbeiana; assembly: GCA_037953035.1. Taxonomy (NCBI): domain Eukaryota; kingdom Metazoa; phylum Chordata; class Amphibia; order Anura; family Ranidae; genus Aquarana; species Aquarana catesbeiana. Next base: position 3,582,481 of record JBBHAA010000162.1, on the reverse strand, counting down.
TGGATTATAAATAGATATAGGAACCTATTTAACCCATTTCTGATAAGATTAGGCATATAATTATTTTTCTAAATAGGGATAATGGGTGGAATATTATTTATACATATACATAGCATCATATTAAACCTATTTCTGATATGAATATGCATATAATAGATTTTCTACATGGGGATTATGGGTGGAATGTTGTTTATTAATATACATAGGAACCTATTTAACCAATTTCTGATAAGAATATGCATATAATTATTTTTGTACATGGGGATTATGGGTGGAATATTGTCGTTAAACATACATAGGAATATATTAAACCTATTTCTGATATGAATATGCATATAATTGTGTTTCTATATGTTGATTATGGGTGGAATATTTTTGATAAATATACACAGGAACCTACTTAACCCATTTCTGATAAGAATATGCATATAATTATTTTTCTACATAGGGATTATGGGTGGAATATGCATTATAAATATACATAGGAACCTATTTAACCCATTTCTGATAAGAATATGTAAACATTTTTTTTCTATATGGGAATTATGGGTGGAATATTGTTTATAAATATACATATGGACCTATTTAACCAATTTCTGATAAAAAAATGCATACAATTATTTTTCTATATGGGGATTATGGGTTGGATATTGTTTATAAATATACATAGGATCCTATTTAATCCATTTCTGATAAGAATATGCATATAATTATTTTTCTATATAGGGATTATGGGTGGAATAATGTTTATAAATATACATGGGAACCTATTTAACCATTTCTGATAAGAATATGCATATAATAATTTTTCAACATGGGGATTATGTGTGGAATATTGTTTATAAACATACATAGGAACCTATTTAACCCATTTCTGATATGAATATGCATATAATTATTTTTCTACATGGGGATTATGGGTAGAATAGTGTTAATAAATATACCTAGGAATATATTAAACCTATTTCTGATATGAATATGCATATTATTATTTTCTATATGTGTAGAAAGGGTGGAAAATTGTTTATAAATATACATAGAAATCTATTTAACCCATTTCTGATAAGAACATGCATATAATTATGTTTCTCTATGGGGATTATGTGTGGAATCTTGTGAATAAATATACATAGGAACCTATTTAACCCAATTCTGATAAGAATATGCATACAATTATTTTTCTATATGGGGATTATGGGTGGAATATTGTTTATAAATATACATAGTAACCTATTTAACCAATTTCTTATAAGAATATGTATATACATTTTTTTCTGTATTGGGATTGTGGGTGGAATAATATTTATAAATATACATAGGAACCTATTTAACCCATTTCTGATAAGAATATGCATATAATTATTTTTCTACATGGGGATTATGTGTGGAATATTGTTAATAAATATACATAGGAACCTATTTTACCCAATTCTGATAAGAATATGCATACAATTATTTTTCTATATTGGAACTATGGGTGGAATATTGTTTATAAATATACATAGTAACATATTTAACCTATTTCTGATAAGAATATGCATATAATTTTTTTTTTACATGGGGATTATAGGTGGAATGTGGATTATAAATAGACATAGGAACCTATTTAACCCATTTCTGATAAGATTAGGCATATAATTATTTTTCTAAATGGGGATAATGGGTGGAATATTATTTAGAAATATACATAGCATCATATTAAACCTATTTCTGATATGAATATGCATATAATTAATTTTCTACATGGGGATTATGGGTGGAATGTTGTTTATTAATATACATAGGAACCTATTTAACCCAATTCTGATAAGAATATGCATACAATTATTTTTCTATATGGGGATTATGGGTGGAATATTGTTTATAAATATACATAGTAACCTATTTAACCAATTTCTTATAAGAATATGCATATACATTTTTTTCTGTATTGGGATTGTGGGTGGAATAATATTTATAAATATACATAGGAACCTATTTAACCCATTTCTGATAAGAATATGCATATAATTATTTTTCTACATGGGGATTATGTGTGGAATATTGTTAATAAATATATATAGGAACCTATTTAACCTAATTCTGATAAGAATATGCATACAAATATTTTTCTATATTGGAATTATGGGAGGAATATTGTTTATAAATATACATAGTAACATATTTAACCTATTTCTGATAAGAATATGCATATAATTATTTTTTTCATGGGGATTATAGGTGGAATGTGGATTATAAATAGACATAGGAACATATTTAACCCATTTCTGATAAGATTAGGCATATAAGTATTTTTCTAAATGGGGATAATGGGTGGAAAATTATTTATAAATATACATAGCATCATATTAAACATATTTCTAATATGAATATGCATATAATTAATTTTCTACATTGGGATTGTGGGTGGAATATTGTCGTTAAACATACATAGGAATATAGTAAATAACGTTTCTGATATGAATATGCATATAATTGTGTTTCTATATGTTGATTATGGGTGGAATATTTTTTATAAATATACACAGGAACCTATTTAACCCATTTCTGATAAGAATATGCATATTATTATTTTTCTACATTGGGATTATGGGTGGAATATGGATTATAAATATACATAGGAAACTATTTAACTCATTTCTGATAAGAATATGTAAACAATTGTTTTTCTATATGGGAATTATGGGTGGAATATTGTTTATAAATATACATAGGGACCTATTTAACCCATTTCTGATAAGAATATGCATATAATTATGTTTCTCCATGGGGATTATGTGTGGAATCTTGTGAATAAATATACATAGGAATATATTTAACCCAATTCTGATAAGAATATGCATACAATTATTTTTCTATATGGGGATTATGGGTGGAATATTGTTTATAAATATACATAGTAACCTATTTAACCAATTTCTTATAAGAATATGCATACATTTTTTTCTGTATTAGGATTGTGGGTGGAATAATATTTATAAATATACATAGGAACCTTTTTAACCCATTTCTGATAAGAATATGCATATAATTATTTTTCTACATGGGGATTATGTGTGGAATATTGTTAATAAATATACATAGGAACCGATTTAACCCAATTCTGATAAGAATATGCATACAATTATTTTTCTATATTGGAATTATGGGTGGAATATTGTTTATAAATATACATAGTAACATATTTAACCTGTTTCTGATAAGAATATGCATATCATTTTTTTTTACATGGGGATTATAGGTGGAATGTGGATTATAAATAGATATAGGAACCTATTTAACCCATTTCTGATAAGATTAGGCATATAATTATTTTTCTAAATAGGGATAATGGGTGGAATATTATTTATACATATACATAGCATCATATTAAACCTATTTCTGATATGAATATGCATATAATAGATTTTCTACATGGGGATTATGGGTGGAATGTTGTTTATTAATATACATAGGAACCTATTTAACCAATTTCTGATAAGAATATGCATATAATTATTTTTGTACATGGGGATTATGGGTGGAATATTGTCGTTAAACATACATAGGAATATATTAAACCTATTTCTGATATGAATATGCATATAATTGTGTTTCTATATGTTGATTATGGGTGGAATATTTTTGATAAATATACACAGGAACCTACTTAACCCATTTCTGATAAGAATATGCATATAATTATTTTTCTACATAGGGATTATGGGTGGAATATGCATTATAAATATACATAGGAACCTATTTAACCCAATTCTGATAAGAATATGCATACAATTATTTTTCTATATGGGGATTATGGGTGGAATATTGTTTATAAATATACATAGTAACCTATTTAACCAATTTCTTATAAGAATATGCATATACATTTTTTTCTGTATTGGGATTGTGGGTGGAATAATATTTATAAATATACATAGGAACCTATTTAACCCATTTCTGATAAGAATATGCATATAATTATTTTTCTAAATGGGGATAATGGGTGGAATATTATTTAGAAATATACATAGCATCATATTAAACCTATTTCTGATATGAATATGCATATAATTATTTTTCTACATGGGGATTATGGGTGGAATATTGTTTATAAATATACATGGAATCTATTTAACCCATTTCTGATAAGAATATGCATATAATTATTTTTTTACATGGGGATTATGGGATGAATATTGTTTATAAATATACATTGTAACCTATTTAACACATTTCTGATAATAATATACCAATATTTATTTTTCTACATGGGCATTATGGGTGGAATATTGTTAATAAATATATCTAGTAACCTATTTAACCCATTTCTGATAAGAATATGCATATAGTTATTTTTCTACATGGGGATCATGGGTGGAATAGTGTTTATAAATTTACATTGTAACCTATTTAACCCATTTCTGATAAGAACATGCATATCATTGTTTTTCTATATGGGGATTATGGGTGGAATATTGTTTATAAATATATATGGAACCTAGTTAACAAGTTTCTGATAAGAATATGCATACAATTATTTTTCTATATGGGAATTATGGGTTTAATATTGTTTATGAATATACATAGGATCCTATTTAACCCATTTCTGATAATAATATGCATATAATTATTTTTCTATATATGGATTATGGGTGGAATATTGTTTATAAATATACAAAGGGACCTATGTAACCCATTTCTTATAAGAATATGCATACAATTATTTTTCTATATCTAAATTATGGGTTTAATATTGTTTATGAATATACATAGAATCCTATTTAATCCATTTCTGATAAGAATATGCATATAATTATTTTTTTATATAGGGATTATGGGTGGAATATTATTTATAAATATACATAGGGACCTATTTAACCCATTTCTTATAAGAATATGCATATAATTATTTTCTACCTAGGGACTATGGGTGGAATATGGATTATAAAAATACATAGGAACCTATTTAACCCATTTCTGATAAGAATATGCAAACAATTGTTTTTCTATATGGGAATTATGGGTGGAATATTGTTTATAAATATATATAGTAACATATTTAAACCATTTCTGATAAGAATATGTATACAATTATTTTTCTATATGGGAATTATGGATGGAATGAGGTTTATAAATATACATAGGGACCTATTTAACCCATTTCTTATAAGAATATGCATATAATTATTTTTCTATATGGGGATTATGGGTTGGATATTGTTTATAAATATACATAGGATCCTATTTAATCCATTTCTGATAAAAATATGCATATAATTATTTTTCTATATAGGGATTATGGGTGGAATAATGTTTATAAATATACATGGGAACCTATTTAACTATTTCTGATAAGAATATGCATATAATAATTTTTCAACATGGGGATTATGTGTGGAATATTGTTTATAAACATACATAGGAACCTATTTAACCCATTTCTGATATGAATATGCATATAATTATTTTTCTACATGGGGATTATGGGTAGAATAGTGTTAATAAATATACCTAGGAATATATTAAACCTATTTCTGATATGAATATGCATATTATTATTATTTTCTATATGTGTAGAAAGGGTGGAAAATTGTTTATAAATATACATAGAAATCTATTTAACCCATTTCTGATAAGAACATGCATATAATTATGTTTCTCTATGGGGATTATGTGTGGAATCTTGTGAATAAATATACATAGGAACCTATTTAACCCAATTCTGATAAGAATATGCATACAATTATTTTTCTATATGGGGATTATGGGTGGAATATTGTTTATAAATATACATAGTAACCTATTTAACCAATTTCTTATAAGAATATGCACATACATTTTTTTCTGTATTGGGATTGTGGGTGGAATAATATTTATAAATATACATAGGAACCTATTTAACCCATTTCTGATAAGAATATGCATATAATTATTTTTCTACATGGGGATTATGTGTGGAATATTGTTAATAAATATACATAGGAACCTATTTTACCCAATTCTGATAAGAATATGCATACAATTATTTTTCTATATTGGAATTATGGGTGGAATATTGTTTATAAATATACATAGTAACATATTTAACTTATTTCTGATAAGAATATGCATATAATTTTTTTTACATGGGGATTATAGGTGGAATGTGGATTATAAATAGACATAGGAACCTATTTAACCCATTTCTGATAAGATTAGGCATATAATTATTTTTCTAAATGGAGATAATGGGTGGAATATTATTTAGAAATATACATAGCATCATATTAAACCTATTTCTGATATGAATATGCATATAATTAATTTTCTACATGGGGATTATGGGTGGAATGTTGTTTATTAATATACATAGGAACCTATTTAACCAGTTTCTGATAAGAATATGCATATAATTATTTTTCTACATGGGGATTATGGGTGGAATATTGTCGTTAAACATACATAGGAATATATTAAACCTATTTCTGATATGAATATGCATATAATTGTGTTTCTATATGTTGATTATGGGTGGAATATTTTTTATAAATATACACAGGAACCTATTTAACCCATTTCTGATAAGAATATGCATATAATTATTTTTCTACATAGGGATTATGGGTGGAATATGGATTATAAATATACATAGGAACCTATTTAACCCATTTCTGATAAGAATATGTAAACAATTGTTTTTCTATATGGGAATTATGGGTGGAATATTGTTTATAAATATACATAGGGACCTATTTAACCCATTTCTTATAAGAATATGCATATAATTATTTTCTACCTAGGGACTATGGGTGGAATATGGATTATAAATATACATAGGAACCTATTTAACCCATTTCTGATAAGAATATGCATATAATTATTTTTCTATATAGGGAATATGGGTGGAATATTGTTTATAAATATACATGGGAACCTATTTAACCATTTCTGATAAGAATATGCATATAATAATTTTTCAACCTGGGGATTATGGGTGGAATATTATTCATAAACATACTTAGGAACCTATTTAACCAATTTCTGATATGAATATGCATATGATTATTTTTCTACATGGGGATTATGGGTAGAATAGTGTTAATAAATATACCTAGGAAAACCTATTTCTGATATGAATATGCATATAATTATTTTCTACATGGGTAGAAAAGGTGGAATATTTTTTATAAATAGACATAGTAACCTATTTAACCCATTTCTGGTAAGAATATGCATATAATTATGTTTCTCCATAGGGAATATGTGTGGAATCTTGTGAATAAATATACATAGGAACCTATTTAACCCAATTCTGATAAGAATATGCATACAATTATTTTTCTATATGGGGATTATGGGTGGAATATTGTTTATAAATATACATAGTAACCTATTTAACCAATTTCTTATAAGAATATGCATACATTTTTTTCTGTATTAGGATTGTGGGTGGAATAATATTTATAAATATACATAGGAACCTTTTTAACCCATTTCTGATAAGAATATGCATATAATTA